>NW_019091364.1:2069512-2171189 GCF_001949145.1 Acanthaster planci
AAGATTTTGTAGGACAGAAGACGGTAGAGCACAGCCACTATGCCATAGCAGCACCTGAATTTTGATCCCCCTAGAATCTTCCAGTACAAACAGCTCGCCAATATTTGGTTGCTTAATGGTAGATTTTAGATGACTTTGGAAAGTTCCTAGCAACAGTGCTAAGGGAACTAGGTTTAACATGCTGTATTGGCAATCCAGAGGGATTTAATGAGATCCCAAAGTTAGACGCAAGTACCAGCTCAGATAATGATCTTTGCAAGAAGGTAAAATCTCATGGCCTTGTCGAGCGCTCCATTATCTGCTTACAGAACTTCCATCGATTTCCTAGCGACTCTTTTCCAATAAGCTCCAGTAAAAAAGCACACTAACGTCTTGGCCAAAAATGGTAGCACAAGAAGACATCAGTGTAAGCACATCCATGCCATTACCTGAGTTCAAAGTTAGAACAGTCACTTTGCTGCAGGTAGCAGGTAGTTTTTGTTTACCTGTTCAACAGTGCCATGAAATGGGCATCTTCCATTGTTACATTTCACTTTAAAGCTTCAAATAGTACACGTAGTTCTATGTTGACAGTTCATTAAAACCGTTACAGATGTTAAAAGATCATAATTTCATTGGGAAAAAGGTTTTGCAAAGACTGCGGCAGTTTCTCAAGGCATTACTCGAGGAGCATTACACCAAGTATTCAGGCCAAGTCAAAGGTACTGCTGGAAATGAAGACTACACGGTCAAAGTGAACAACCAAAAGGAGACGTACACACCGATATTTGCCCCAGGAGCTCAGTGTCATTGGTATAAGGAGGAATTTGTCTTCAGGTAATCGCCAAGTTTAACCCAAAAAAGTGAGAGGCCTGGCGTTCCGATCCTAGTAGAATATTTCTGAAAGGTCTGTCTTTGTTTAATTCCGAGTCATTACCAGTAACAATGTAGTGTGCCATTTTAAAAAGTGTAACGTGATTTGGTTCTGGTCACTGTTTCTTGATAATCCAATGTTACTACCTTGTAAGTTTAATAAAACCCAATTTCAGTGATTAATCAATCAACTTGTTCATAGTTCCTTGACATCGTCATCCTCGTCGCAAACTTCAAGTCAAGCCCTAAGCGAGCCCAGCAACCTCCTGGGGTTTGTGCGTTCATTGGTACCCTTGCTGCTGCAGTGTTGGATGGAGGTGGCCCCCAAATCGCAGGTCCAGTCCCAGCCTCACCTGCATGTTGTTGCCATGGAGATACTGGATGGCGTAATGTCAGTAATTCTGTTGCTATGGCGATGGATGCAAGGCGTGTGTGAGGAGAGACGTGATTTCAGTGTAAGTATCTGACTTGACATTGAAGAGACAAATTCCAATGAAATATTTGTAAAAATTGTTTGGAAGATAGTTTGAATTTCAGACAGTTTTTTAAGCAAAAGTGATTCTTTTCTCTTAGAAATTGTTTCTGGTTTGCTTAAAAGTGTGTAAATTAGACAGTTCCTTTCTCGTTAACCTTTTTGGGGTGTCTTGTTGCTTGTCCAGTGTATGAAGCAGCTGCAGAAACTCTACCACAAGAAGTTTGTTACCCACCTCCTCCCCTGCTTCCCCTATGTATCCCACAATCCCCCAGCCAGAGCAAAGCACTCTGGGAAGGGCACTCCCTCTGCTGTGTCTGCCGTAAGCCTCAACTTAGCGGCCTGCGAGATCATGTCTTATTTCATGATCGGCAGCAACACGGCCACCCCATGGCTGCGCCAGATCATGGCCTACGTTCTTGAAATCTGCGTGGAGGGCGGGGATCTGTCGTTGGGGCACATGCCGAGCTTGTTGGATGTGGTGCGGCGATTGGTCAAAGTGCTGCCCAGTGCAGGTAAGACTTTGGCAGAGCTCAGGAATGTTTTTTTATATCCAAGGCAAGCTCCCAACACCGAGGCAAATAAGCCCATCTCTCAAATTTCCTAAAGATGCCTGAAATTGTAGGTAGCAAACTCATAGCTATGAAATGAAAGACAACTTTGTTGTGAACTTATGTCTAATTCATCAGGTCAACCTGGGATTGACTTAATTAGATCTCTGGAGAATAATTTTTTAATTCACAAACATTCAGGTAGGGACTGAAAGGCCATTCCAGATACACCGTCAAACCAAACGGGATTTTGAACCTTTGTTATGAAAGTATTAGCAGGGAATCTTGACGGTCTAACTTCTCTCTGACTTTAAGTTGAAATGTCCAAATAGGGACATTTGTGAACAAAATACGAAAATCAAGATCCGGTGTGTATTTTGTTTAAAAAAGAAACAGATACCAATCATTGTTGGTTTCAGAGAGTGTGAGCGATCTTCTGCAAGCCGTGTTTTCATTGCATCAGAGTTGCCACAACCTGTCGGGGCACAAACAGGCAACGTTGCAGTGCCTGGACGAGCTGCTGACAGGCCACGGAAAGACGCATCCGTCCTCGAGGTATCTACATCTCGCTACAAGCACTGTTTGTGAATACATGTTTGACAAAAGAAGTGTCGTTATTTGTTGTGTGGGTTCAGAGCCAGTCAAGCATGACCAACATAAGAGACCTCAATTCCTTGATCTTTCAGGTCAATTGATAGCCTTTTCCTCCAGACTCTTCCAGAGCTGGTCAGGACGTCGGGTCCCGTGTCCTCCAAAGCCGTCCAGATTCTTCTCCGCCGGGCTTCGCAGCGTCAAGACGAAGCCCTGGCTTGCGTACGGCAATATTTGAAGTCATTTGTAGGTGGGTAGTGGATGCCAGAGATGGGAGGCAAAATCAATCATGAACTTTGGTTAACCGCCTTTGGACGAACAGTCAATAAATGTATGCTGTGCTGCTAGATGGTAGACTTATTGAGTTGACTGTTTGTGACCAGCTGATTAATGTTGGTCACGTCGTCTTTCATCTGTAACCCTGCACATTGCAGCATACACTGGAAAGCGAGGACACTGAAGTTTTGTGATGATGCGTGTTACACAATTTTTACTCGTGTGAAAAGGCAGTGTCTTATGATAGATATTTCTGGCAGAGAAACACTTTGCGAGACCAATTCCTGTGAATGTTTTTTGGCTCCATCACTTGCAGACCCAGAGAGCGGCATTTTACTGAAGCTCCCAGCCGACCTCCAGGTCCACATCATCCATTTGATTCACCACGCCGACCCCCTTGACCTGGACACCCTGAAGTTGCTCGCCTTTTGTTGCCACGACGACCGGATGAGTGCGGAGAACGTCACATACCTCGTCAACGTCATGTCCACAAGGTGGAATCAAATGTCTGGACAATTTATTGGAGACCTTACTGACTATGCTATCTGCTTGAAAAAATATACAAATGTATGCAGTAATGCATAAATTGACTGGCTACGGCTAATATTAATACCATGTCTATGGGAAGTGGATGCAGCCACTTGGCAAGGACTTTCACAGGCACACATGCCATTTCTTGCCGCAGCCACAACTTTCAGACACAGCCTATTACGGCCTGTGGCATTTTATCCAATATACCATCATGCTTTCCTTTATACATAAAGACCCTGCAAGAATTTGTACACATTCAATTGAAAATGAGCTACATTTGCTCTGCATTGTGTTCTCAAGTGCATACAAATGATGTTGCCTTTCTTCAGTTCAGGGGCTAATTTGACTTAGCTGCTTAGCAGCAGATAGTGCTAAGAAGACTTTTCACATGAGCAAAAATCAGCTAGGGGACCAGATACAAGCATCACACTTTGCATGCTACTTTGGCTGTATCCTGTTTCTGCTTAGGACGCATTTTTTAAGCTGAGCAAACTTCAGTGCTCAGCAGCAGATGAAATATGCCAAGTGACTAGACCACGTACTAACATCAACCATTATTGTTAAGACTCCACAGTGCCGTGGTAACACTTTTGTACACTTTTCATGTATCGGGTACAATTTTTTTTACTTTGAAAAATGCAGATTTCTGGACGCAGGCATCGCACCCTGTGCTGACCGGCAGTTACCTTTTGACACAGCTGACTTCATCAGTTTCCTCTTTTCTGTTTCAGTTGGTGAGACAAAGCAATTTACTCACACTTCTTTGTTCGTAGCAGGCTTTCTTCTTCTGCTTTCAATGATAATTAGCCGCTGGGAATTTCCATGCAACTCAGTTTTTTTTTTGCCGAGTACAATGTCATGGACTATGCTTTTACTTTTCAAAATCTGCAGGTTGCCTCCATACAAAACCAATGAGCAAAGACGGGCAAGATGTCCCCAAGGGTATGGAAGGGAATAGCCTGTTACCAAGCAACCTGACATCCATCTCCATAGCAACCAAGACTGGCCGATCAATGCAGCATCACTCAACCATTGTCAAGGCAAACATTAAAAGTTCTTATGCCAATAAATTTGTGTAAAAACATCAAAATCCTGTTCATGTCTCAAAAATGGCCATGTCTTTGTTTTGGCAGAGTGTTTGTTTGAGCTACAGTCTCATCTCCAGTAAGGAGCAGATGTGGGACGCCATACAGATGCTCATCATCAGTTCCTTGGTGAGATAAAAATTCTTAAAGTTGTAAATTGATAAATCTTTTGATGATATGCTTTTCTTAGGAGTAAGCAGTACAATAAATGTTTCAAAATGTTGACTGCCCACGTTGCGATGTTCACTTTGTAGAATTCTCGGAGAGCTACGACTTGTGGCGCAGCGTATGGCATGCTACACACGGTCAACTTTCTCACCACGCCCATGACTTACTGGAGTCAAGAAATTGTCAACAAACTAACAGAGTGTTGCTTAGCAATCCTGTACTCGGTGGTATCGGATGACCTCATGGGGTTCGGGCGCTCGGATTGGTCAGAGGCAGTGTGGGAAGAGGTTGTGGATTTGTTGGTTGTGGCCCATCCAGTTCTGGTGGAAATGTTGCAGCGAATATATGCTCGGGTTGGAGGTAGGTGGAGAGTGAGGATTGGATTGGTAACTCATGCATATTTATGATTAAACCCTGCTTTTCTATTGGTCAGAGTATTACACATCATGACATGGATCAGTGCAAATGATGTGGTTTTGTGTGTTGACTGATCTGTGTTAATATTGGTCACAATGTCAGTGCAAGTCGTGTTTTTTTTTAATATTTCATGGCATGTTTTGTTTGCTTTGGCTTCCACAGTTTTGACCGATCACGACCATGTCCAGAACTTGGCCATGGTGGTAGTAAGACTTCTGCAGACCCAGCGATTGTCTTCCATTCTGGCCCAGCTGACGGACCACGTCATGCAAGCTGTGCACAGCATTATGGTAAGCACAAAAGATAAATCTGAAAACTGGGACTGGATCCAACAAAACGAGTCTTAAGGTTATTTATTTCATGTTCGTTTGCTTCAGAGAGAGAGAAGACTGACAGCTTTGTTTTGATGTGTCACTCAGGTTGTCATCCTGATGACAGTGGACTTTATGTGGACGAAAAATGTTGGGGGTTCCATTAACTGATTAACTGTGTGCAAGCTTCTTTAAAAGCCTCTAAGTCAAAAAAGTGGCTCTGGTGACTTGTGACTCATTTACTGGAGCGGCATCACAGTAGACCTTATCCACATGGAAGCCATTTTGATCATGTTCCCTGCACGTATTCAATGTCATCTGTGACAAGGGGTGGTGCCAGACTTTTAGGGGCTCTGTGCTTAGCTTTCAGTTATTGTAAATGTTGCCTGAAACATTTAGATGTAATCATCACATATTTGAAATTATTCATCATCATAAATGACTTTAATCTGGAATGAACTTTTTCAGTGATTTCATTTTCTAATTCTTGGGTTCCCTAAATAAGAAACTTTAACCTCGCTTTCAATCCAGTATGGCCGACTTGTGAATAAGGTCATTCTGGTTCTCCCGTTCGGTGTAAAGAACAGTGTACTCAGTGCTTCTGGGAGTTTATCATGCAAATTCAAAGACGGCTTATCATTGAGTTTTTGTCAGTTTCCTTCCTCAAAGAGAACTTGCAGTATGGTGATTTTCTGTTTATTGTTTACTGGTAGAATCATCACTTAGCAACCGAAGGCAGTCGCTGGGCAGCAGAGCTTCAGTACGAAGCAAGCATGACTCTGAAAGCACCTTCTCAAAGGTGACAACACTGGTCCCGAATTGACAACCTACTCACCCCCCCTTCAGAAAAACACAGCGGCGTCTCAAAAGCACCAAGACACCTTCAACACAATCAGGCATTTGATGAAGGCCCACTTGTCCTCTCAAAACTTCATCATTAATGCCGTACTGAAATCAACCGCCATGCGAAGTTGAAACTTATCTGAACATACACCAAGATTCTTTTTGAGGTAAAGCTCATTTGATATTCACACGGCAGCGGAATCACATATAAAGCAGGTTTTGTATTTATCTCTTGTCACATGCACAAAAAGGTGGTTACACTGGTGCTCTGATTTTCCAGGTCATAAAACAGACAATAAGCCTTTTGTGAGTTAAGTTTGAATAAAAACTGGTACACTGAGTTCTTAATATGTGACCAGCTCCACAAAAATGGGTATTTTGGGCCTTTTTTTTCAAAATGAGTTACATACACATTTGAATTGGTTACACCATAAGCTTTAATTTGGTGTAAATTTGAACCCTGTGGCATTTTGCAAGTTGGAGATATGTTGATTTTTGCGTAATCATATCATACACATTAACAAGATTGCTTTCGGAGATAAAGCCCTTTAAACACAGGAAGTGGAAAAAGAAATCAGCCAAGAAGAAAGTCTCTTTAAACCCATTGCAACAGTTAGGATTCTTGTATGAATTGTGAAAGTATTTATCTAATAGAAGCAAATAAACCAAGAAGTAAAAAATCACCCTGTCCACATTAAAAAGCCCTTGGCGTGAAATAACACAGCGTCCCTTAAAACCTTTTTTGCAGAGTGGGTTACAAATTCACGTGAACCTAACAATTTGTATTCTCCATACTAAAGACACTGTTGCTATACCTCGTGATTCAGGGCAAGCTTTTCCTTAGTTACATAAGAGACGCCTTGCAACAATACACTTTTCCCAATGGATAAGAAGGGCACAAAGGAACCAGTCCACTCTAGAGATGGTGGTCGCTATGTAAAACCTTGCCCCGAATCACAAGGTATAGCAACAGTGTCTTTAGTCTGGGGAATTCAAATTGTTATGTTTATGTGCAATTGGAGAACTCAGTGTTGCAGACTTTATTCAAATTTAACTCGCAAAAGGCTTATTGGGTGAGAGATTTATGAATATGACCACTATACACTCAACTTTCTTTGAATGGATGGTTGAATTTCAACATTCTTGATTTATTTAGCCACTGCTATGCCAAAAATGGGACTCTAGGGTGGGGAAAAGAACTGAAGATCTCAAGATGTCTGAAGTTGTCAATGTGACACATGATGGCTACGGTTACAATTCAACTTGCATGGGTTATTTACATCTTTGCTAAAACCGTGGTAGGGTATGCAGCTAGGAATATCCGAGGTAGGGTTCCATACCTTCGGAAGACACACGAGATATGAACTATGCTGATGAACGCTGGCAGCGTGTAGAATTACAGTCTCTACCTAGCGAAAAATGCTTGGATCAAAAAGGGTTAGCGCACTTGGAGAGGGTGTTCCAGTGGGAAGACGCGGCCCTACAAACAAGCGAGGACAAATTTATACAGAATAACTGGACTTGCAGTGCGGTCTGTGACAAGTCACAAGTCCTGCCACACACAACAAAGGAACATGTTTTTGATCTGTTTGTGGATGATCGGGACAAGGAACCGTTCTCTTTGTACAATCATGACTTTGATAAGAATATACAATAGATGTACCGTAGTTATGGTTTGTGATAGGAGCAGTAAAACAGTCGGAATAAAGGCTATAATGAGTATTGCTTTCAGTACCATAGAGGACAGACAATTGCTGACTCGCAGTTGGTAAAATAAACCAGAACCGTAACAATTTTTGTGTAAAATAAAGTCAAACTTAACAAACAACTGTATGATATCCCCGTTTACTATTTCCACTGTAACCACTGCCCCCCCTCCATTTCAATCGAATCTCCTCCCACCATTCACACCACCACATCCTGGAATGGCAGCGGTGTGTTCTTTTTTTATACAAAAGTACGGTAATGCCCATGGCGTCATCGGTGTTGAAAATATCTACATGCAATACGGCAGAATGAGAGAATACAGGTTACACTCGCAACGCCAAAGGAGAGATTTCCGGCCGCAGGCCTCGGTTCAAATTTCGCTCTCCGTTCTCTATTTAGCATGAGTAGATTACATGATGTGAGTAAATAGCTAGCTGAAAAACAAAAGTTATTTCATACATGGCCTACTGTTTATTGAGGCCTGGTGCACCAAGAAACTTTGGAGCGCGTGATTACGATCAAACTGGGATTGTTTGACGAGGGGCTTGTGACAAGACGAGCCACACCAGAAGAACTTCAAGCATGCGCTGCTGACAAGCAAAGATTGTTTCATAAACTGACCTCCTTTGCATACCCAGTTTCTCGTTGCGAGGATGCTAAACGTAGGCAACTGGGTTTTTTGGTTTCATAGTAAGGATACTGGGACAGTTTGGTGAATAAAGAGCTGACAAACAAGAATTATTTTTTGCTTGGCCATTACGGTATTCAGATATCCCACCGGCTTTTCCTCTTCTTGGGCTTCTCAGCCACCATCTCATCCACCTGGTGGGCTCTCTTGAGGGCCTCCTCCAGTGCTGCACTTCGGCCATCTTGGGCATGCTGTGATACCCCAGCTGACGGTGCAACTCCCCCCAGTTGCCAGTAGCCGTGGCTGTCCAGGTGCCCCGTGGGACTTGAGAGCTCGCTCTTGTCTTGCGAGGACGTGCCGTCCTCGCTCTCCCTCCGCGGGGTGCTATCCCACCGACTGCCCTCGGGCTTCCTGCCGGGGCCCTCTCCGCTGTTCCTCCTGGCCGGTTCCGGGGACTTGGGCCCGCCGACGTCCCACTTGGACTTGCGACTGGGCGGCGCGATCGGCGCGACGGTCTGCGGCTTGGAGTCCTTGGCCTCCGGTGGGACGAAAGTGCTCAGAATGCCCTTGGTGTGGCTAGTGGGCGGGGCCTTGAGGTTGCCCGGTACCTTCAAGCTGAGTCCACTCTCGGCGAGGCTGTGGTGGTGGTGGTGGTGGTGATGGTGGCTCAGGCCAGACGAGGCCGGGTTCTTTGGCGGCATGGCATAGTTGCCCGTGTTCTCGGCCGAGAAAGTGTTGGATGTGGACGACGAACTGGCTTTTTGAAAATGCCTCTGATATTGGGCCTTTGGAGAGAAAGTTAAAAGAAACACAACAGTGCACTAAAAAAAAAACCAAGGCACTCGGCAAGTTTAATGATTGACCTTCGGCTCGTTATCCCATCAGAAGGGTGTAACCCTCACTGACAATGAGGTTTATTGTGCCTCGTGTGCATTAATCTCCTAAGCAATATATGAGGTCAATCTGGTCAAAGTACCACTCTTGTCCAACGTTGCTCAACATCGATAATATACCCCACTGAGCCAAGGGTCTAAAATCAGCAGCCGATTCATCACATCTTCGCAGGCTGCATCTGAATCAATTTGCTGCGGCTTGAAATTAAGCGCCACTCTATGGGAACTGGCTGGGCCCACTCGCATAGACTTCATTGTGATTTCAAACCCCTGCTAAGTGATTCAGATGCGGCCTTACCACAGAAATCTGCTAAGCAAAGAAAACGTCGGTTTAAAATGTCACTTATTGTGAATTTCCTGCGGTTGGTTGCCCGCAGATTCACGCTTGCCACATAAATCGGCCCAGTTTTGTTTTCATGAAACTGGACACTGACCTTGAAAGTGTTCCTCATGGACGCCAGCCGGCTGCCCTCCATCTCCGAGGGGTCAGCGGCCGCGAAGCCTCCCCCAAGTGGGCCCAGCGTGGGGCCCGTCTTCCCTCCTTGATCATCCTTGCCGCTGCTGCCAAGGCCCGGCCTGTCCTTGGCCTTGGAGCGCTCCTTACCGTAGCCCAGCCCTGAGCCCCCACCGACTTTGCCTTTGGCTCCATGGCAACTCCGGGTCTTTCGGAACCTCGGATTCTGCAGGGGAAAAGTAAAAATGCGAAGTTGTTGTTTCAAAAACAAAAAAAAAAGAGGAAGAACTATGCAAACTTCAAATATAAAATTCATCAAACCGTAGAGTCCACAGGTACCTCTCGGGCATCTACTCACAAGAGACATATTCCAATTCGGCGTTACTGCGAGATTACCAACACTGCTGTCTCTACAGTATAATGCTTCTTAATCTTATCATTTTCCCAGATACCTCAGTGGAAACTGGCCCAAATGCCAATACGTACCGTGCCTGGGCTCGGCCAAATCTAAATGACATGGCTACCTCTGGCAGTAACGAGCTCCTACATAAGCCATTGGCTAACAATGGAAGCCATTTCTTATAGACAAATTCAACACTACCAGCGTTAGCCATGCTGATTTGGGCTTATGTTGGCCCAGAGCATCTTCTAACAACTGCAACCAGGGGCCAAGAACTAGGACACCCAGCTCCTAATGTGACGGATGAAGCCCTTAAACCTTCTTGGTCAACTTTCATGTTTGTTATGCACAGTAAATGGCACGGTCATCCACTTGCCCACACTGCTTGACTTGCATAGCGCCCTCTTCAGTGAGTGCACAAAGTCGATACTGGTTAAAACACTGACCTGCATGGCCAGATCCAGGAGCGACTGACTGACAGTCTGATTGGCACCCTCCAGATTACGGACCAGGTCACCAGCGAAGTAGATGTCCTTGGCTGTCACCAGGGTGTAGGCTGTGCCCTTCTCCCCTTGCGGCATGGAGAAAACAAATTATAATCAGAATGACACGGTCACACCAGAGCCCATGCGACAAAGGGAGACAAGTGGTACACAAATGCTTACTTCCATTTCTTATCACTGACTTTTTGGAGAAACTATTCGAACAGCTTCACAGTTTGATCATAACTGCATTATCTCATGAGCTAAAAGTTATCAACTTCCCAGATTTCTGCTTAGAGATGACTTTAAAATGATGCGGAACAGCCCCTTCCGGCAGGGACCGTGCAGTAAATGTTGCTCGTTTTCATTAGTAATGCACCGTCCTCGGAAGTTCTTGAGAGCGTCCCTGGAAATGTGCATACCTGCTCTGCCAGTCCTTCCGATGCGGTGGGTATGTGTGTCAATGTCACGTGCAACGTCGTAGTTGACCACTATCTTGACAGACGGGATATCCAGGCCGCGCGCTGTAAACAAAATTAATTACAACCAGGAGTCAGTATAATTTTGCCTCAGCGGCAAACTTGCAGTGTTACCCCTGACCAGCAGGCTTATCATTGTTCCTTTGCATTTTCAATGGTAAGAAGCTGGTAATTGAACACAATCTGTTAAATACCCAGATGTTTTTGGCAAAATCATGTGAGGTACGTCATACCCTCTTGATTTGAGAGTTTATAAAAACTCACCAGCTACGTCTGTAGCAACCATGACAGGGATGACTTTCCTCTTGAAGTCGGTGATGACGCTGTTTCTGCTGCTCTGGTCCATGTCACCATGTAACAGCCCAACTGAAATAAAAAAGAAAATTAACGATACGGGGAATTTCCATACATGCATGTATTTAATATCTAAATTATTCTAAAATTTCAGCTATGACGACGATTTCATCGGTTCAGTTCCATATTCGCATCCTCATTAAACGGGGTCTTGAAACTTGAAATGGAACCTTTCAAGATGCTGCAAAAATCTAGCCGGTGGTTTCGGAGGAATTTGGAGGAAGCCCGGCCGCTATGACTTCACAGGGGGTAAGATACCCCCTTGGAAGTTAAAGTAACAAAGAACGTGCGGCTGGTTTCCTGGAGTAGGGCTGGGTTCCTAGTAAAGAAGCTGACAGACTCGGGTTCAATACGCCACTCGGCTGTACCATTAAAATCCTGCTGGCAGAGGTTGTTGGCCAGCTCCTCGGCGTTCAGCTTCTTGGTGACGAAGATGAGCACGCTCCCCAGGGTGGTGAAGCGGACCAGCTCGCCGGTCAGCCACTTCCACTTGCTCTCGGGTGCCTTGTCGTCGCGGAACACCTGGACGATCTGCTTCACATCTTCGTTTGCCTGACGGGGCAAAAATATGTGATTTGGCAAATAGTTTTTGGCCCCTCTAACTGGCACACTATGGAACCTACTTCCAGTCATGTGATTCTCCTCAAAGTATGTCGGCACAAAAATATAAGTGTCTGCAACACTACGCCTGCGCGTCTTGAGGGTGTTTGCGCAGTAAGACATAGAAGAAGCAGCAAGGAATTGGATCCCGCGACTGGGCAACATTTTTGCTTGCCCTGCATTTATATTCCCCCCTTGTATATATTTGACATACTTTTTCACCCATATATTCCATCCACGTTGATACGGACCAGTGTTGTAGTCGAGACCACTTCAGACCTTCACAAGACCACACGAGGCCTTCACAAGTCCAACACAAGACCTCCAGTCTGAATCCAAGTCACAAGCCATTCAAATGAACTGCGCCAAGAGCATTCCTTTGTTCACCTGTTACTTGTGACTGGTCTTGTGACTGGTCTTGTGACTGGTGTTGTGACTGGTCTTGTGCATGGTCTTGTGCTGGAATTACAGAGGCCGACTCACCTCCCCCGCGTCGCCTTGCACCACCCTGATTGGGTCGGTCAGGATGTCTCGGGCGAGCCGCTCCACCTTCTTGCGGAATGTGGCACTGAACAGCAACGCTGCACGAGAGTCGGGATTGTAAATAGACCGTTTTATGTTTCGTTTTTTGTTTGGTTTTTCAAAAACAGAGGATGGGAGATGACATCAACGACGTACCCTGTGCCCTAACGAGACATTTTTGCCCTCTCCCTATCAGATAATTAGTTGCAGGCCAACTGTAACATACAACTGAAATCATTCAACTTGTAAATTTGTATCAACAATAGGTGGTCCAGACACATTTCAGCGTGATCGCGACCATTCTGACAGAGAAGCCTTCATTCTGGAGGCAAAGAACAGGAACGCTGGAGAGGGAAGGACACTTTGATAGATGTCTCCTCCATCAAATACGTAAAGGAGAAGGTATCCTCAATTAGGAACAGCATGCGTGTGAACTTACTCTGTCTGTCGGGCCTGACGTGGTTGGCAATCGACCGAACCTGGGGCTCTGCGGGTAAAAACGAACAAGACTGCCCAAAGAGATTGTTACTGGACACAAGACACTGGGTTGACATGATGGAAGAAGAGCCTCTCTACGGCAGCACGCACTATCAGAGGGAGGATGGCATCACCGGCTCACGAGGAGCTTCAGTCGACGGTGAAATGTTTCTCTCATCATGTTACATGTACCGCACAAACATTAAGAGGTTTCGTGAACCATCTTTGTTGTTGGTGAAGCTGCTAGTCAGAATTACATCAAAAGAGTTCCATTTTGTCGAGTTTTCTGATATTGACCGTATTTTTAAAGAATTGTGGAGGTTGTTGCAAACGGTTTTTCCAAAAATGCTTTAGGCCAAGACTACAATGTCCCAAGGGTAAGTGCTTGAGTAGTCTTTCACCCACAGGAAACCCTGGAATAAAAATACCCTGAATCAAAACAAGTAATCCTCAAATTTTGTCCAAGTTTTAGATGTTCCAGCCGCTTTTGCGCGTTATTCACTCACCGAATCCCATGTCAAACATACGGTCCGCTTCGTCAAACACGAGGAAGGTCACTCGCTGAAGGTTGGTGGATTTCTTCTTGACCAGGTCAATCAGTCGCCCCTGGAAAAATTGACGTCAGATGTTAACGATTTGGCCTAGGGCTTACCCAAGCTTGGCTACGTTCTTCTCACTTTATGACCCTAAAGTAAGACAAGTACAAGAATACAAGGGTCATAGGTCAAAAGGCTAACTGACCGGTGTGCATACAATGACCTCCGGCCCCTCCTGACATGCTCTCTGCTGTTCCCACATGTTCCCGCCTCCGTAGGCACACACCGCTTTAATGTCGTAGGCCTTCCCAAAGCGTTTCACTTCGACGTAAATCTAGGAACGAAAAAGCACATTATGCTACATCAAATAAACCCATTCGGAGGTTTAATGCAGAAAAACCTACAATATCTTACCCTAAGTGTTTGAGATAAGAGCTCCAGTGGACAGCTTCCCATGCCTACCTTTCCAATTCTAATGCATGTGCACAAGTCTGGGGGCCAGACTGCTTCACTCTGAACAGTTGGCGAAACCCTACCTATCACTGGTATGCATTCTCAATTGTGAACCAGAACACTTCATGTAAACCAGTGAAGCTAAGCTTACTTGTTCCTGTTGCTAGGCGACAAAGCCCCCTCCTTCATTCATGCACAAACCCGATCTATGGATTTTTTTACTTGTTCTTAAACCATATCCAAGGATCTGGTGACCTTTAACCCTTTTGAGACACACGATGCATATGTAATTTTTCCAAGTTCTTACTGGACAACATTTGTTCCACAAAAATGCTAAAATTTGTCACTCCAGTCCGTTAGGGGATGGAAGGTCATATTTTCCTTGACCGTACTGACCTGTTGTGCTAGCTCTCTGGTGGGAGCACAGATCAGACCGATAGGCCCTTCGGTTGTCTTTACCGCTCTCTGAAATTAAGACATTAAAAAATCTCATAAATTATCAAGATTGAATTTTGAAGACATCTCTCATGTAAACAGATCCTTTGTACACTGCATCGCGATGCCAACAATCCTTTGCAGATAGAAATTCTTCCACATCTCCTTTCAGAATGAATCCATTCGTGTCCAATAAAATTGATCCTTTTTAATTTCTACCTCATAATTCCCACAATGCTTTGCAGCCTGCCATTTTGATATGTCAGGCCGTGTCCAAATGGAGCATTTGGTGGCTAAGTCTTTTGGGTTTGGCCATTATTTCATTAAGGTGAGCAGCCGCGGACGTAGAGAACAATGCCTGTGTCAGATAGTGCCCGACATCAAAGATGGCGAGTCGAATAGATGGGTGGGGTACGTATAGCCATCGCTACAACCGAATCGTGTCTAGAGCTAGGTCTTTGCCAGTTACATGGCAAAGGTATGGGCACACAGAAGCCACAGTCCTAAAAGCCTGTTTGGGACGCGACTGCCTCTACCAGGAAGTGAACTCCAACCCACTTTGACTGGTAAACGCCTCCCTCCCCCTTGCCTTTATCACCTGATCCATGATGTGCACCAGCATGGGCCAAACAAACGCTGCCGTCTTCCCGCTCCCCGTCTTGGCGATCCCGATGATGTCCCGCCCGCTCAGGGCGATGGGCACGCCCTGGGCCTGGATGGGCGTGGGCTGGGAGTACTCCGACTTGCGGATGTAGTGCATCAGCTGCTCGTCGAAGCCAAAGTGGCCGAAGCTGCTGACCGGCCTTGGCGGGTCAAAACCGGACACCTGTGAGGGAGGGAAGAGACAGAAAGCCTGAACTCAAAAAGTCCCAATCACTGAAAGTCTTGTGGCAGATTAAACGTGGACATAAGTGTCTTGTGGGAGGTGTTGAAATGAACTAATGAGTATAAAAACGGTACTATTCAATTGCACAATTATGAACCGTACGTCCAATCCATTTCTAATACGTTAACAAATAATGAACTTCTTTTATTTTCATTGGTAATGATACCAAGGATTCCTCAAAATTGCCCAAAGGCTTTGAAACTCTTGTGCCTGAAGAAACCAGTAGAGAGAAGACAGCTGTGTGGTGTGGAACGCTGGAACTTTTTACCGCGCAACAAAAGGAAATTCTCGTTGAAAATGTCCACCTGAAACTTTGGATCAGTTTGTCCCTGCACTTGAAAAGCAGTCCAAATTCACTCTCTGCACTTACCCGGATTCCAAACTTCTTCCGCAACTCCAGGACCTCTGGGTACTTCAAGGCTGCAATGTCTCTGTGTTCCTCGTAGAAGTTTTTCACAAAGGCTTCGTACTTGATCTGGAGGAATCATCGGTCCACAAACATTTTAAACCACCACAAAAATCCACATTTTCTTTGTAACATTTTTTTTGTTCTTGGTATGAATTTCTAGTTATGCACACCCTTCTCCGTCTAAAAGCATAAACAACTAGTTTAAGGGCTCACCTCGGCGTGATTGATGGGTGGAAGGGGATCGATGAACTTTGACCTTTCCGGAATGATGGGATTACCGTCTGCGTCGTATTCAAGGATGTCGTCCGCATCGTACATCGGCACTCCGGCGTTAGGGTTCTCTTCCATGTACTTGAAGAAAGATTCCTGAAGGAGAAAAGCACCCCATCATTGTTGTCATCAAAATTGTTATTACCCCAGGCTGGGGGGCCAATAATTATTTCTGAAAGTTTGTGACTAGTGACCAACTCAAGAAATACACTGAACCTAAAGTGAAACATTCTATTGAAAGGACTTGGAACAGAACTGTACAACACTTGGCAGATTCGCTTTAATACTTCAGCCTCTATGTGTAGGAAAAAACGAGTGAAGTGGCTTGCTTAGGGACACAAGCAGGCCTCGAACTTGTATGAATGATGCATCCGAGTCATGCGCACTCTCTGCATACACACCATGGTTGGGGGGGGTGTTGATGGATATTTGTGTCGTATTGTTGGCATTGGGGCAAGTAAAAGGCTACCTCAGGCAAGTAATTCAGTGTTCCTAGCTAAACAGAAATGAACGTTGAGGCTTGGACACAGCCAAATACTAAATTTACGATGGGGGCCGGTTCAGAACCTCAAACATTCCCACCTGGTCATCCAGCTCCTCGATGTCTTGCCTGACGGCTTTCTTCTTGTCCTCGCTGCTGCTCTTCTTGGAAGCCGCTTTTTGTTTCGCCAGGTCCTCCTTAAAAAAAAAATCAATTTTTCACAAAAATTATCAATGCAGCACTGGTTCCTCGGGAAGAAAGAGTCTGCGTAGACTCTGTAACTTCTTGGGGGGGGGGAATTACTGCATCAGGACACCTCCCTATTGAATAAGACGACACTTCTCTACACGACTGTTGAGTTCTGAAAGGGTCCTTTTATAATGTAAGCAATACAGGTGACAGATTTGAACTTCTAGGTTGGCACCCGTCCTCCTTTCAAAAATGGGGAATGCGAAGAGTCCCAGTTAACAGCTGACGCTGCGTTCACTGTACAGGGAACCTTGATTTCTTGGTGCGGCAATTCAGATGCTGGGGGGAAAGGAAGGAGCACATTGTGCATCATTGGGCCCTGCTTACATTGATGCCGGCCATGAAGGCATCCAGGGGGTCCTCTTCACTGTCGCTGTCCTCCCGTTTCCTCATCAGCGCCTTGTCCTCTTCCTCGTCGCTGTCGGCTTCAAAATACCTGCAAAGTGTGGCATCGTTGTTGGACGGTGAGATTAGAGGGAGGCGATGGGTGAAAAGGAGTGTAAAGAATACATCCTTTGCACTCTGTACACTGGACTGAGGAAGTTGCCCAGGATTTGGAAGGGTTCGCAAAGATTTCGTGCAAAAAACTCCCCAGTAATTATGGTTCAAGTATCCTTCCTTCGCTGTCACAGCTTGGCGGTAACACTGTGGACTTACTCGGCTTCGGTGCGATGGCGTTTCAGCATGGCCTCCATGTACTGCGTGTGGGAGAAAGGGTTGGGATTGGCAGGTTTGGCGCTGGGGACGGCGTGGTAGGACTTGCCCAAGTTGCTGTAGCCTCTCCCCGTTCCACCACCACCACCACTACTCCCGCCGCTGCGCCAGCCTTGGTTGAACATGCCGTTTTTTTTCAATAACCTTCGGTGGAGAGAACATTTTTCATTCGTCATGAGAATGACGACGACTTTTATAGACGAATTGGAAAACTGCAGTAATGCTATCCCTGGTTATTTGCAGTGGCCCCCACCGATGGCGGTAGCCCCCACCGCTGCCCCAGCCGTGGTTGTACATGCTGTTTATCAGTAACCTCTTTAATGGACGAAAAATGTTGTTTTCATCATAAGAATGACTACTACTGTTATAATGGAATTGGACGACTACAATCATACTATCACTGGTTATTTGCAGAGGCCCCCACCAATGGTGGAGCTGCCACCACTGCGCCAGCCTCGGTTGAACATGCCATTTTAAAGAAATACCAATCTGCAGTGAGAAAATTTGCATTCATCATGAAATGATTATTACTACATAGTATTATAGACAAATTGAAAAGCCAGAGAAATGCTATCACTGGTCATTTGCAGTGGCCCCCACCAATGGCAATAGGCTTCATGAAAACTACAGCATGGAGCCACTGTTCCGCAACAAAACCTCATACAAGGTTTACCGCTTACAGGGGACCATCGGAACAACGCTCACAAATGGCACCGGAACATTTTCCTGACTTTTTATGAATTTTACTCTTATCCCCACGACATGCATGAGAAAAAACTAGCCCCCAGTCGGAGTGATGTGAATTCAAAAATTAATTTCAAATGGCCTTAGAACTACATGCACATGTATGCAGGCTTCTTGCTCCGCAAGGCAGAGTGAAGAGCCACACAATTCCAGGCATGCCACGGCTTATCAGGTTGGGGTCAAAAACCACAATCTAGCAACAATGCCAGACTACATCATGCATGCATGCATCGCTCGATTGTGCAATGATGACGTAATTTTTGAGCTATTTTTAGGTGACAGTTCACAGATGACATTAATCTCTTTATCAGCTGAAAACTTCAATACAAATTGCTCTGATTTATCACATTTACAGGTAACATGCAACTCCGGATCTTAATTTAACTTTTTTCAGTTGAATCAAGGATATTTTTCAGTCAAATCTTGCACTGGAGGTGTTGAATTCAGTGGGTAGGCGAGTCCAATTCTGCCGATGCAAAGTTTAAGCCGAAAAAATAACGCTTTGCAGAAGTTTACTTTATATATGACAATGTTGCCACTTAAAATCTCCTTCAATTCACCATGCCAGGCAAATTTTATATTTTTAATTCTCCAAAATAGTGATGAGAACTAATTTTGCCACAGACTCCAACGGTAACAGCAACAGTGGCTCTGTTGGCTGCCGGCATTTCAAATCTCATTATTTTCCCAAAATCTTGCAGGAAAACAACATCATTGCATGACCTGATAAAAATGACATCATTGCCGCTAATTTACTAGATGTCAGATTCTGGTTACGTCCCCGAGCTGCGTATGACACTCTTTCCCTTGTCCAGGTTTGTTGGACTCCAATGAATGTTAGAGAATACACAGCAAATTTAATGGAACCCATTTTGCACTCGGCTAAAAGTTGTGTCGGAAATACAGGACAACATCATTATACCTTTGATCGTAAACGAAGAAAAGCAGTCCACGATGACGTTTACGTGCGTACGTACGTACGTAGCCTCAGAGGCCTAGTCCGAGTTCGGAAATCATGCACTGAAAAGTAACACCTACAGGGCTTCTAAATGAGGACCACCAACCTTTACACGAATGCACAAGTAACACTCAAATAATAAAGAAAAGAAATTAGCAAATTTTATTTTCAACAAATGGATGCAAATTAGTTTTAATATCACCTCGTGCGATCCAACAATTCTCAGGCCCACTCGACTCAAAAGAGAAGCCAAAGTAGATGAAATTATGACGTGCGCCCTCAAAAAGAAAAAAAATGGTTTACTCGAAAGACAGCGCCCTCCAGGGTTTTGAAAAGTTTGGTCAGCTGACTGGGTACATGTTCAGCGCGTGACATTTTATGATTTACATGATTTGTAACTTCGGCTGCATGCGCTAGAGTGGATGTTACTTGGCTTGGATCGTGGTCATCATGATTGTTTAATGACTTGTTTCTCAGTTTTCAAGCTAAAATATCTGTCGTCATGGGACGAACAAACCTAATTGTATCACTATCAGTACTGTCATTTGTGTTCCTGAACTTTAAAGGGGTAAGTTAGTCCATTGAGGAATAAATCACAGTCATTAGGCCTAGTCCGACGATTTTTGTTGATGCATGGTGATTTGTTTGGTGAGACCGTGGTGCAGTAGCCCCACAAATAGGGCTGTAGTGGTGCAGGTGATCAGTAGCTATTGATTCAATTGCATTAGCAGAATACCCTGCCACTCCCATTAAAACAAAAAGACCCCTGGAATGACTGGTTAATATTACTATTCCAAAACTGTGAGCCACAGCTCACGTTGTTCTGGGAGTAACAGGCTACATGGATACAAGGTGAGAAGAGTGTGACATTTCAGTTTGACCTCTCGTAAAAATGCCCAGTCTCTACCCGGCTAGTCTGCTACTAGTGCGAGGTTGATCCTGCAGGCATGGCAGGGTGACAGGTGTTCTGCAGTTGAGCTCGGTTTCTCTTCATGTTCTTACACTTGTCATCATGCCCGTGCTGTGCACGTGGTAAATGTGACGATGTGGTTGACTGGTCAGAACTATTTGAACAGGTTTTTACTCACTGTATGGTGAAAAATCATGAAAATTGGAAGTGCAAAAGTTCACAACCATGGCAACTCACAAACCATCATACTTGTACCATGATCAAAAACATGGAAATTGGGGTTCGGGGGTTTTGTCATGTGACCAACACGACCAAATAATTCCAGCAAATTTAACAAAAATCTGGAAAAGGATTCCGTGTATGGATGCTACTCATGTTTCCTTACAGTGACCCCCCCCAAAAATGAGGCCTGGGAGATTTTCATCATCAGATAGAAAAAGACATGTGCTTGGCTCACGACCTAATTGCAAACTTCCAGATGTTGTGAGCTTGTATTTTTGCTTTGTTTCATGCTCGTTAATAAACCTTCGACTTTGCTCATTAACTGTGTGTGCACTGCACTTCACTATACAGATGTCGGCTACACGCTCATTCACCATCGACTACGACCATAACACTTTTGTCAAGGATGGCCAACCCTTTCGCTACATTTCTGGCTCACTGCACTATGCTAGAGTCCATCACCTCTACTGGAAAGATCGGCTGGCCAAGATGTACATGGCAGGCTTGGATGCTGTCCAAACGTGAGCATATACCAACCCCTACACCCAATGACTGGGGCCCCGTAGTCCACTTTGTTATTTTTTACTTTGGTCGGTCTCTCTAGTTTGATAACCACCAAGTCAAAGATCGATCCACGTCAAGCACCAATCCATACCAGAATAAGGAATATTGCTGCTTTTGTTTTCAAAAATTGATATGCTGCTAATGAATCAGTTACAAAGCTCCTTTGGAAATGTGTAATTGTGGAAGAAGCGTTTTGATTGGCTCACTCTTGGAGTTACATAGCAACCATTCAAAAAAGGCAGTGCTTTTGTTCATTTCAATCTTCACCCCTTCATGTTCTCTGATAGTTGGGTCATTCCATGAGGTTGGGGCACAATTTGTGACGGTGTCCTTGTTAATAGGGTAACTTTTTATCACCTGTCATGATCTGTTGAGTAGGTCATTTACTCTGTAAAAGTAACACACACCTCTGTATTCAGCCTTGCAAGGTTTATAATTTGGAATCCACCTGCAGGGAAATAGCTGTTCATTTTTACGGAACCCGCGTAACAGTGGACACCGTCACGAATTGCGCCCCAGCCTCATGGAATGACCCAGTTAAGCGCACATTTCTGTAGATTGAATGTGTACTGACCATTGCCCGGAATCGCACTGTTTGCATGTGTACATAAACACTGGTAAATATATATTGTCATACGAGATCTGTTAAACAAACACTAGCGACAACAGATCGTGTTGACCTGTCCAATCTGTTTGTTCCCACACCAGATACGTCCCATGGAACCTCCACGAGCCCAAACACAGTACCTACAATTTCGAGGGGACTGCCGACCTGGAGACATTTCTCCGCATGGCTCAGGAGGCGGGGCTGTTGGTGATTCTGCGAGCAGGGCCCTACATCTGCGGCGAGTGGGACATGGTACGTATCGAGCGTAACAAACCCATTCTGTGCAGAAGTGCCCCCTCGTTGCTGACAAATGGAGAGGCTGGTGCGATAAATACCATTGACTCGGTGCACTGTGTCCCCGTGCACATGCTTCCAATTTACAGAGTTACCTAAATGCATTGAGTCATCGTAAACAACTTCAAGCTTGTGAATGCAGTTTGTCTGGCTACAGAGTTTGATATTTAATTTTAAAAATCCCTCCTCTTGTTCCTGTGCAGAACTCAGAAAGCAATTTGTGGTTTTCAAGACCTTAGAAAAGTTTAGCTGCCCACTTCAAGTAAGAACAGTGGAGGCAAGTCAACTTGAAGTTCGTGCAAATCCCAATACTTGAAAAATGGGTAATTCCAGCAATTAGGGGTCCATTCTTTTTTGTGTCCCTGTCACATCTGACATTTTGTAAGTTCAGAACACATTGTCTGATCACCAAGAGTGCTGAATTGATGCAAATTACCTGCCAAACAAATAGAAATAGTTTGAAATCAATTCCGGTGATATTTCCATGTCAAATAACAAAGGTCAGATGTAACAGGGACACAAAAATGTCACACGTTTGGACCCCAAATTTCTGGAATTACCCAAATAGGCTTCTTTTCAGATGTTGTTTGAGCCCTTTGGTCCGTTTAAAACCCGATGAAAGACTCTCGTCAAGTTAGAATTGAGCTATGAAAAGAATTGTTATGAAAACAATTTAGCAGTGGTTCACACACATGTTTGAATGTTTGTACACCTTTGCGTGTCAGAATCAAGGAAAACATATTCACGACAATTTGATTATTTTCTTTCTTAGGGTGGACTACCGTCCTGGCTGTTAAAAAATCCAAACATCAGGCTACGCACATCTGACCCAGGTAGGAATGAACAACTGACCACAGAATAAAAATATGCTTGTTAATTCGGGGCTCCATTAATTTTTCTTTCTTTTCCTGTTCACGACTCCAATAAATTTTTGCTTTGATATTTTTCACTCACCAGAATACTTGATGTACGTTGATTCCTGGATGGGGGTTTTACTACCCAAAGTCAAACCTTTCCTCTATGCCAACGGTGGACCCATTATAACAGTGCAGGTAGGCATGACAACCTTCTGGAAACTGTCAATAGAGAAAGCAAAATTTCAGCTTGATTTTGGAGGATTCGGGTGGACAAATTCTACTTCATTTTCTTCAATCTTGGCCTTAAATTTTTGGATCAGTTTTGTATTTTTGCATTTTTATCTTTGAGTCAAAAGAAAATATTGTCAAATTATTATTTTCCTTTAAGTTGAAATGATGTTTTAAAGGGGGCAAAGATTCCAAGCTACTAATGTGAAGATTCTTTTTCACTTCAAAAATTAAGTGGAACAAAATTGCAGGAAACTGTTGAGATTTTTAGACAAACATTTAAAAATAAACAAACAGTCACTTAGAGTAACTCGGAATTCACTCATTTATCATCTGCTAGATTGAGAATGAGTACGGCAGCTACCCAGCCTGCGACCACAAGTACATCCGCCACCTGCTCAAACTCTTCAAATCTCACCTCGGGGAGGATGTCGTGTACTTCTCAACTGATGGGCCGTCGAAAGGCATGCTTGAGTGTGGCACCCTACAGGGAATATATACAACTGTTGATTTCGGACCAGGTATGTGATAAATTTGTGAAAGCAAATTTAAAAACAACGTGGATCTTAAGAGAAACTTTATCTTCCGAAGTATTGTCTCCCGCATGTTAGGTGTTCCACATTAATAATCATGCATTCACAATGACATTAGCCTGCATCATCTTAATTTTGCTAGTCTCCAGCATATTGCCTCAACTTTCAAACATCAAGCCTTATGTAAAAAAATAGTTGTAGGGCTCTACTTTCCACAATCCTGCACAATCCGCCCAAATCTTGAAGCGGATTTCTTAGAATGGGGAAATTCAGAGCTGTAATAATCTGTTTCCCCCACTTTTACCTCATCAGGGGGCAATGCAAGCAGATACTTTGAAGTACAGCAGCTGTTTGAGCCTCAAGGTCCTCTGGTAAGTCGGGTGAATTTTAATCATCAAGCAGCGGCTCGATGGCGAAACCTTTTAACACTGGAAGAACCACCGGGCCCAATTTCACAGCACGGCTAAGCAAGCATCAGGCCGTGAATACTGCATTATTATGGAGAGTTTTAGCTACCAAAATTTTGTGGGGTCTAATCTTGCCTGATCTGTTTGGTCGGCATATTCAGGTGAACTCCGAGTACTACACCGGTTGGCTTGACCACTGGGGGCAACGCCACCAAAGCAAGGCACCTACTGAGATTGTCAATTACCTTGACGATATCCTGCAACTTGGAGCTAACGTCAACATGTAAGCTTCATCGTAACTCCCAGGATTTGGGGGGGTTTTGCTGTAAACCTTCCGAATTCAGTGGTCTGGGAAGGTTATACATTGGCTCTCGTTGTACCAAAGTTGCAAGAACCAATTGTTAAAAGAGAGTAAAGAAATGACGAAAAACACAAGAATTACGGAATACGGGTTCTCACAATTTGTTCTTTAAAGCAATATGTTATTTATAATAAGAGTTGACTGTAATTAGTATTCTGAGGACAGACATCAATGGCCATTCACCCAAGTTCCTGAATTCTTTCTAGCCCCTCCAATCCAGTGTGAAGCTGAAACGTCCGTCAACCCAAATGAATGAAACAAACAACTTTCAGGCAAAGTCATCTAATTCTCTCATTTGAAGTGAATCCTGAACAGCATTCAAGAAGTAGCCTTTAATCCCCTTCATGGCGGGATCATTTTGACCGCGACTGCTGGGCTGTGGTATGCCCTGAATGGAGGGCTTTGTCCAGCAGCAGGCCCCCATTAAACCAGCAGCTGCATGGTGAATAGACTGTATGTGTGGTATGCACTAATCCTCACACAACGGCGCGGTAGTAGCAGTCCTCCGTAGCGAAGGGGTTAACAAGTATTTCCCCAGAGTTCTGAAGTTGTGGAAATTGTCTGACCTTTTTTAACAGTTCATCTCGTTTTCTTTCAAAAAACTAACCCCCGGCTGCCAACCACTTTATCTAGCTCTCAGACTCGCGCTGTGCAGTAAAATGTTTATATTTAATAGAGAAATCTCAGAGAGCATTTTGTCAAACTCCTTCCATAAAGTCTAGCTTCACTAATGATAATTATGTATCCATCATCTTCCCATTCCTTCTTCAGGTACATGTTTGAAGGAGGGACCAACTTTGCTTTCTGGAACGGTGCCAACGGAAACGAGCTCGCTTACTCCCCACAACCGACGAGCTACGATTATGACGCTCCACTGACCGAAGCGGGCGACCCAAACGAAAAATACCTTGCCATCAGGACACTCATTGGAAAAGTAAGTAGTCACAACTTTGACACTGTAACTCGTAGACCCAACAAGTTCTCATTTATAAATACAGTCGCACTGGATTTAAAGTCGATTGTGGGTATCCTTTGACTTTCCTTGAGGTGTTTTAAGATCAGCCACACCCTTCCGGTAAATTTCTGGATAATTTGTTGGAAATTTGAGAGGAAGTGAAGAAGATGGAACACTCTCCATTACTTAATGTGGTGCTTGTTCCCTGTTGAAAGTTTTTTATTTTGCACGCAGTAGACAGTTGTAGAGGAAAGAGAATCGCTTTGGGACTTAGGGTTGGATTTGTGCTGCGCTAGCAAACCTCTCTGATGTGGTCACTCTGTTAATTTAGAAGTTAAAGACAATTCGCAGAGCTGGCAGAATCCCACAACTATCGAAATGGTCCATTTTTTTTCAGTACAAAAAACTTCCCCCTGGCAATATCCCACCTGCGACACCAAAGTACGCTTACGGCAAAACGGAAATGAGCCGCATTGCAACGCTCTACGAGGCGTTGAGCACAATATCCCCCTCTGATCCAATCAGCTCGGACTATCCAATCAGCATGGAGGATATACAACAGGTAGGTGATGATTACCCCCCCCCGTGATCCCCATTGTCTCTATACAAGTCCGCTCGCTCGTTTGCCTTCTGCCCCACGCCTTCCAAAGCCCCCTCCAACAAAAAAACCTACTTAGGTTACCAACTTGGCCCTTTGGTTGCACTGCGAGCTAGTGTGAGCTCCCAATCTCCATCAAAACATTCCATTTCCCCATCTAAAAAAAGTCACAAAAGCCTCCACCAAAGTCTCCTAAAATTCCAAACATTTCTCCAAAGATGCCTGAAAGCCACATCTTGAAAAATCGATAATTTCCAAACATTCTTGCAACTCCAAATTTCCAGTCAAGAAATGTAGCTGTGGGTGACAGTTTTAACAAATCAAGTTTGGCTTTCCAACTGCACTTCAGTCATTGAGATGTGTGGCACCCGTTTTGTAGCCTTTCCATTTTCTCAGCGGTTACAATGATGTTTCCTCGTTGGACATGCAGGATTTTGGGTTTGTATTGTATAGAACCCAACTTCAGGCCAACTACACACTTCCCACAGCCCTGACGATCACTGGCATTCGAGACCGTGGATACGTTCTGGTAGATAAGGTATGAACTCCAGCAACATGATTTAGAAGGAAAAACAGTCAGTTAAACTTTGAAGTGAAACACTAATCTTGGCTTAACAGGAAGTGAAGGGAACTGTCTTCATCACATTTTTGTTCTGAAATCTGTCTTAAAGTATGCACCTCATTGGTACTTTTTTGTAAAATCTGATCAAAGCCTTGTTTTGCTCTTTAGTTTGCATCCTATCTTCTTTTAAAAAGAACTACGAATTTTTTTCCAGTTTCATGCCTCTCGTTGTTGCATTGACGCTTTATGTAAATGCACAGAAGCCATTGATGCTTGTGGGGAGTCAGGTTGGCGTGGTGGTTCTTTCCTCGCCTTTCACCCCTGCGGTCCGGGTTCGAATCCCAGCCCGGTCCAGCCCTGACTCCATGGGTTTTACCCAGAATATTCCTCTGGGGTTTTCCTCCCACCTCTAAAACTGTCACTGCTTCTCATTATCTCCTCTCTGCAGGTTTCTTCAGGCTTGCGAGCTACTGTGCCTAGGACACTTTTGAAGAATCCTTGGTGTCATTACCAGAAATGATTAACCATTAATAATGATGCAGATGGCTCACGTGTGGTTTCTGTGCTAACTGATAACCATTTTTACTTGTGACCAGAATCCTATTGGAATTCTCAAGCGTAACACTCAAGTCACCCTCAACATGACTGGTTACATCAACTCAACACTGGATATTTTAGTGGAAAACATGGGTCGGCTGAACTACGGCTGCTGCATAAATGATTCCAAGGTAACTGACAGAACTTTGAGTCAGGGAGATATAAATCTCAGTACAGGTTTTTTGTATGGTGCCGACTGAACTTGGTAAGGACTGTCAGCTCAGTGTGTCTAGGAATTTAACTTCTAAGAAAACATTAAAAACTAACCCAAACACATGATTCCCTCTGAACTTGCAAGACAAGTTATTTTCCCATGTCTCCAAACTTGGAATGTTCCTGTTCATTTCAGAACATTTTTTTGGAACTGAACAGTTTTCTACACGGAACTGTCCACAGCAGGGCTGTTCCAATGTTTACTGGATTGGGACATATGGTTGTGCAGCATGGAAACACTTGTTGTTCCGAGTCAGTTCTCTATCATTGCTTAGAACCAGCCATCTTTGTGGCACTGTCTAAACAGGGCCCAGTTTCATGGCGCTGCTTACCACAAGCGGAAAATCGGCGCTTACCATAGCAGAAAACTTCTGTGCTTACAGCGAATGTATTTCACGGTTCAGCAAGGAATTTTGGCTTGCGTGCATGCATACATCCCGTAACTAAGGATTCCTTGCTTATAAGGTGAGCACAGAATTTCTCTGCTAGCGCGGTTAGCACAGAATGGAGATCGTAAGTGCGGAATTCTCCGGTAAGCAGGACCATGAAATTGGGCCCTCATGATAGAATGATGTCATCTGTAGAGTTTACCTCTGGACTCCCAAGTTGGTGATTGAATATGTAAGGTTGAAACCTATTTTAGTGCATTTAGCAAATATGGGCTTCCATTGCAGGTTTGTAACACCCCTTGATATTTTACTCACAGGGCATCATTAGCAATGTAACCCTGGGCGGTGTTGTCCTGAAATCCTGGCAGATCTACTCTTTAGACCTCAGTAAGGCACAGCCATCTTCCCTGAAGCTGGTCCCCGAGACCCGCCCAACCAGTCTGGAAGACCTGCCCTCTGGACCGTTGCAGATACCTTCCTTCTTCATCGGCACCCTTCCAAGCGGTCCGGCGGGTGGACCTCAAGACACCTTCTTAAAGCTGACGGGTTGGTCCAAGGTGAGTCCTCAAACCAAACCAAACCCTTCCCAGATCCTTCAGAATCCACTACGGAGGTTTTTAGAGGAATTTGCAGGATTTAGGAAGGTTGAGCTCAGCCACTGTAACTGGAACGGACCTGATGCCCTTGAAAGTTATTGATGGAGGGAAACTGTACCATGGGCCTGGCACGCAGTATTTGAATTGGAAGAATTCAGGACGATTTAACGATAATCTATAACAAATTTTCGACAGTACTCCATGACAAGTGGTTGGGCACAATCTTTTGCTTTCCAAAAGAGCCGTTCTGCGGGGAAGAATTCTTCTTAAACTTGCATCCAGTAAGAAAGGGACTTTTGACTCTAGCCACTCAGAAAAAGAAACAATAATCCACAGATCACTTACAGAGAACCAGGCAGAAGAAATAATATTCACTTTTTTTTATTTTTATGTACATTGGACTTACTGTCCAGATTAATTTTGTGACCGTTTTTCAGGGCCAGGCTTTCATCAACGGGTTCAACCTGGGTCGCTACTGGCCGGCCGAAGGCCCACAGATGACCCTCTATGTGCCGGCCGTCGTTCTCAATGCAACGACAAACACCCTGATACTCTTTGAGACAGAACACTCCCCCTGCAAAGCGTCCAATCCCTTTTCCGTATGCGTGGTGGAATTTGTCGATAAGCCTATTCTCAACTCGACCATTCCACCTGTGGAAGAAACGGAAGAGGTGGACGGCTCGCTGGATCTTGGTGTGCTTGAAGAATATGAATGGGAAAATATGGCCGTGTTAGCATCGAGTTCAGCCGAGAGGGATACCGATTATCAGGAGTACGAAGTTGACCGGATGGATGAGCCCCTGTATGTGGTAGATGGGATACCAGACCCCGTCGAAAGACCAGACTCTTCAGCAGCAGCAGCTCCGGATGTTGAGGATAATGCCAAAAGTGATGGGAAGGAGGACAGTTGCTGGCTTGACGTCGTGAAAACTGCCGCCCGGTTTGTGGCCGAGGTCTTGTGTTTCTTCACCAGTATACCTGTACTAGTCTGGGGGTATTTGTAGTCGGCGTTGGTGTAGTCTGCTTTGTCTAGGTCTCGGGCTTTGCCTAATTTCTCCCCTCTACTCACAACTTAAGAGTCTTGAACTCATTAAGAAGTCAAATATTGCCATCGAAACATAGAAATACATGCCGCAGAGCCACATGTTGAAGTATTGCTCTTTAATTTGAACACTTCAGGCCTACGATCAGGGATCGGTTTAAGAGACCGTGCCCGAGACGGAGACAGAGCCAACTGTGGCAATTCTGCCTGTATCTCCTCTGTACTTTTTCATGCGTATGTATTTTTGTTCTTCTTTGGTCAACAATTCACACTCGGACAATGTTTCATGTATGCTATTATCACAATTCTCAGAAGTAAAGCAGAAAACGTTATTCGACTATTAAGTACTTTCAAAGGAAAATCAATTGAGAAGCAGCGAATAAATATGTAAATCAGCGCATGACATCTGGGCCCAATTTCATGGCACAACTTACCGCAGAATTCCGCGCTTACGATTTTCATTCTACGCTAATCGTGCTAGCGGAAAAATTCTACGCTAACCTTTTACGCACAGAATTCTTAGTTACAGGATGTACGCATGCGCACAAGCCAAAATTCCTTGCTAACATGTGAAATACGTTCGCCGTAAGCACAGAATTGTCTGCTTTGGTAAGTGCTGATTTTTCGCCTGTGGTAAGCAGCACCTTGAAGTTGGGCCCTGGTAACATGTTTTTCGCCAAAGAGATGCTGTAAAAGTTGGTTTGTTTGCCTGCTTAAAAGAAAACCGGAAGTGAACATGTCTAGTGCCCAGTAGTCAACCAGGTATAGCTTAACCCAGGTGTCATGGTGCCTTTTGGACGCCCTGTCCTGAATCTGGACACTTAATGTCATTGGAGGAGAAACAAAAATGGACATTTGGTTTTTAATTTGGTTTAAACAAATATGGAGAAGTTCTTGGCCGATCCTTGCTTTCATTTCCAATTTTGCAGTTTATAGATAAACGCACGAACCCTGAAAGTAAAGGAATACAATATGGCTGCTTCTTGCTGAATCAAAATTGACACACGTGGATTCAATGTAGGTGTACCCACGTTGTGATTCCTGAACAGAAAGGCTGAAAAGTGAAACATGTTCTGTGACAAGGAAACCATTGTTCATTTGTGTTTTCACAACAGTTTCTATCGTTCATGGATCTTCTGTACTTTGACAAATGTTAGATAAGGCTTACATTTATGTGATTGCTTTTACTTTAATGTGCAGCTTTTTAGAACTATTAGTATATATTTTATTCAGAAGAAAATCCTGAGAGACATTTTCTATTATGGGGTGATTGTTTTTTTATATATTGTAAACAATTCAAAATCACTGATAAGTATTGGAATATGTCTTGTGAATCAGTACTGATTGTTCCATATTTATGTCATCGTTTTCTGATGTGAATGTAATTTTAATATTTTTTATATAATTGTATGTAATGCTTTACTAAATTCTTCAGAATAAACTGAAAATTATAAGTATGACCGAGTGCATCTTGTTACAATGCATTTGAACTTTTGAATAATTGTGCATTCCGTTTGGAATTCTGTTTGCACAAACTCGTCTATTTTATTGGAAGTTGGAATAATTGGGAATTCGTTACTTTTTAACTGATGAAAGGTAAAGCTGTCAAATTTGTAAAGAAAATAAGATTTGGGTAATAAAAAAAAAGAAATGAAGATGGTTTCTGTGAACTCGCTCGCTCGTCCGTCATCCCCCCCATAAACAGTGGCGTAACTATAGGGGGCGTAACCAACGGGCCGCGTGCCCCATACTTGCGACTGCCAATAAATGTCCGTATTTGGTTTTTTTTTTTTTTTTTTTTTTTTTTGCTGTAGGTTTCCCGGCCATTTTGGGAATGATGTGTAAATGAATTTGTAATGGCAGCATTCGTTTTCGAGCGAAATTGAATGAACATTCAGATCCCCGTTTCGATGAAATTAAATGAAACATTTTCGATTAAATGAAACGTAATGCACATTCATTTATTTCAAGGATGCAAAACGAAGTCTTGCGAAAATGAAACCAGGTCACTTGAGTCGTTTTCAAAATCCACGCCAAATTGAATTTTTAGTTGACGGCTTAAACAGCACATTAATTTTTCAAAATTGGTTGGGAGAACCTATATTCGGCTTCGATTTTTTGTCCACTGACTTTAATTGACCTTATTTCTATAATCTGTCCAGATTTTCACGGGTTCACGATGGTAACATCTATGCCCAGATTAACCTTTATTTTCTTACCCTTGTTTAAAAATGAGAACTTGAACTTCGTCCACACATGGTTGTGTCAACGTCGCTGACCCGTAGTTCGTTCAGTCGGCTGTAAAGTACATGTTGATGTACAATGTACATGTACATGTACGCCACGTGCACACTGGACTCGGCCGGCCCGACGCACGGCGGGTGCTGGTGTCGGGATAAAAACGACTGACGCCAAATGAGTACAGTGGGACGAAAAGTGCTCTACCTTGCGTGTGACTAACTATGCGTACATGCATGTACCTGCAGAGGGGAACGGTAGCCCTCTATTCCTTGCTCTGTGCTGTAAACATGCGCACACTTTTCCTATCATTACACGCAGCTTTATGATCTCGTTAACCTGTCGCTCGGCCGGGTGAAAGGTCTGTACTTCTTCGATTTCGCTCACTAGTGTCGCATACCGACCATGGCGTCGACGAGACTGAGAAGCCTGTCCCACCATCCAGACGACTACGCCAAGTCTTTCAGTGCCTACATGGCCGTCTCTGATAAATTCGACAGTTATGCGACCTGGGGAGATAACGTGTTCGGGAAGGCAGTCACCTCCAAAATCACGGTCATGCTGGGTGAGCAAGAAGAGTTACGAATCCTGGGCATTGGAAGCGGATCGGGTAGGTACGATGATATGCGATAAGTATACGTTTTAGTCAGCAGTTGCTAAACTACGAGCAAGTACCCCCACTCCTTAGTGCAAAGATCCACCCCCCGGCGTAACTGCAGATGCCTTTCCCCGGGTGCACACCCCCCCTTGAAATCTGTGAATAATCTCCGTTGAAATGCATCTGCAGCGTGTTTTCTTGTGGTGCCCCCTTGAAAAGAAATTGTCCATCCCCGGGTGCCCCCATACACTTGTTCTAATATGCTACCGCGCCCCTCCCCTCCATTTCAAACTTTGAAACGCACATAACCTACTTGTGCACCCCCTGATGCCCCGCCTAGAAATTCCAACCAAGTAAGGCCACTCTCAAGTATCAGTATAATTATTCACCACCTGATTTTCAGCACACAAAACTGGGACTAACAAAAAATCGAATTCAATTCCTTCATGTCATTATAAGATACACGAAGTGCAACATTTAAGTATTTCAAACTCTTTGCTCTCAGGTGAGTTGGACGTGAAGATGCTCACCAAACTACTGCTTCGCTTTCCACTCATCAACAACCGTGTAGTTGAGCCCGCAGGGTTCATGATTGCCAAATACAAGGCTCTGGTGGAAAGCAAGGCTCACGAGCTACAAGGTGTTCGATGTGACTGGCGACAGCAGACGATGCAACAGTACGCCAAGGAGGCGGGAGATTCGACCAAGTTCCATTTCATCCACGCGTGCCAGTCTTGTACTACGTGGAAGATTTGGAAAGCTCGCTGATGTTCCTGTTCGACTGTTTGGATCCTGGCGGAGTCCTCCTAATGACCACCCTGACAGGTATTTTCATGCACTTTGAGATCAATAAAGCAGTTTTTGGAGAAGATAAATGTGAGTTTCTTTATTTTCCTGGGGCGCAAGTTTATTTCAGAATGGCAAGAAAGCTTCAGAAGCATAAGTGAACGACGTGGACTTAACACAGCCCAAGGTAGTTTTTGTTCCACTGGCAGTATGCTGCATTTGAGACTATTTCTCGATTCCTACGTAGTTGACGGAGCCAGTTCGAGGAATCGGGGTCTGACGTGCAAAATCTGTCCTATCGATCTTGGAAACTTATTTTTTACTGTTAATACAATACTTCGTTAACGTTGTTGTCATGAAAGAAAATGTCAAATATTATACCTAATTGTCTGTGTAGATAGTTGTGGCGTGTTGCGGTTGTGGAATCACTTTCCACGTTTCCAGGACAACCTGCTCAAATTGATCAGCACGACCCACCTGCTCGAATACCTGGACGGTCGAGGCATCGCGTACACGGAGCACTGCCAGCCGTCGCGAGTCGACGTCACCGAGTGCTTCGACGAAACGTCGGAGAAGGGCGGCCGTGTGCTGGACGCTCTCCTTCACATCCTGAGGTTCAGAGAGACGGCCTCGTTTGAGCTGCAGGCGGAGGTCATGAATTGTCTGGCCAGTTGCTCCGAGAAGAGCGGGAGCCGGGTCTTCTTAACCAATGACTGGGATGCAGTCGTTGCGAGCAAGCCAGCCGAGTAGCCTTGTATAATGTAATGGCATTGTCACGTTCCGTTCATCCCCAATTTCATTAGATACATTTGGAAACAATAACCCAAAGAATGCCAAACAAGGCTTATTATTTTCTCGAAGGGAATAAAATCAAATAGAGAGAATTTATGGGAACCTTAAAATAATTATTTACATGGTGGTGCGAGTTGTGTGTTACAATGTTGATGATGTTTCTGTTTACATGCATTTGCATTATTTCAAAATTCATTTTAATTTTCTGATTTTGGAAACTCGAAGCTCCCCTTATAAGCTGCATACGGACTGACAGTTACCAACAGTATTTGTGTGGATGTATATAGACCCACCCAACTTCAAAAAGACCCGTCCACAATGTTCCAGTCAGGGGCGATTGAAAGCGCCTTGCGTATACGTTCGGGTGCGTTTACACGGGGTGTGTTTCACTTTCACGGACACAAAAAATTGCCTCCATTAAAGCCTGGTTGCCATACGGTCGTTTGTTACTTAGACGGTCTGTAAGAGGTCCAACGCAGACGTCAAATGGAACAAAATGGCGTCTGAAACTCGGAAAATGTCCCTTCAAAATGCTTTCGTTAGGTGGAAATGTCACCTCTTGAAGCCAAACTGATTCTCAAGTTTGATGTAATTTGTGAATGGTCAGCTATTTTGTTTACGATTGGGGCTGCACACAATGAGTGGTACAAAGCGAGAGAAACATCGTTGTACGCCCGTCATGCCAGTGTGCGTGTTCGTATAGGCCTACTCAGCGACTTGACGCAGACAGTCGGGCTCAACTTTGCCGATCCGTCTGGGCCCATTTGCGTTATCGGCGATACCTCTGTTTGGCATGTTTCCATTTATCTGCGTTGCAGTTTGCGTCTTGATTGCGCTGCGCTCTGCGTTTCCTCACGTCGATATGGAACCCAGGCTTTATATAACACACGTGTGCGTTGCGTTCGGCCGTCAAAATCGCCCCAGGAGCGATTTGACAGATACGCAACGCTTGGCGCAAGTGTTGACGCGCATTATGAAAAAGCGCCTTAAGAGTGCGTAGGCCTACACAATGGGCGCTTTCGATTAGCTTACACGTGCAAGTTAAACTTACACGAGAGCATTCGTTTAGCCATCACGTGATCCTCGTGCCTGCCCTGGTGTCAGCCACCACTACCCTGGCTAGCGAGCAGCTCCTGGAGGCTGCCCGAGTGTAATGACGTCACGGATAGACTGTTCGAGCATAGACATGATGGAACTGGCGGGGACTTGACCTTCTTCCCAGAATGCCTTAGCAAATACGCTGCAACGTTCGATTAGCCTCATTTTGAGGCTTCCCTTGCGTGTAACACTGGTGTATTCAGGGAAATTAATCGAACGCACCCTATGTATACAACGAAGGCAGTTGCGGGATTTGTTTCTGAGGGCACCCAGGGGACGGATGCACCATTGTTTTTTTTTTCAAGGGTTGCACTGGAAACAAATCGTGTTCCGTCCACTGCATCACTAAAACATGAGCAATTGGTATTAGCAGCGCTGTATTGATTGGTGACTGATTATCCCGCTTCACAGGTGGCAAGTTATTCTTTTTTTTTCTTTCGAGATCAAATGGGTTCCGATGTACCCCACACTGCCCTACTGTTGTGACATCATATAGTCTGACATGATTTGAGAATGTGTAATTCAGGTTGACAGTCTGCGTTTCTGTATTCATGCTTCACTAACTCACTATTATTGTGTTTAATCATGGTAAGGGCATAGACATTCTGGCGAGTTTTAATCGTGTGAGTGTTGGTTTCACGCTGACGGGAGCTAAGATAATCCTACAGCCTCTCTGATCGCTAGCTCAACGACATGTACTCCAGTAGCACTGCACGTCGTCACTTTGGGGTTGATCACTTCGATGCAAACCTCTCAAGAAAGTCGCATGAGTTATGCGTACTTAATTGCCACGTTGGTAATAAAAACATGTTTACCCTTCGGGTTCAAGGCCGAGCAGTACTCTGCCAAGTTGACAATGAGCCAGTGTTAATTCAGTGGCAAGTACATGTACATGTACACACAGAACGCAACACGCTTGCTTTGTGAGACCACTTACAACTTGAACGCTTGGTTTCTCTTTGAAGAAGTCGATTTTCATGGCTCGCGATTAAAAGAAGAATAATACCCTAGCTGTCTGGATGTAAGGTTCTGGGTATTCAGTGTACACAAATAAAGACACACAATGTATCTATATCATGAAGAGTGCCCCTCGTGTGATATGCATGGTGTCAGTACCCCTTTAAATTTCCATGGCCAGACAAATGTTTCGATTTACGTGAACCCTCACCTCACACTGCCCTACTTTAGGCCTATGCTTGGGTAACGTCCGACGTGAACTTAGTACGCGCACTTGACCTCGAGTGTGCATGGTCTGCGTATACTAGAGACTATAATGCCGTCACCTCCAGGGACCAAGGGGCAACATTTTCCGCTGACTCACTTTGTTGTGTAGGTCTGTAATAGGCCCATACATAATTCCATCGAGCATTGTTATTGGGGCAGCGGCTTCACACGGACGGGAACCTACAGCCAGGCTCCGATCGCCAGCTCGCGGCGCTCACGGCGGTGGACGTGGCAACTCGAAAGCAGTCATGGCGACGTCGACGTTGAAAAGCGTGTTCCACGATCCAGACTACTACACCAAGGCCTTCAAATCGTATTCGGCAGTCTCTGATAAGACGGGCGTGTTTTCGCGCTGGGGGGATGTGTTCGAAGAAGCCGTGGCCCCCCAAATCAATGCAAAGCTGAGCAAGCATGAAGAGTTGAGAGTGCTGGGAATCGGTAGTGGAACGGGTACGTAGCCAGGCTACGCTAGATGCAACTACTGTGTAAACCTGCGGTGTTAATTTAACACCCTGGGTGTTATCGGAGGACTACACTAAAGTATTAGGTCAACACCATTTTAACACAAATACATATCTGTTTTGCAGGTATCTCGTATATCGGGCAAGTTGATGTTAAATTAAAGTGTCAGTGTTTTACCGCTGCGTATTATAGTAACAAGCAGTCTGCAATTTTATAAACGTGCGTCGACTCAGAGAAAGGGAATTCGATCTGATAGTTCCAGGCGAAAATCCGAATCCTAAACCACTTCGGTTCAGTCCGATCGGACGTCCTACGTGGCTCAATCCGACTCTGATCTGAAACCAACAAAAATTGCTCTATTAAAGGCTTAAAAATGTATTGTCGACGGCGTTTAGGCCGTGAATCAATACTTCATCACGTTTACTTTTTGTGTTATTTGTAAACTTAGGGTTTCTTGGGTAAAATGTGTAATACAGGCAAATCTTCCATATGAATTTGCAAAGGGTTAATTTTTAACCTGCAATAATTATTTGTTTGGACACGAGAGTTTGCTACGTGTTGGCCAATCACAACGGGCGAAATTTGTCGACCATTTTCCAAACGCGCGTTTGGTCGACAGATTTCGCGCATTGTGATTGGCCAACGCGTTGCCGCTCTTGGAGGCGCACTATTGTGAAACGCCCGTGTTGATATGTTCTTACAGGCGAGTTGGATTTGCAGATGCTGACAAAACTGCTGCCGCGCTTCCCGCTCATCCACAACCGTGTAGTTGAGCCCGCAGAGGACGCCATGGACAAATACCAGGCTCTGGTCCAAAGCAGGGCTCAGGAACTGCAAGGTGTTCGATGGGATTGGCGACAACAGACGATCGACCAGTACACGGAGGAGGCGCGCGGGGGTGACTCGACGAAGTTCCATTTCGTCCACGCGTGCCAATGTCTTTACTACGCGGCAGATCTGGAAAGCTCGTTGACGTATCTGTATAACTGTGTGGAACCGGGTGGGGTAATGGTGGTGTCTCTCATAACAGGTAGTCTCGTACGCTGTAGAAAAAGAAACTTGAAAATGTTATTCAATAATTTCAGTTCATTTTATTTGATTTCTTTTTTTAGTTGATTAATTCGGGTTTGCAGCTCGTTGGCCGATCACAACGCGCGAAATCTGTCTGGCCCTTTCCAAACGCGCATTGGGTCGACAGATGTCGGGCACTGTGATTGGCCAACGCGTTGCAAACTCTTGGAGGCGCACTATCGTGAAATGCCTGTATTAAACATCTCATTACGGACAAGTCCTATGGAAACTTGAGGAAAGAATGACAAATCTTATGTTTTGTGCCATAGAAACCTCCGGTATGTACAGGTTATGGCATCACTTTCCAAGTTTCCAAGACGCACTGATGAAATACGTCAGCTCCTCCGACATACGGGGATATCTAACCCGTCGGGGCATCCCGTACACGGAGCACCATCAGTCCTCGCGAGTCGACGTCACCGATTGCTTCGACGAGGCTTCAGAGGCCGGCGGTCACGTGCTGGACATCATGACCCACGTCGTGAAGCTCAGGGAGACGGCATCGGCAGAGCTGCTGGCGGAGGTCATGCAATCCATGGCTGGCTGCTCCGAGAAGAGCGGGAACCGGTTCTTCATAACAAATAACTGGGATGCTGCCGTTGTGAACAAGCCAGTCGAGTAAATCACACAAGGCGCCCACCTTCCTGGAAAAATTCCTGGATCCACCCGTGCACATGATTGCATTGTCACGCTCAGTCCATCCAAACATGAGCTGAGAAAATAAGGAACACTGCACCGCAGCGAGATAGTAACTCGAATTTTTTTTTGCAAGTGGCCCTTGTACGCTTCCGTAGAGTTATTATATGAAGTTTTGAACATGAACATTCATTTACACTGGCTTTCTATACAGTGGTGTTTTATACTTTTATTGAGGGGCCTGAAAACGTATTCTTGGAAACGTATGGACGGCCACAGAGTTTATTTCAGAGCTTAGTTTGTTAGAACTTTCTTTGTGTTTCATAGTTGCTCGTTTAAAAACATAACATAGATGATTATCTTCAATCCATACTTGTAAACTAACACATTCATATTCAGTAGGCCCATAATTTTTCGGATTTTTAAATAAACTCGGGGTTAATTTGGCCCCATGATGTGCTTGTGTCCGGCAGAACTCGCTATTATGCCCAATATTCTGAAAAATATATAAAAAAATAAAGACAGTGTATTCGCTAGTTCTTGATATATTCTGTTGTACTGTGAAAATCCATTTTACTTCAAAAAGAGCAGACGACTCGCATACCCCACACGTAAATAAAAACGTGTTTTAAGGGGCAGTAGCGTTACTGCTGTTCGCTCCTAATTCTTGAGTTTCAGACTGAGTGCAGATTGAGTTCATATTATTTAGTGATCGGAAACTCAATGATTGAGTCTGCGATTACTGAACTAGGATTTCGGAATAATCCGAGTTCATTTTGTTGATAGAGGGCGCTCTACAAGGGCCTGTTTTTCATTCATACCATCTGTGGTGGGTTTTTCCACGTGGGACTTTCCCGACGCTGTCATCACATGTTGATTTCATCACCGTGCTTACTTCACTAGTTACGGTCTGCACTTTCCCCAATTCACTCAGTACTACGCTGACTGACACAGAATCAAAACAAGCATTTTTTGAACAGTCCTGAGCCGTGACTCTGACCACGCAATGCAAATGGCAGACAAACATGTAGCGAGCGCAGGTGGAGGTGAGTATCAAAAATAGGTTTGTACAGGTTTTTGAGTGTGTCTGTAGCTGCCTTCCTCCTCCGTTGTCTGTCAACATGTCTGAGACTCAAGCTCCGTGTGGCTTTCAGCTGTGCTGATCCGGCAGTAGAAAGAAGGCCAGAACCAAAATTGTGATTGGTCCTCTTGGGAGCATTTTGTCGGACCAATATCATGGAATATTATATTCCCTTCCTGTCATCAAGGTACACTCGCATTCCAACCCGGCGACGGATGCTCTTTACACGTTCGCTCCATGACAACTTTCATGGCTCAGTGTGAGTGCACCGTTCCGTGTTCGCTAAGCGAATACATGTCATGTACAAATGCTCAAAATCAACGGAGCACTCACACTTAGCCATGAAACAGTTGTGCAACAATCTTGAATTGCAGTTGCATTGGTAACTTCATGTCCCAGATATGCCAGAAGTACTGGATTTTCCACTGTTCGTGTTCATGGAAGTTCCACACCCGTCATTTGCAAGTCATTATCAGAGTTTCGTTTTTTTTTTGCAGAAAGACTTCAGACTCTGAAAGTTTTTATCACTTTACAGTGTAAAAAAAGTGGCATGAGAAGAATTGTCAAACATCAGAATTACCTACTTCATCAAGGGTTTGGAATAAGCCTTTATCACAAATAGGGTAGTGCGGGAATTTTTGACCAGCAGGAGAATTCGACCAACTTCATTAAGAAAACTACACAGCTGGTCAAATTTCATGCTTTTCCTATGTGGTCCAGTACCCCCACCTTTAATTTATCTTACTGCATGAGTGATTTTGTATAATGGCACCGTTGGTAGAAAAGCATTGCGGGAAGGCAATGGGTTCAATGTTTTCTCCTTTTTCCTTCCCACAATGCCTTTCTACCATTGTGCAAAATCACCCATGTAGTATTTGTGATAAGGCTAATGCTGGGTCACTTTTGGAAAGATCTTCCTCGATGCAACTCTTATCTCAGGTGACCAACATTGGGGGTCAGAGGTCACCAAGTGGTGGTTATTTTGTTTGAAATTACAAAATGCTTCTTCTCGGGCACCGCTGATCAGATAGATTGCAATTTGGAAGATCAGACCTTGTCTTGTGTTCACACAATTTGGCCAATGACTACCAGTTGGTGTCTTTTTACCCAAAACATGCGTCGTTGTCAACATTCTTCAGCTGCAATAAACTATCTTTGATTGTGTTTCTTTGAATTTTGCCCTGTGCAGAGTTTTTGTAAACAGTGTACATACAAGTGGTCATTTCACGAAAATTTACAAAGTGCAACGTGCAGTTGCATCATCCCAATAATGTCAGCCACGCCTACGCAATCGTGCCCTTGTTGAAATGAAATCTTCTCAGAGATAATTGTTTGTACGTATTGATTAAGGTCAAAGGTCACCCTGTGGTCAGCAGTGGTTGTTTTGGGAAAATGTTTAAGTTGTTTGCGTGCTTTTTTATAACGGATTTCAACCTCTCTTTGCTAAGTACAGCAATCCGGAAGCCATCGATATAAGTTGTAAGGTTGTTGTCAAAGTGTTGACAGCAGTTTTGTTTTACCAAAAAGTTGCTATCTTTGATGGCATTCTTTTTTATTTCATTGTAATCGATTTCAGGCACACTACAGCTGTTATGAGATCATTGTGCTCTTGCGTTTTTGCTGTTTTTCCTTTCTCTGTTTTTTTTGGCGACCTTCAGCTAAAGGTGAAAAGCTGAACTTGTGGTCAGATGAGATATCCCCCTTTGCCGCAGTAAACTTGTCATTAATTGTCATCAAGAGCCAGCCAGTGTTTTGTGCTTTCATACACGTATACCCAGTATTCGCTTGGATGCTAAGAGAAAGAGGAAGCCAACCAAATAGGAAGAATTTGTATTTGCTAACTGATACCAAAAAGAAGGAGGGACCCATGCCTTTCGTTAAATGTGATATCTGTTTACTCAGTGTATTAGCAGTGCTTACATAATAGTACTTATTAGGGAGTATTTGGCCTGCACAGATGTGTATCAGCGACGACCCAAACAGATATACTCATCAGCTTTAATTTTTTTTTATCCTAGCCTTGTGGAGGTACTGAAAATATTGATTGTTATACGATTCTGAGCAAGCACTTCATACCAGGCTAATTAGAAAGAGATAATTCAATCTTTCAAAATTCTGTTATGGTTCCGCTAAGTGACAAGAAAAACTCTCGCCATTGGGAGATTTGCGAATTTCCCATGAGTATTAGGTTTGAAGTTACTGAAGCTAGTGTGTGGTAGTCTCATGTTTCCTACTGTACCTCCATGCTTGGACAGATTTTTGCGGCTGTAACAGGCTTGCGTTTAGAATGGCCGGTCGCATGTTGTGTTGACAGAATATTTTAATTTGCTTTTTGCTCTCTATTCAGGTCGCAGGATTCAGAACATGTATGCTTAGAAGGGAAACATCAGACTGGCAGAGGGCCGGGGAGGCTGCCCTTACCATCCGGGAGCACTCCCTGGCCAAGTGGGCTCCTGCCAAGAACCGGGCGCTCAGGCTGAGGAGGACGGCCTCGCATGTACAGACGACCAGCAGGGCTTGTGGTGAGATGTTGTCACAGGGACGAGAGTCGTCCCGGGGTGTGCTAGAGGACGCCGAGTGCAGGTGTGTAGAGGGCATTCTCACTGACTTATGTTCCCTGATTCATGTGTTTGTCTGCCATGTTGGTGGGCAAAGATCACCCATGGAAGAAGTGTGGCTCATTGTAAAGCTTTGACAAATTGACGAAAATGTAAAGTCAGCACACCATGCACAATATATAAACGACAATTGTACATGGCATGAGTTGTGACCATTTTTTTGTTTGACGAAGAATTCAGATTTATTTAACATGAAAATAAGCTTCACTGTTTGGTTGAACATAACGTGTAACATGCTGTCTCTAACCAATGCTTGCCTCATTGCAACGTTGACCAGTCTCGGGGAAAACCATGTGGTACTCTGACATCTTTTCACTCAACCTTAGGAATCGCAACAGTATCTGCTTTGAGCAGGAACAAAAGAAGGCGTGTTTTTAAATGAACTGAACAGTCCTTTGGTACGAACTCACCACATCGCCGCAAGTTTTTTGCGCATTTGGCATGGGGCACACTGCGTACGCACAACAAATTTATGCTGGAACGTAAAGGTCTTCGCGTGCACGCCGAACAAGTGCAAGAACGCGGTGGCAAAACTTCTAAGTACCAGTCTGTCTTTCTTTCACCGGTGAGGGTGCACTTCACCTCAGGGCAGGCGCTGCACTCCATGGATATGTTCTTTGCCCTTATTTCACAGTGCACAATATCAATTTGGATGCAGTCTGTGCGAATTCCGTCCTGCCGCTGTAAGAAGAACTCTCTGACTCAAGATCCTAACCTTTGTTTTCAGCTCTGCCCGGTGCGGCGACCGTCCGATACAGCTGTTTGTCAACAGTTCTTTGAGAATGCCACTCTGCCTGCAGCTGCCACCATCCACCTCAGTCTCTGCCTTGAAGGGATTACTGGAAGACAAACTCGGGATTGAAACAGAAAAGCAGCATCTCTATACCGGGATGCAGGCTGAGGTAAAGACACAAGTTATGCGTTAATGTGTCGTCAGAGGGCAAGAGCTTTGTATCACCAGGAGTGGCCCGAGTAAACCTTTCGTACATTCGTTGTAATTAAATTAAAATAACAAAAACAGTCTCTGAGATGCCATGGAGACGCCGGAAACATATACCCTCTATTGTAGTTGACTCCTTTTACGTTTCAGTAAAATCTCTACCAGAAGTGAAAGCAGTCAACAATTTGTTGCCCTGTTTTTAATGTTGTGATGAGAAGAACAGTTCATCCCATTTCGTTTCAAAATGACATCGTCTGTATGTTGTAGAAAATAGGTACACTGTACGTGTATATGGCAATTACCTTATATCTGAAATGGATTTAAAAGCTGTGTCCTCCGCGAAATGAATTGTTTGTGAAATTGAGGGACACATCAAGATGACTCATTGTTTTTTTTCACTCAGGAGTTACTTGTTTGAAGTTGAAATTTCTCCACATAAACCATGCACTCTTCATATTAAGAATAAACAATTGTTTTAAGATCTCCACTTTTCTGAATAAACGCTTCAGTTCAGAAAAGGAGCTTTCTGAATCAGATGAAGGAACCCCAAGACATTTGAAAATTTGAATTTCTTTTGGCAGCTTCGTGAACCGCTGTCCTTGGAGGATCATGGCATCAAGCAAGATACCAACTTGGAGTTGCGTCTGGTGTCTGGACTAATGGGAGGAACTCGGAAGAAAAAATCAGCAGGTTAATTAATTCTGCCTATAATAACTGCAGCTCTGTCTGCAGTATTTTAAAATAATCATAATGCGGCAGTTAAGAGCGTCCCAAACGCCCTGTCAAGTTCCCTAAACCTCAAACGGGGCAGTGGTTTCTGAGGTTTTATTTTAACTCGGTAAACCTCACCAAATTTTTGACTGAAACTTCCCATCCTTTCTGATAACCTCTGCTGAAATAGCAGAAAAATGTGGCTCCTCAGCGGGGATGAATTGTTGTCTTTGTCATTCAGAGACGAGGAAAAAATCTGGCAAGAAGCAGCAACTGAAAGAGGAACCAGAATCTGAGAAAGTTTCCACTGACGAGAGCCACGAGAGGAAACCCGAAGAATCACTGCCATCGGAGAGAGAACCAAACTTTCCTTCCACAGCAGGTACTGTTGCAAGTAAGCTTGAACGGTATCCCTACTTAAAAGTGTAAACTTTTCCCGGTGTTAACCTGCACGCCACGGTAAATGTCTGGTCCTACTGGCTTCCCTTGTGGCACGGTGCTCGAGAATGTGGACACACCTCGTTTGAAATCCCGGACAAGATGTCTATCACCTTCTCTCTATCCTGGAGTTTAGAAATCAAGCATAGATTGTGCACATAATAGACATCTGGGGTGCAGTATAGCTGCTTTAACATGACGAATGTTTAACACCAGTCACAGTAGATTTCCTGTCACTCCACCTGAGCTGGTCTACCCAGTCAAGTTGACGTCTGAGTGCTTCTACAATTAACTGTTCCATTTTTACAGGGAGGAGAAGGAGGCTCAAGAAAGCAAGCAAGACACCCCAGTCTCTGGAAGGAGCAGCTGCCTTGCCTGATGGCAAACTTGGAGAGGACCCCGCCGAGGGGGACAGTCATCAACCCAGTGCCTGCTCCGCAGACAGTGCTGGGGGTCGCAGACAACCAGACTCAGGTACTTGAATTTCTCCTGCCCTGCTGAATTAAGACTAAGTCAAAGAAACCACATTTTTACAGGTGCCCTGAGACCCCTGTTTTAAACCAGGCCATACGTGTTCTGTGAAACAAGGATTAGAAAGTTACTTTTTCTTAAAATGTAGCCAAGACCACGCGCACGAATATATAGTCTGAAGTCTGCAGAAAATCTCAGATACATCCTGCCCTAAAGGTGAAATTCTGTACATGTAGATTAAACTATTTAAAAAATATTCAGTCTCAGATTTTGATACTATTTGGAGTTAGAAAGGGGATGCAAGTCCCCAGTTCTTATGACTTGGAGATGCGTCTTTCATGCCATCTATAAAAATGAAATTTGCTCTAAATGCAGGGAGAAGGAAGAAGAGAAGATCCAGGAAGAAGTCGTGGGCACAGATCCATCCCATCCCTGAAAATGCTCCTGACAGGCTAGAACATGAGGAAAAAAGCAGCACCAACATCGCCAGTGCAGTAGCAAGGGATGGCATGACCACAGAATCAACAAAATCCTGTACCAGCTCTGCGGCGAGCACTGATGCTGCCATGGAACCAGAGAAGTCCCGCTCGGTGACAGGAGTAAGCGCTGGTGCCACCACAGAGCCACAGAAGTCCCACGTCACCTTGGCAGCGAGCGCCGACGCAACCATGGAACCCAAGGAGTTCCAAGTCATGACCGCAGCGAGTGCTGATGCGACTACAGACCCACAAAGATCACACTCTACCTCAGCAGCGAGCGTTGCTGCTGAGGTAGAGGAACCAGAGAAGTCCCACGCCCTGACTGCAGTGAGTAGTGATGTCCTCATAAAACCACAGAGGCGCGACGCTACCTCTGCAGCTAGCAGCAGTACACCGCTGGAACCTGAGACGTGCCACACCACTTCTGCAGTAACTTCCACAGAACCAAATTGTTGTAAGAGAAAGTCCCAAGAAAAAGTCCAACCAGTGTTTAAACTGCAGATGATTGGATCTTAAACTCACTTTTATACCATAGATAATCCTTGTTTCGGCTTAAGTAGCTTTCCTTACTGCCTTAAAGAACTGCAAATTGACAAGATAATTACAAAAAGTCAAACCGCTTTCATTACTTTTTTGCAATCATGAAGGGACTGCATGATCTTTTCCCCATTGTCCTGAGAAAGTTACTGTACGTGAAATTTTATTCAGAAATTTTTTTTATTACCTTTCTGTGAAAGATGTCTCGCCATCAAAGCTTCATCCTGAGCATTCACCTTCCGCCTCTGCACCGCAATCGTGTCATCAGCCCATGTCGCTCGACATCACTGGTGGCCATTGTCCGGTATTTTTGGGCCCTGCCACCGGGAATGTGTTCATCGTTGTAAAAGACCCAAAAGGTAAAAAATATCATTCATTTGGACCAGTCTAGGAAGGTCACAAATGTGGATTTCTGCGAGATTCTAAGTTGATTATGTAACCAGGCTGGTGACAGAAGTCCACCAAAGAGCATTGGTGTCAACCATGAATCGTTCACAGTATGCACTTTTATATATGTACTCATCCTTACAGCTTTTGATGTTCAAGGCAAGACTTCAATCTGTCAAATGTGCCTCTTCCTGGTGAACAAAGTTCAAAGTCTGAAAGTTATGTCTGCAGTTAGACATGTTATGTGTGCTTGTGGAAGCCACTTGCTATCGGCTGCACCCACTCCAAAATGTGTGTGTCTGTCAGCCATAGCCGGTTGAGTTGAACACGACTGTTCTGGTTGGGAGCATGATGTTTTCCCTAGTTGAGCAATAGGTTTTCCCAGCTAATCCAACTCTGATACACTGCTTCCTTAAGAAGAAGTGGCTCAATAATGCACTACCGAGAGTTTGCAATGCGTTGGCCAATCACAATGCACAAAATCTGTCGACCAAATGCATGTTTGGAAAGGGTCGACAGATTTTGCGTGTTGTGATTGGCCAACGCGTTGCGTTCTTGTTGGCACACTATTGTGAATTGCCCATATTTTGATCTCATTTCCTTCCTTCTCCTCTGAAGATGTTGCGCCCTTGCTGCCCGACAGCACAGCGACCAACAAGCAACCAGTTCCATCTATACCCAGCTGTCCTCAATCCACGTTCTTAAATGTGAACGTCGGCGGAAGTCAGAACCCCACCTTTGTGGGCGGAGCAAGTGGAAACACCTTCACTTTCGGTCAGCGAGGGGCAGTGTCTGGATCAACAGGTAAAAATTACAATATCAAAATGAAAACCAAAGTAGCTTTTAAAACGTCATATAACAAATGATTGTCCGTGCCTTCATTTCCTTGTTAACCAACTTCCAAGGAAGTTTTGGCGTTTGGTTAAACTTTATAGAGGAAAAGTTGTATTTTGCAGATTTGTATTTTTAGCTGTTAACACACATTAAATTTTACATCTTTGTGCCTTTAAACAAATGATACCGTGTTTTTTTGTAAACAGCTGGAAAATTATCAAGTGGAGATGGTTCCTGTTCTTTGGAGAATGGAGGCTGTGCAAGTGAAAAGAGTCCAGGTGCCAGTCAGGCTGAAATGGCCGCTGACATATGTGAAGAGTCGTTAAAAACACGGTACATGACCACAGGGAGCTATGTGCAGATGATCCCATGGGTGGATGATGACACGAAACACATCATGGACATCTATACACAGTTGCAACTAGTAAACGATGATGGTCAGGAAAGAAGGAATGTGATGTATGAGGATTTATTCCACATTAAGACCAGAGAGGGCCATCTCGTCAAACGCATAATCTGCAACGGGTTTCCAGGTCTGGGCAAATCGACTCTCATCGACAAAATTGCCTATGACTGGGCACTTGGCTCTGTTGAGGCAATCAAAAAGTACAAACTCGTCTTTGTGCTGAAGATGCATGCTCTGGAGCAAAGTTCAGACCTGATTGATGCAATCTTTGATCAGCTGATAAATCCAAAGACCGTCAAGAAGGAAGATTTGAGTGCATACATCGCTGCCAACTCCCACAAGATGCTGATCCTCCTGGATGGGTTTGATGAGTTCATGACCACCAACCTCCGTCCGAAGGCATTCGGTTCCATCTTGAATATCCTCAACCGCAAAGAATGCCCCGAGTGCACCGTCATCGCGACCACCAGGCCGTCGCATTTTGCAAAGTTAGCAAGCAAATCATTGATTCAGAAGCCTTTCACCCACGTGCGCGTTCTGGGGTTCAGCGCAGAGGATGTGGAGAAGTATGTGGGAAGATTCTACTCAAAGGAGCCCCACAAGTCCCGGGGTCTTTTTGAGAGGATTCAGTCCTCCAATGTCCTGTCCGATCTGGCTAAGAGTCCGATGCTGCTTCTCTTGATGTGTTTGCTGTGGAGAGGGAAATCTGCTCTCCCTGACACGATGTCACGCCTGTACAGCGAAGCAATCAGTTACATTTTCAAGAGGAAAGGTGTGTCTGAAGAGGAAGTATCACAAGTTGTGGTCGAGATTGGAAAGATTGCTCTACGCGGTCTTGTCTCTCCTGTGCAATTACTTTCATTTCAAGAGAAAGAATTTGATGATGAAGCCACATTTGACATCGCCATAAAAGCAGGCCTTCTGACCAGCCAAAGGGTGTTGAAAGGGCTGAACACTCACAACAGCATACAGTTTGTCCACAAGACATTTCAAGAGTTCTGTGCGGCGCAGTTCTGCCAAAGTGAATCCGCATCAGGGAGCGAGGAATTCCAGCAGGTTCTCAAGCAGTTTGCTAATCCTCTGACCTATGAGTACCTGCTACGCTTCTGCTGTGGTGACAATGAGGAATGCACAAATATGATTCTGAAGATGCTGCAGAAGAACCAGTTGGATGACAGGGTGTTGAAGCTGTCCCTGAATTGCTACTTTGAGAGTCAGTCCCAAAGTTTGCCTTCTCTGGACTTCATCAAGTCAGTTGTGTCCAGGTCGGTATGCTTAAAGAACTTCAACAGTGATGACCTGACCTCATTTGTGTGGTTCCTGAAACGTGTAACGGATCAGAGATTGGGTGGTGAGAGTACCATTCTCACCAGAGTCCAGGAAATGGAGATACTGTCATGCAACCTTCAGAGCTGCAGCAAAGATCTGGCGCATTTTGTCAGCAGGATGACCAATCTGTCTTTGTTTCACTTGAGGTGGTCTTGGTTGAGTGACAGCAACTTGAAACACATTGCCTCAGCTTTGGGCAACTTGGCAAACCTGAGCCAACTGGGTCTGGCATTTAACAAAGGCCTGGTAGGCTCAGTACTCTCAGGGGTCCTGAGTTTCTCAAAGATGCATCACTACATGTTGGACTCATGTTGTGGCTCTGTGTCAAGTACAGATATGAAACCTGCTGTAGTGCCAGTAAGTAGTGTCTTCACTCTGGTTAACCTAGACCTGTCTGGTAACATCTTGTCCGGTTCAGGTCGATCGCTGACTTTGCTTCAGCACATGAAGCATCTCAAGAAACTGACACTAGATCACTGTCACTTAGATACTCAGGATTTCATACAAGTCGCCTCGCTTGTTGGCCATATGGGAAACCTTGTTTATTGCAGTGTTGATGATGCCCTTCGGGTGAAGCCGAGCAGGAGTGGAATAAGGTTGACAATGAAGCAGTACTCATTCAGGGGTGCCGACATGGCAAATATTCTCAAGGAACTGGCTAGCAGGAGCGACTTGGTTGAGTTGATTCTTAAACGCATTGATGAAATGAGTTGTTCGGCAGCTACATGGGCTCCTAGTCTAAACCAGCTGAGGCATCTGCAGCGGTTGCTCGTACAAGACTGCTCCTTGCAGAGCATGGATCTGGAGCCGATCGCTGTGTCACTGAGCAATATTTCCACCTTGGTAGAACTGGATCTGTCTCAGAACAAATCCTTAAGAAGCTCGGGGTCCTCACTCTCCCACTTGCAAATTTTAACACAGCTCAGAAAGTTGAAATTAGATTTTTGCAATTTCTGCTCACAGGACATGAGATATCTTGCAGCCGTGATAGGCAGCATCAGGAATCTCGTGTTCTGTTGCATCGACAGCAACTTTGTGGTAAACCAGACCAGCGCTGGCATTAAGGTGGTTCTGATGTCTTGCCCACTGGTCGCTGCAGATGTGGGGGAGGTTTTCAAGGCTTTGAGCAAGAGGACTGACTTGGTTCAGTTAGTCATGAGTGGCATAACTGTGTTGAGTGGCTCATCAGATTCATGGGCCCCACACATCAAGCAACTGAAACATCTGCAGCGGCTGGCGTTGACCCAGTGTTCGTTGCAGAGCGGAGACATTGAACACATTGTGGAATCAGTGTGTGAAATGCCAACTCTGGCAGAACTTGATCTGTCCAAAAATGAATCCCTCTGCAACTCTGTTACACAGTGGGCTCATTTGCAGCGCTTGACCTTCCTGAAGAAGTTGAGGTTAATGGCTTGTGATCTCAGCCTAGAGGACATGAAGTGCCTTTCTGCCTCAGTTGGTGCCATGAGTAATCTTGTGCATTGCAGTATTGACGATGTCCTACGTGTCACACCAACGGTCAGCGGTGTCAAACTGGACCTCGGCCATTATCCCTTCACCGGACCACACCTTGCTGATATAATCGGAGCAATGAGTGACAGAGTTGACTTGGTGGAGCTGATTCTTGGCAGTGTCAATGGGCTTAGTGACTCAGCCACCCGTCCTTGGTTTCCTCACTTGATGCAACTGAAGCACCTCACGAGGATAGAGCTACACTGCTGCTCGTTGCAGGGTGAGGACATTGAACACATTGCTGTATCGCTGAGCAATATGCGCACTCTGACAGAACTGAATCTGTCTAAGAATGAATCTCTGCGGGATTCAGGTGCCTCATGGACACACCTACAACACCTCAAACAGCTCAAGAAGCTCAAAGTCAACTCCTGCAACTTGAGCCTCCAGGATTTGAAGTACCTAGCGGCGTTGATTGGCCGTATGGCAAATCTAGTGTATTGTTCTTGCGCCTTCGGTCATGTGACCTTTCAGATCAACCCAGTCCATGCAGGTGTGAGGCTGACCATGAGTGCCTGCCCGTTCAGTGCGACAGATGTGACAGATGTTCTGATGACAGTGCGCGGCCGACAGGACATTGTTGGCCTGGCAGCCTGTCACATGCCAGAGCTGGGTGGTTCAACAGCTGTGTGGACCCCTTCTCTGGGACACTTCAAATGCCTAGGGCAGCTGATATTGAGGCACTGCTCTCTGCAGGGCACAGACATAGAACACATCGCAACATTGGTCAGTGAGATGCCCAACTTGGTCAAACTAGATCTTTGTGGAAACAGCTCCCTGGGTGACTCGGCTGAATTTTGGGCTCCTTGGCTAAAAAAACTGACACACCTTCAAAGACTGAACTTGGGCAAAGGTGCAATAACAGTAAAAGATCTGGAACACCTCTAAACCCACTTTGGATCAAATTTTGTTGAAATTGGTAGGCTTTCTGGTAAATACAGAATAAGTTGCATAATAGAGTTTTACCTTATGAGTCTAAATTTGATTGATTCTTGAATGCAAAATACATTGATTGTGAAAAATAAAGCAGTGGAGTTACTGAATTATAAAACTTTCAAGCTTGATGTGATATGTGAGGTTCATATCATAAAAGTCAAGGCTGAATACAGAGGTGTGTGTTATTTTTACAGGGTAAATGACCTACTCTACAGGTCATTGACAAGAATATAATATAAGATCAGTGCTCTGGAATATGTGATTGCTGAGCTTTCGGTAACCGAGTACCTTCTTCAGGGCAAGCAGATTCAGTTCTATCACGGTGCTTTGCAGCCCTTCCATGTTTCTGTACTCTACAGGTCATAGCAGGTGGTAAAAGTTACCCCCGTAACAAGGACACCATCACAAATGGTGCCCCAACCTCATGGAATGACCCAATTACCGATGTTACTGATCTTAATACAGGTCTGTAATTTATTCCAGTAGCCCTTATTTTGTAAAGGCTATCCCTTCAACAATGCAAAACCTGTGCTAAACATTTGCAGCTTGTCAGATATGTGCTCTTACATTTTAGAAAACCAGTACAACAATTTTTCTGTGTCTCTTGGTATGTAGGTTAACAATGATGTTAAGATTTCTTATTAGTATATAAATATTGAAGAGAACTCTGCACCTTAAATGACATTCCATGTGTCAAAGCTTACAATAAGAAAAATTACAAGAACATGTGTGTCTTTAGATCTTCTGTAAAGCTCTTATGTGCCGTGACTGTTCAACTATGACTGAAATCTACTCTCGGGAAGTCATGTTGAATCAGTGAAAACTGAAGGTCACAAACAATGCAATATCTGTACTAAATATTTGTGGGCATTACATATCTCCACACTTCTGTTTTTTTCCAAATTTATTTTATTATTTATTTTGTCAGAATTTAGTACATGTATTTGTTTATTCTGAAAATAATGTTTGTGTATGATTACAGAGAATTTGTCACCTTGACAAGTGGCATTATTTTTACAACAATTTTGATACCTAAAATTTAAAAAAAAAATTGTATTTAATTTGTAAAGCTTCATTTTGCTGTGTTTTTGACTATAAATTGAAATGTACTTTGCACTGGCATTTACATGTATGTTGCAATATTCTTCACAATGATACACAGCTCCTGTCTTTCAGATCTTAGCTTTTTCCAATCAGACTACATATGTATTGAGATTATAATAAGCATTTCAATTGTACATGTTTATAAATTGAAGGTTTGCAGTACAGCGATGATGATTTTACAAGTGAGCAGGTTTTTTTCCTTGTTTTTAATGATTAACTAAGAAAAAAATGGATACCTGTCACTGCACAGGGTGTCGTTTGGGTCAAATTTTCCAGCAAACAATAAATGATATTTTTCTGCTAGTGTATTCTTTATTTGAAGAACTGTTTTGCGGTTCTCCATTTTGCATTTGATGCCAGTTTGGCTCACGCATGACTGTACAGAGAGAATCCGAATTAGAACTGCCAGAAATAAGTTTTTGTTGCCGAGAAGTAGTCAGCGGTGTTGCATACTTTCAGGCCATGCTATGGTCCTCCGCTCATTATCAGTATCATACTACTGCTTGTGACCATGGGCCGCGCTGGGGTTTTACGGGGCCCCTTCCCAGAGTTCCCCCTCCCCCCAACTTTTTTTGCTCCACGATCTCGGCGCAAACAGCTTTGATCACAACCGCCCTCTATTGACAAAGAAATCGTGTGGACTTGAAAGTTGACTCTGGTACCGCGCGTCGTAGTAGTTACTTGTACGTGTATAAGATGCAGGGTGCTGTTCACGCTGGACAGAAAGCGTTTCGTTGTTATGGAATTGTAGCGTGTATAATGAGGCCGTTGTTCAACTTTCTTCCGATTTCCTCCACTTGTAATTTATTTTCACATGAATGAAATGTCGAGAGGGGAAATATGTGCCAACATAGAAAGACAGAAGTTAGAGTCTGGAACGTAGTCATTTCGGTAAGTAGTCGTGAAATTGTTCTAAGGGTTGGTGAGTGAATTCAAAATTGCACGGTTTCTGCTTTTGTAAACTTTCGCGTGATATGAAGGCCTATGATGACGATGATGATGATAGGGAAGCTAATAAAATTTTCGAACTTTTTTTTCAAAAACTTAATCTTTGAAGTGATCTTGGAAAGTATGTCATAAGAACTATTTTGATACAAAGTTGGATTCCATCAGACTTCGTAAAGCAAAGAAAAATCAATTTGAAGCTGGAATGTTTTGAGATGTTAATCATGTGTGATGCAGAGCAAACTGTGATTATTTTGTACCAAAAATGAGTGTGGATTTTAGCTGAAAACCTTAAAATATCAAATTTGTAAAACCTTTGCTCGTAGTTGTGCCTCATTTCAATGAATCAAATGCTGGCTTCACTTCAATTTTTAATTCAAATTTCAAAAACTTTGAATTTGAAATTGGGAATTAAATAGAGGAACTGCAGCATGCAAAAAAGAGGAAGTTTATTCTCAGTTTCCTATTAACGAAAATGAGTTTTCAAATAAACAGTGCCCTCACTCATTTATTCATCTCCGTAGGAAAGAGTCCTGTCATGTCCAGATACGGACACCAGTTATCATTCCCTACCGTGACGGGGAATTGATTGTTTCAAAAAAGGGAAATGAAGTTGGAAAGGTGGAGATTTCATGTGGAATTGACCAATCGCGCAGACCATGTGGGCAATCGTGGAGATCAGCTGATAGCGTAAAACATAGACGTCAGTGTGATTGCCATTGTCCGAGAGGAGTCCCATACGGTAGTTCTAGGAGTAGGCTTATGATGTTAATTTTTTTTTTTCATTCAGAGCAACTTGTAAGGAAACTATATGTGAATCTGAAGTGAATGATACCGTCTTGCCAAAATGGCTGCTAAGAACCTGGACAGCAGTATGCACGGCCTGTCCATCGGTGAGGACCCAGCCCTCATGGCCACGGCCACTGCCAACCGCATGGCTGCCCAGTTCTTCGAAAAGTTCGAACGCTTCGAACTCCAGGAGGCCCTGGCCCAGTCCTCCTACCACTGGTTCCTGTCGGCCGAGGAGCACAAGCTGCAGGGCGAGGCGCCCTCGGGGGTGATCATGTCCATGCAGCCCTTTGCCGACAACAACTGCGTTCTGCTCTTCCCTTACGACCCGACGGTCGAGCCGCTGGACTACCGTGAGATCCACCAGATGCTGCGGGAGCTGGTGGTGGGCATCTACGGTCTGAATCAGGTCCCGTCGCTCTCCCTGGAGGCCAACTTTGACCAGGCCACCACCTGCCAGCTGCCCCCGGCCTATTTGGACACCCACCTGGGCCAGCTCCTCATCAACGTGGACTACATGATGAAGGGGGTGTGGCACGGCGCCTACTTCCCCAGGGACAAGCGGCTCAAGTTCAACGAAAGGTGGCGGTCCAGCCTGGACGTGAACGCCCTGGGGGAGCCGCAGAGCAAGAAGGTCATCTTGACAGAGTTCACCATGGCAGGTGAGGTCCAGACGGAGTTGTGACAACTTCGGGTTAGAAGCCATTTTGGCTCCAAAATCTGTTTGCTGATCCACTAGTGCAACTCGGGAATAATTAACTATTTTGGAATCAAAATGTCATCATATACCAAGTCGTACACAGCCTCATGTCATAACTCTACAGTTCCATTCCATGTGAATTATTGGTCAAGTTGAGGCTCTTGTAGTTAGTGTGGTCTTCCTTCTGTGTTTCCATGTGCTTATGGTTGAGAATATTTTGCACAAGTGTCAGTCATCACGACTGCATGTTTTGAAAATACAAGATGCACTTAATACCCAGAAGTTATCTTTGGAAAGAAATATGCCCTACGAAAAAAAGATGGTACTTATCGTGAAACTCAAACATTTTAACTTTGAAAACAAATTCATTGCGTGGACTTGTGCCTAGTCCTAGTTGTGTTTCTACTGTTTGTTTTTGTTTCTGTTGTGTACGTTTAAAAGTCAGGATTCACAGAGAAAAAAGAAGATAGAAGGCCATTTTCGAACTAGGCAGGTGGGGTTCTGGACTCCAAATTTTGGATCGCTTTAGAAAACGTTACTTTTTTTTCAAACTTGGAAAACTTCAGAGAAATTTGAAGCCTTTTAAGATTTTTCTTAGAGAAGCACAAAAATAGAGAATGGCAGGGCAGTGTGTGAGGCAGGTGAAAGCTTAGACAAAAATTGGGAACAGTCTTTGAAAAATGTGGAAAAATCTTGAGAAATGTACGTGCATGTACAGAACAAGTAGGCCCCCTAATGTATCCTTTTTGGAGATGAAACTTTTGCAGCATGTTTTTCTCAGCAGTAATGCTGTTATGTCCACTGTGCAAACAACATTGTCTGTTGCTGTTGTGACTGTCCACAATCAAAGATACCTTTAAGACACATTCGTGTTTACGCAGCCCCAATGACACATTCATCAACTTGATGGCATACAGGCAGCCATTAAGGTGACAAAAAGGGGCTCCCAAGGCAACAAAGGCTTTTGTTTGGCTTAGTTGCCTTTATCCAAGTAGTTCCATTAATGGTCCATCCAGCAGACCCCAACCGTTACGCAAAGTACATGTACACAATCTGAATAGGATGGGAAAGGGTCCTTATTGCTTGGGGTAAAAAAAAGTCCTTTTGTTAAACATTCATCTGGTGACAAGTTTGTTTCAGCCAGGGTCAGTGGTTACTTGAGGGACCTGTTTGTGTCAGCTTACATTCCAAAAATTGTACATACATGTACTGTACATACGTATAATTTACAGTTTATGATTAAAAGTTATGCTTAGAGAATTCATTGGTGATTGGTTCAATTTTTTTGTGGCAAAGTCACCGACATCATCATTTTTAGCTGGACATGACTTTATTTCTATCCAAGGGCTTCAGGACAGTTAACATTTTTTTACAAGTCATATCAACAACTACATGCATGCTCTTGAGAGAATTCAGCACGAAATCAGAGGACATTGGCAAACGGTTTCATTTTTTCTACCAGTGTCGACAGCAGTCAAGATTTAATACAACTTAGTCAGGAAATTTTCTTTTTTTTGGAGCAATGGAGCTAACAATAAGATTACATGTTTATTTTATTTTTATTTTTTGAAGCAGTTTTCAGGTATGTAAAGTTGGCTGCATTTTTATTTATTCAGTTGTCTTTAAAGTACTTTAGTTACTTACATGTTCTGCATAAAACTTTCAAGAAAAATCCTGCGATCATATTCATCAGAATTCTTCAGAGACACACCAGCAGAGTGGAATTTAATGCAGGTCTTCAGAGGAAACTTACACGTACCAATATAAAAAGAATGAAAAAGTTCAATTTTGCGTAAGGAAAAGCCCTATGAAGATAAGGGTCTGGAAAATCAATCAGGTCTCGATGGGATTCGAACCCGATTCTCAGAGATGAAAGGAATCAAAACTACCTCTGCACGAACAGAATCTGGCAACAAATAAAGCTTTATGGTGTGGATGCCGCGAGAAAAGGAAGGTCATTTCCCCATCCCCCGGGGAAAAAAAAAACTGAAAAATAAATTAAAAAAGAATTGATAGAAAGAGGAAATATTCTAAAACAGTGGAAAGGATAAAAATTACCGGTTAGCTTGAAAATACATCAGACTCGACCCCCTCATCCCTTTACGATTTGCCCTATCAGGACTGCTGAGTGCTGCCCCCCCCACATAAAATCCTGGCTGCTGGATCTGTTTGTGTCTCTTGCTTTGTTTTTTGATCCAGGCATGATGGATATCACCAAGGACCCGGACTTTGCCAACATCTACGACAACATGCGGCTCTTCCCCATGAGCGAGCACGACGCCATGGCCGACAAGCGCCTCTTCATGCAGTACGCCGAGGACGTGAGCATCCAGCTGACCTGGCGGCAGCGCACCATCCGGCAGTACCAGAACCTCTTCCTGGTGGATGCCGTCTACGAGGCCAGTGGCCGGGTCCGGCTGGGCGAGGAGCGCCTCTCCCGCGACACCTTCGAGCGGCTGCAGGCCCGGCTGCACGCCCACGTGGACGTGGTGCAGCGCCACCTGGCCGACAAGGCCGAGACGCGCCGGCAGATGGAGATGATCAAGCTGGCCAGCTTTCTAGTGCCGTTCCTGATTGGGATGAGACGGCGGAACAAAGTGCCGGACATCAAGAGACTTCTGACACCACTGACAGGTTAGAAAACTTGGAGCCCTAACAAATAACATTTTACAGCGTTGTTCAGGAGTATTTCAAGTATTACGCATGTGCTCACCAGTACTCAATTGGTTCGAACCTTGCAGGTATAGTTGTAGTTGGCAATATTTGGCAGATGTTGTGTACTTCCCAGTTCCTGTGGTCACACAGGGTTCAGAAATTTCAAGATTTTGTGTCGTATCCCTGCGAGACGGTCTCAGAGCTCTTTTGCTGTCATCCGCAGCCGACGAGTGCAAGACGGAGCGCGAGCTCCCGCCCCTCATGCTCTCCCCAACCTTCCGCTGCCCCAACTTCATCCCCGGCAACAGGTACTTCCACCTGCACGGGGGCATGACCTTTGACATCGAGACCGACCCCTGCCAGGCCCCGCCAGGCCCTGTGGTGGAGGTGTACGAGCAGATCCAGCTGGAGGCCATGGACCACCTGGCCAAGATCACCGACCCCAACCAGCCGCTGCACGAGAGCCTGCACGTGCCTGTCAAAGAGATTGGGGGAAAGAAGTAAGTAGCCCGTGTCCAAATGATTAGATTGTATGTACGTCTGGCGAGAACACACCTGCAGTATTCAAGAAATTGCCCTTGTGGCTTCAATGGCAATATTAGACTGGACACCTGAACTCATTGAATGAGAATGGGCAGTAGCCTCTCGGCTTTGGAGATACAAGTAGATCAGTTTTAACTCTTCTCAGCGATAATCCGTTCATCTCTGTATTCAAAGAACCTCAATTGCATGTGTTATTATATAAATTATGATGTGACTCAAGGTCAGAGTTCAAGCCAGAAGCTGCCTTTACACGGCATTGAAGTCTGGAGCTTCCATTCTTAAAAGTTTAGCCGTGTCCTAATTGACTGGCTGCAAGTCCAAGCCAATGGCTTCTTGCTGGCACACAAGTTCTTTCCAGGTGTAGCCGCAACTTACAGTCGTGGCTCAAGACTAGTTTGATAGCGTTGGCTTTGTGCATACACTCAAGAGGGCGCTTTTCTGTAATGTGCCAATTGGAGCAAATGACAAGTTCCTCTCACATTGTGTTCCAAGCTGCATGCTCTTTTGAAGCTGTGCTGAAAATGATTTGGCTTCCTTAAAGATCGTTAAGTTCCCAGTTGGCAATTTCTGCTTTGTGACTGTCTTTACCTATCCCCAACTCTCTGGTTTTTTGGACACCCCTAGGTACTATGTCTTATCCATGGACTTTGAGACCTACTATCCCGTGTCGCCGCCTCAACCCCTCTGGGCTCATTCCTTCTACGACAAGATCGCCGAGCTCAAGCCCAAACGCTTGCCACTGACAGACATACAGATGCACGAGCAATGGAAGAGGAAATATGGCTACCACCAGGCCATAAAATACAAGGTGAGACGTGGGACCCGCATCATCGGAAGATCAGGGGTTTAAATCCTGCTGCTGGCCGTAGGGCCATGAACTTGGACAAATCATTTCTCGGTCAATCGTCTCTCTCTCTCCAGCCAGGAGTACAAATGGGAATCAGCGTTACCTGGGGAGAAAACTGGAAATACTCTAAATTGTGTCGTGCTAGAGAAACTGGTGATAAACACCGGCTTTATGAGCCATCTTGGCTCTGCGTAGATTCTTCTTTTTCCAAGCAAAACCCCCCAGGAGATGGCTTTTATACACATGCTGATCGCAGAAACTTGCTAAGCACATCAAATATCTGCTTAGCGAAATCCAGTAAGCAGCCAAACCGTCATGCATTTTGCACTTCTTGTGACCGATTCTCGGCCAATTTCTGTTCAGCACCTAAATCTGTGGAGCCCAATTTTTTTTTTCCTTCACGAGCAGCATTGTGACACATTGCATCTGTTTGGATTCCTTGCGACAGAATCTCCAGTCAGGACTGAAGATGTCCTCGGTCCGGGGCCTGGTCTCCATCCTGCAGACCCTGGCGCGCAAGTGTCCCCCGTCCCGGCTCAGCAAGCAGGACGAGGACGGCTACACCTGCATGCACCAGGCCGCTATGCACAACCGGCCGCTGGTCATCGAGCTGCTGCTGATCCAGCGGCAAGACATCGACGTCCGGAGACACCACCTGACCAACCCCAACGGTAAGGAAGGATAGGACCTTCAGCCAGTGTTTGAAAATCAGGGGCCAATTTCATAGAGCTGCTTAAGCGCAAAATTTGCTTAAGCAGCAAAAAAAACTCGCTTACAAAACAAGGATTACCATCTCAAAATCTACGTGATTGTCACGCTAACCAAAAGACAGGTGAATACCATTCCAAAACAATATACATTACATGGAGTTTGGGCTGGTAACCTGATTTGTCAAGCAAGGTTTTTTCATGCTCAAGCAAATTTTGTGCTTAAGCAGCTCTATGAAATTGGCCCCAGGAGTCTAAACGTTGCCTCAATATTGGGGTCTGTAGCTTAGGGCACCTTGAGAATACGTCATGTCACCACTATCAATGCACTGCACTCCAATTGAGTTTCGGAACTTTAAAATGAAAACAAATATCAAGTTTTGAGAAGGAAGTTTTTGAGTGGAAGGATATTTTTTTGTCCTTTTTGCTTCCAGCACCGTAAAAACTAAATTACAAGATAGTTGAATATTTTGTCACTTTGCTTGTTGATGTGGAAAAGAGGGCTTAACTCGAATAGTCTGTCAGTGTTAACTAGCATTTATTGGAGCTGTTTGGTCAGCTTGAATCTTAAATTCATTGTTGAAGGTTTCTTTCAAATCAAAAGGAAATTTTATCAGGCAGACTGTTCACAGGGCTGAGGTGAACTGGGTAAGATGGAAATGGGAAATTAATTGTTTCATTTTAAGGTACTTACAATGTGCACTGCAGATCTGCCAGTTGGTGCCTCATCAGTGCATTTAGAACAAGATCAAATCATAAATATTACCAGATTTTTAAACTGGCAGCAAATCTCTGGATAGCTCAGACTACAGAACCCTTTGTATGCAATACGCTCAGTTTTCACATTACAATTTAAGAACCCGGTGGAGGAAGTTCTAATACATGTAGTCTCATTTCAATGTCACTAACAAATAACTGGATAAGTCAAGCTTTACTCAAGGTCCAACTCAGTTCAGATTGTTAAAAGAAAGAAAAAAAAAGAGAAAAGAATACAAGATCAAGTACAAATATGACACACTATCGTGGAATTTAACTTTCATCTCTACTTGAATAGAGCTCTGAATACTTGTTCTCCATTTTGTTTCATACTTGGGGCATTTCTTGATGATTAACAACTTTTTCAATCCCTGAATTTTTTTTCCCCTTAATCTGGAAATCCATTTTTATCCACCATTATTACCAGCGAGTGAAATTTGTGGAGGTAAGAAAAGCACAAACCATCAACCGTCTTTGCATGACACCATGTATTATGTGCACGTTCCATCTCGATCCAATCCTTGTCTTCCGATCTTTTCCATCATCCAATTCGTTAAAATGTTGCCGTCAGGGTTGTCTTCAACTTACAAATGATGGGTTGGTTATAAGTTGAATTCCTGTTCCATTGAAAGGCTGCCACTTCTGTGGGTGTTTGCTTCTTGAGAGGGGTCCTCGGCGCAGCTTGATGTTTTCTGAGGTTGAAATCATATTTCACTGTTTATTCATCATCAAATGTGTACTGTTACCGTTCTTTTCAGTGAAGTGTTGATGGTTCCTTTGGATGTTTGTTGTTACATGTACTTTTGATTTGAATGTGTATGTAAGATACAGTGTCCCTCCCAGGCATGATTCCATTCTCGCAGGTTGCCGTGTGATCATTTTTGTGACAATTTTGAACGGTTCACTTTTTTTTCTCTCTCTCGAAATGGAGTCCGCGTTCAAGTTATCTGTGTTATTTGGCCGTGGATCCACAAATGTGCCATTGGCGTGCTGTACTGAACAGCCGTAGCCACACATAACAATGCCCAATCAAGACAGCTTTACTTTTTCTGTGGAACACTGCTGGACATCGCATCGAGTTCAGACAGGAATCCCCCACTGGACGGCTATGGGGGGATCAGTTCAATTAGTGACAGTTTGTCAACCACTGGCCAATTTTGCCAGGTGCCCGGTATATATTTATGCATAGGTCATAGGCCACCAGTCGAAATCGACCACTGGTTGGCAGTGTGTCACTGCTCAAACTTGCCTCAAGCGTTAAATTAAACACGAATCCACAATTGGGTGTTGATCCAGGGGCATTCCTAAACCGGCCCAAATTTAGAGGTGTCACTGATCAGCTTTCTGTGAACAGCACCTCTCTCCACACTGCAGAGACAGATAACCTCGGGCACCGTCAGAGCTGTTTACAGAGAGAGTTGCGACATGACCGTCTCAAATGTTGGAACCAAAATGGTGGATTATGCATCAGTGCACACGTATGCACACCATAGCTGGGTGCTGTGCTGCACCCTTAAAGAACAGCCATTTGGGTTCCAAAGTCCAAACTTGGTGCTACTCTCTCTGTATACAGCTCTGCGCACCGCACAGCATGTGCCCTCTCTCAGGGATGAATTTGCTTGAGACAGCAAGATGTGTCGTTGGATCATAGCTGTTGGACGTGTCATACACAATGACACACAAGGGTGTTCCATTATCCCATAAGGGTGTTCCATTATCCCGTAAGGGTGTTCCATTATCCCGTAAGGGTGTTCCATTATACCAGTGTGTGGAGTTTGCATGCATGTTTCACGTGGTGTTGGTCATTTCTGTATTGTTTTTTTTACCCCCACATCACCTGTTTGTTCCATCCTAACCCATTCATTTCTAACATAGTTCATAGGGCTCATAAAACCAAACGATACCAGGCCGAACCGGATGTTGGTGAGTTTTTCCTATCAAAGATTTTTTCCAGTTTTTAAAAATGACATCACCATCCATTTCTCCCTGATATTTCTCTGACATACTGAGAAATCACGCCTGAGTTTCTGTGAGAATTGAGTAATAGTCTCATAATAGCCTAGTATTCATTATGCCCTCGCAAATTCCAAGTTCTGTCTTTGAGACTTTGTAAACTTTGAAAAAATCTAACAACTTTTACAGTTAATTCTGTTGTTTCTACCTGAAACACGTCAAGCATGTTATAACAATAAAAATAGCAAAGTTAACTTCACATTCCAGGATTAACCAAGTGCTTATAGATAGACCCTGCGATATTAACCCTTAATTTTACTTAGTTTCTGCCAGGACTACTTTTTCTATGAAGGCCCCGCTAGGCCAGTTTTCGTCACTTTTGCCAACAATCATCCCCCGATGTTAATGGACTAGTCATCACATTGCTTTGTTTTGCATGAACGGGTGGGAAGGTTAACTGCTCAAGAGGGGTGTACACATCTACATCTACACATACTCCAGTATGCTTTCTTGCATAGACCCATCTTTTTATGTTTCACCCAAATCATCTGTTTGGTAGTTGCAATGTAACACTGTTAATCTGGAACCAGTTCATGAAGTTTGCTAGATTGATACCCAGAAAAACTTGTCTGGCATGTACCGTAGATAAAATAGTGCCCTCATTATCTGAAAGTAGGGTAAAATCTTCATTTAGAATGGTCTATTGCGCGAGATGTCTCACGCTTGGCAAGCAAAATTAATGCGTCTACAAAAAACTAAAAAGTAGTGTCATTTTTGCTCTCAAAAAACTCACTACTGTATTCAGTTGTATAATTTCAATTTTTCTTTGAAACTGTGATATCAGCATTAATTTTGCATAAATTAATCAGTAGAATGTGACTAAATGTAGTGTAGAAATCATAACCAATAACTATGGCTGCAATCAGCCTTGAGCAGAAGCACCCCCTCAGCAGTTGAAAAGGGCCATGCTGGTGGGAGTGTTCATTTTGCTGGTAGCTACGCGCCTGTCATGAGTACATCTCATAGACGTTTGTGAACCAGCAAAAGTGCAGGCCCCACCAATGGAGCCTCCATCGCTAGGAAATTGCGCCCTCTCTTGGTCCTGCTCAGGGCGGATATACATGTACTAGAGACTCCTGCTGGCTGACATTATAGAACTATTTTCACATTTACATACATGTAAAATCGTCAGCGGTAGAAAGACCCAAAAATTGCCAAGTTTGTCAGCCATTTCTAGTTCTTCTCTTACTTGCAGATACTGCCCTCTTTCTTTTTGTCTCCTGTTAACTCCATCATGCTCATGAGTGTTGTTTACTGATGTCTCAATATGCACTCTCCTTCGTAACCTGCCTGTCTCCTGCATGCTTGACCACTAACGTACATGTACATGAAGCAATCAATCTTGTAGTAGAGATAATTGGATACACCTGTTGAGTATTGGTTCCAGAACTAATTGTTGTTATTGAAGTTCAGGGGTATGAATGTATACTTTCAAGGAGGCAATTTACTGTCGCAGAAATACTGTACACATTGGATGGAAAAGCCATCTGTACATTTTTATTCATGCAAAGCGTAGAAGGATGCATTTTTGATTTAAACAACAAAGGTGCTGTCTAACTCCCTGAAAGTATAACAATATTCTGTATTTACACTTTGAGGCCTGGGCGACATTGTTTCAGCTCTTGTGTTTTTGTACAAAAATTTGGTTATACTTGATGAGACATTAGTTTTTTCCTTCATCCTTCATCACCAGTTTTACCGCTTTAAGAGCAAGTCAACTCTTGCATGGTTGTACATGGGTGCGGTATGATCCATTATTGGTGTCCGAAGTCGGGTGTGAAACCTGTTTTCAAACAGATTTGTGTCCATGTAGGATTGGTTTTTACTGCATTTTTTACCTCGGTGTGCTGACTAGCCATTTCGTCTCCCCCTCCCCTTCCCCAGGCACCACTCCCTTGCACCTTGCCGCCCGCTGCGGCTCCCTGGAGGCGGCCCTCTGCCTGGTCTCCAACCGGGCCGGGATGATCCTGGCTGATCCCGAGGGCTGGGCGGCCATCCACCACGCCGCCTTCTACGACCACGCCCCCATTGTTCGGATGTTTGTGCGGAAGTTCATCGACCAGGTGGAGCTGGAGACGTGGGACAAGTAAGAAGATGACGAGATTGCAGTTTGTTTCTTGTTTTCCAGCCCAGCTCTGAGAAATGAACAATCTTCCAGATGCTTGTCAATCTGGATTGGGAACAACGCAGAGGAGGCCTCCAAAATTTCACCAGATATCCAAGAGCTTTTGCAATGTTTTTCTCAGTTTTTGGTCATTTTCCGGATGTGGTGTAATGCCTTTAGATGTGAAGGCAGGTTTACATTTGTTGCAAAATGTCATTTCCGTCTTCAATTACAAAATGAGGCAGTGGAGACACCTGTAAGACGTTAGTCAGTTTGGGAGAACACCAAACAAACGTGAGTTGCTCACATGGCATAACCCACTTGGTGCCGGGTGGAATTGGCACGTGCGGGACAAGTTCCCGGGCAATTTTCAAGATCTTCCATTTTCAAAATTCTTCGAAAATTCATAACTTCATTTACTAGACGTTTACACCCCACGAATGACTGTCTGGTGGCTACTCTAATCTGACAGGCAACCTCCATCGATGCCCGAGTATTTCGGCCAGGCCTGCCGCCCAGTAAAGTGAGCCCAGATTGTGCGGTGCTGTGTAATTTTCTTTGTTCCCAAAATTGGCCCAGTGCATTACTGAATGCCAGTGGCGTCTTTTCAAATGCGGCTAGATTAGCGTGTAGTGATACTGTATCACTCATCGCTGGAGCGCTTTTGTCCCCGCTGATAATCCGTTGGCACTGAATACCACAAACAGTGGTATACTGTGTCAAAACAATGGCGGATTGCCTCCGCTAATGCCAACTGAAAAACGATGGCAAATCCCAGCAGCTTGGTCTTTTGTTCCGAGTACGGTCTTTTGTTACACGGCCCAGCTCTTTTGTCCGATTTCAGTTACCTCCAGCTATGCATACGACCCAAAGGTGCCCGGTTTCGGAAACCTCAGGGGCAAGTGGTTAACATACTTTCTCAAAACACGCCTCAACAAACACAGGCTCAGGAGAACCCCGCTCCTACTGGCCGCAAGCTCCGGGGCGCTGGAATCGGTCAAGATCCTGATCGACCTGGGGGCCAACATCCGCAAGACGGACACGGAGAGGAATACCATGATACACCTGGCCGCGCTGCGATTCCACACCAACGTGCTGGAGTTCTTCATCGAGTGGAATCACCCGGATGTACCAGTCTGGCAAACACTCATCAGTATGGTTACCCTGTTTTCTTGGTTTTTTTTATCTTTCCCATCAGAATTCTCGAACACAGCATACCGTTTAATGCTTGTTTCATCTGGCCCAAATCACCGATTTCTATCAGCAATTTAAAGATTTCACATTTTCCTGTTTGAATCAGGCATGTTGAAATCAAAGAACTTCCAATACAAAGACAGTGCCGTCAGATCCCTGGAAGTCCTAACAACATCAAGCAAGCAGTACTGGAAACCAATCCTGGAAGCAGGTATGTCAACCTTGAACTTTGACTTTTCACCTTCATCCCTTTGATGTACATTTCTGAAATTCTATTGTCATATTCTGTTGAGTGAATGTGTCTTTTATATTCGCGACCATAAGGTCTTGAGACTCAAGCATATTTTGCTAAGCTCAATAATTCAATTCAATTTTCATTAAAAAGTGGATAGCTCAGTCGGTAGAGCACTGGTACGGTAATCCAGAGGTCGCAGGTTCAAATCCCGCTCCGGTCAATTTCTTTGTTTATTATTCATTAAAAAGTGAGAGAAATAGAAACAGGAGGGAAGGAATGAAAATAACAAGTTTGCTCAAAAATACTTCAGAATTGACCTGCTTCCACTGTTGACGGCTTATCAATTTGATATTGACATGCGCTTTGGCCCCTCCCAAACATATCCTGGCCACACCCATGATGATAGGGATGTGAAGAGAGACAGTATTGGCCATGATGTGTACTTAAAACATGCATTCAACAACTTGTAAATTCTAGATGGCATCCCCGCTTTGGTGGAAATCTTGAAGATGCCCCAGAGCGAGATGCAGTCCCTGGGCGCCGCGGTCATCTGCAACCTCTCCGAGCAGCCCGAGATCCGCACGGCAGTGGCATCCGCGCCCGGCGCCATCCCCACCGTGGTTCGGCTTCTGGGCTCGCCCGAGGATGACATCCAGGCCCGGGCGGCCATCGTGCTGGCCGACCTGGGGGCGGCGGACGACGTCTACCGGACGGCGGTGAGCCACGAGGGGGGCATCCCACCCCTGGTGGCGCTGCTGGACTCGCAGCTGGAGGATGTGTTGGTGGAGGCAGTCAATGCCGTGCGGGTGCTGTGCCTTGGCCACCGGGGGAACCAGAGCCTAGTGGCCCAGCACGGTGGGATAGAACCCCTGGTGGAGTTCCTACAGGTCAAATCAGGTACAGAGTTGCCATGGGGATGCAGGATACATGTTCATATGGGTTTAGGCCAAGTAAAAAAAATTGGTTCCCTGTCCAGGTTTTTTGTTAAGGTGGTGATGGTTTAAGTTGAGATGTGATCCTGTTTAATTTTTCTTTATTTTATTGAGACTACGTATTTTCTCAAGATAGCAGACGGATTTTCAGGACTCTTTTGGTAGTACTTTTATGTCTAAAGTTGTTGTCAGCATATCTAACAGGTTTTAAACTTTCATTGTGGTTAAATATTTTGTCAGAAACAAAAAGTCCAAGCATATAAGAAATCCAACTAATAACCAACAGAAAAATCTGTAAAAATGGAGGTAGCCGGGAAAAAAGGAATCTGATGGCAAGGAGACACACCTTTTTTTGTACCCTTCTTTTCTCACCGTAGACGTCCTGCGAGCGGCCAGTTCCGCGGCCCTCGCCGCCCTGACCTACCACCACCAGGAGAACCAGGACCTGGTGGTGGAGCGCAACGCTGTCCAGCCCCTGGTCTCCCTCATCCGGGGCCGCAACATCTCTGTGCAGACCAAGGCCGCGGCCGCCTTAGAATCGCTGGCCGAGAACAACCCCAAGTGCCAGAAGGCCATCTTGGATCTGCAGGCGCCTAGCGCCCTCATACGACTCCTCAAGGTAGAGCCGCTCCCTAAACTGTACCTTGAAATCGCCCACCCAAGAGGAAGGCCATTATGAACACATCACCCTTCCAAGTTTTGTTTCATTTCCTGCTAAAGACGAGTCATAGCGTGCTTCCAGTATTTTTCTTATCGTACTTACGTGTGTTCTGCGCTGGAACGAGGGGTAGTGCACTTTCACGTAACAATACCAGGCCATCAGAGGCGCGCTGCATGTGCCCACAGGTGTATGCACGTTTAGTGTCGGATGCACTGAGCATGTGTAACCGATTCCCTTTGAAGTGTACGACCCTCACATTTACGCTGGGCAGCCGGATGAAACAATTCCCACCGACCTGTCTCTTTCTTGCCCGTGAACCGTGAGCCCTTTTGACATCCTCTCTGAAATCACAGTGAAGCAGCCACTGTTGACGGTATCTTTATCCTCGCTCTCTCCACTCAGATCTGGGCCCTGGACGTGAAGGAGCAGGCGGCCTGTAGCCTGTGGGCCCTGGCGGGCCACACCAGGCCCCAGCAGAAGATGATCGCCGAGTTCATAGGCATCAGCGGCATCATCGATCTCATCGTCAAGTCGGAGAAGTTGCAGCACGTAGGTAAGTTGCTCCCCGTGTTACTGTTTGTGGAACCTTCCTGAGCTGGTATCACTTAATGAGTGTCAAGGCCAATCTTCTCGTAATTCTGTTTTAGTTAGCATTAGAAAGGGGAAATTGCTCCTTTTGTTTTGCTGCATCTCTCAGTTTGGCAATCAGTCTGTCATTTGCCATCGACTGTGTTTGATCTTGCCGTAGGTTTGGCATCTTGATGAAAATGGCAAGGGTTTCTATCGGTTTAAGTCATGCAAGATTCTGATCCAAAGGCCCATAACTCAACAGTGGCTCTGGCGACTTCCAGTTCATGCTGTCAGGTTGGGTCACACTTAGCAGGTTCACAGCCGCACTGAACAGCACACTGGCCATGGAGACAGCTAAGCTGAGAAAAGCAGCGCAGCATCAGAAATCTCTGTTTGCGAGCGCTACCACTTAGTCAGTCAACTTTATGGGAAGTTTAGCAAAGTTTTCCTGTTACGGCACAACTTCTTTTCTGCTGTCGCTACTCAGCTCAAGGAAATCATGTCCAGAATCCAATGCCTGAAAGTGCTAAGCGTATAGTTGGAAACCAAAACTTGGAAATTAGCAAAAGCAGTTCATCTGCCAAAATGTCACGTGAATCTGCCAAATTTGCCTCCTTCGGCCCCACAAATTCCTTATAATGACCAGTCACGGTATATTTAGTAGCCACTTTTCCTTTTTTCTCAATTCATGAGACTTGTACCGGTTTTCCCGTCTCAGGTTGCATGGCGATGATCGCGCTCACCAGGGCCAGCTCGGACAACCAGAACCGCATTGAGCAGGAAAACGGCATCCTGCCTGTGGTGAGAATCCTGCGCTCCAGCAAGACCTCGGAGAGGGTCCTACACATGGTCATCAAGGCTCTGGGGACATTGTGTGTGGGTAGGTGTCCTCAGTGCCGGTCCTGATGTCCTCTGTTGGTTAAGTGCATGGCCCAAAGGGTTAATATAGGAAAGAAATCTGAGCCATGATTAATGTATTTCATTGCTTTGAGAATGAAGGTTCTCAGACATGTATGACATGAAATTAGGTCCTCAGTCTGTTGTTGAGTGAGTTTCAAAACCACAGCTGACAATGGTTGTCTGTTTCCTCACTATCTGGGCCCACACCTGGCAAATTTACGCACTCGTCAAAAAATAGCAATAAAACAGTCACAAGAAATGAAGGATGCGTGACATTTTTGCCAGCAACCAGCTGTTGCTAAGCAGATATTTGATTTGCTTAGGAAGTACTCGTGCTTACGTAGGCCCATTTTAATGGAGCTGTTTACCAGACAGAAAATGTTTACTCGGCAGATTTTACCGTTGAGCGAAATGAGCACCAAACCCGTCCCCTGGCACTGAATACCCATTTCGACAAAGTGCGTGCTTTCTACGCTTGGCATATTTCTATGCTTATTAGCTCTTCATTGTCATCTGCAGGTGTGGCCAACATCAACAATCCCGTCACCCAGCGGAAGATTGCGGAGGAGAACGCCATCTCCACCCTGGTCAGCCTCTTCGTCTCCACCAGCCACGACTACATCCGTGTGGAGATTGCCAACACCTTGGCCTGCATCATCCTGGGCAGCAAGGAGAACCAGGCCCTCCTCAAGGAGGAGCCCCAGTTTGAGATGCAGATGCTCCTGAACCTCCTGCACTCCAAGAAGAAGGTGAGGGGACTGTCGGGGGATTTTAATCTGCCCCCCGAGCGGGACCTAGAGAGGGCGCAGTTTTCCTAGCAACGGAGGCTCGTTCGTTGTGGGAACTGCACTTTGACGGTTCAAAAACCACTATGAAATGCAAGCATTGTGGTCACATGGCTACCAACAGAATTGAACACTCCCCACCAACATGGCCCTTCCCAACCAATGAGGGGGTGCTTCTGCTCACGGCAGAAAGGGGTCAGAATAAACTTTAAAGTTTGATTACATTTCCTTGCCTTTGCCTTTCACTGCCATTGCTTATGAACATTATTTGCTTACATGTAGCGACATCTTTTTTTTATCGGTTTGCCACAAGTGCAATCATGAGTACTTTGCTGTGAGTTACAAGAGCAAAGCAAGAATACTATTACTTCACCACAAGTACTTGTTCAAAAAGGTTAAAGTACCACAGCACTGGTGCCGAGTACATTCTGAGAGAAATGAGTGATACCTGAGCTTATGGAGGGATGACTCAAACTCAGATTGGACTCAGGGTGAGTTGTGGGAAAGCAGGGCATTACATCAATTCCTGAGTTGAGTTTTTTGGGCTCATATTTTTCCCCAGCTGTAAATTGTCCAGGACTTGGGCTCAGACTCAACTTCAATTTTGATTTGAAATCGATTGTTGTTTTTTTTTTTTTTCTCCGGGAATGTAATAACGTAACTGCCGACGTTCTGCAGGACATTCGGTTGCAAGCCGGCAACGCCCTGGCCACATTTGCCTTCAACAACACCAACCAGCAGGTAGCAATCAGGGAGGCGGGGGGCCTGAAGATGGCCACATTCCAACGGTTCCTGGACTCGGAGGACGAGACCTACCAGGCCTACGGCGCCTTCCAGGTATCTTCTTCCTCTTTCTCATCTGACGATGGAAATTTACCCTAACTTGGAGTCTGAGGGGGGAAGGTGGTGTTTGTGGGTTTTAAAATATATTTTTTTCATTGTTTTAGATTGTTGTCCTTGCGAGAGTGATAGTAGACAGCGACCAGGTCACCTTGTCTGCCGAGGGTGTCACTAGGCTTGTCAGGTTGCTCCAGTCACCAGACGATGATACCGTCATACTGTCAGGTATGGTTGTATCCGCTCTGTGTATGAACAGCAGAGGGCATCGTGGCTCCTATACCCCATGTGGGCCCTCAACCCGTACACCATATGGGCTAGCCCATACCCTATGTGCGTAGTTCACACCTTACAGATCTAGCCCGCGCTGTGTGGGCCTAGCCCACACCCCAAGGCCATATCCATGCAGGCATCACAGATACCATTATTCAATCTAACGCCCTGCCGTTTGACATGTTTTAGGCACCTTGATGGCCAGCCTGGCCCACACCCGTGCAGGCATCACCGACGCCATGATCACGTCGGGGAGCGTCGAGATTCTCATCAAGCATCTCTTCTCCCCGAATGCCGAAGTTCGATGTGCCGCGGCTGTTGCCCTGGGCTACCTCACATTCAATCGCAAGGTACCGATGACACTTGAAAGTGAAAAATACTCGCAGGTTGTTCGGGAGCCTGTGAGTCCAAGTCTGGGCTTTTTAGCATTCTGATTGAAAATACAAACTCGTGGTGATCATAATGTACATTCTCCGACAGGCTACGCGACTATTGCTGGTGGCGACGCGCAACACGCCCGGCTTGTACAAACGGCTGATGGGCAACCTAGACAAAGACGGCAAGATATCGCGCGACTTCACCGAGGAGTTCCGCCGGGCCCAGGTGGTGGGGTTGCCAGCACTGAGGTGAGAACGAAGACCAGGGTCCAATTTCTGGCCACACACTTGATAAGAGCCAAACATGATTTGCCAAGTAAAGACTAGTGCACCGGCCAAAATGTCAGTCAATTTTATGTTGCTTTCAGCTGGTTCTCAGCTTTTTTAAGATTTATCTTCCGTGTAAAAACCAGAGTACCAGCCACAAAGAGTATGCACAGCCAGGCATATCAGCTGGTACCCTTTTTACTTCTGTGCATATCTGCTTCAAGAAATTGCTTACAGACTTGTAGTTCAGTCCTCATTTTTTCAACTTCGTGGGTGTAGATTTCAACGTCGGACTTAGGAAAAAGCCATTTTTCACATTAACTTTTCCTGTTATATTTTCGTTTTCTATTTCTTGTAGTTTGGAGATCCATGGAGGTCCACCAGTTGTCCCTCCCCCAAGACCGAGAGAAAAAAGTAGGTTTGCTTGAGACAAATGAAGAGCACCTTTATTATTGACCGAAATTAAACTTGCATATTCATGAGCTGTCACTGATTTGCATAATCACGAGAAACTGTTTAGGATCAGTACATGCTGATTTTGATGCGACTCGTGATGTTTTTTTCTGCTCCGCACAGGACGGCCTCGCACCACCATGGGCTTCAACTGTCGACTGCCAACCGACCAGCAGGGAAAGAGCCCCGCCCAGGGCCTGCCTGTGAGCCGGGCGGTGTCGGCACCGGCTGCCACCCAGCGACGCATGGCCAAGTCGGCCGAGGCAGTTGAGGGTGATGCTGGGGTGCGAGTCATCAAGCGGCGGGAGGTGGGGCCCCGGGGGGATGCCCGAAGGGTGGTGCTGCGGAAACCCACCGACGACGGGAAGATCGCCTGGTCTGGCTGAGGTTGGGTGCTGGGGGTGGGCAAAAGATCTTCGCTATTAACCACAGCAGAGAAAATTTGGCCGTCAATAAGCACATTTCGGGTTAACAAGGGAACCAGGGTTATGCACATGCGTAAATCCCATAACAGACAAATCTGTGCTTACTCCGTAAGCGTGAAATGTTTGTGCTAGAGCTTTAAGCACAGAATGTTGATCTGAGCACAGAATTCTGTGGTTAACAAAGCCACAAAATTAGGTCCACCAGGGCGATAATCCAGTCCACCACCTGTCCGATCAAGCGTCCATTCACAAGTAGGAAATTGAAGGAAGTCTCAAGAAGGCTGTTTGCCACAGTTTACTTGAAAAGCTCATGACTTGACACAAGACCGACTGACTTGTGATGGACCCGACCGGAGCCCCAGAGGCGACTGGTGAAAGGTTCAAACACATCTAGTCAAGGTCATGGTTAACACAGCAGTCAACATGCACACCGTTTATAGTTGCCGAGAAAAATTTGGGCTGCATATGAAATATTTGGATGCTTTGAGCGAGACACGTCTGTGTCTTGTCAGGTTTTCCGCGTGAAGGATACAGGGCACCGTGCAGCCGGAAGCTGCGGCTGGGAATAATGCACGTGTCTGTTGGTGGCTACCAGCGGTTAACCACCGTCTTCCACAGGCCCATGTGGTATTTCCGACCTAGCCCCAACTCTGCAGGGATAGTCACAGAACCCCAGTTCTGTTGCTTCATGTACACTGTGAATGCAGTGTCATTTCCAGTCGAAAACCACAAACTAAAACTGTTCATGCAAATGAGTTGTTATCAATACATGTACAGTATTTAAAACACAGTGCACGTTAGCTCACTGGAGCCTCCGCCATACATGGGTAGATATAGTAAGAGAGTCTATTTTACCAAGTATTTTAATATTTTTTGTATAAATTCAGGAATCTGTAGAAATCTACATTGACTGTGGTTTGTGTGTGATAAATGGCCAACTGATCAAGTGTATATATTTAAGAATAATGAAACCATATCTGATCAAAATACATTTTTAATGATCTTTTGGGAAGTTTTATAAACTTTGCATTGATTTTACATAATCTTGGTCAAATTTGTGTGTATTTGGGTTCTACTATGTCATTGCTTAAAATTGATGAAACTGTCATAGAAATATGGTAATTTATGGTAATTTGTTGGAAAAAGTTAGTAACAAAGGTTGTTTTTCTCCAAGCTGTAGATTTCTCCAAGCTGTAGATTTCTTCATATGAGATATTAAATTTTTTGCCCCACTTGGAAAAACCTTTTACTGATTTCAAAGTTGAACACAGCAAGGCACAAAAAAATCTCGGACAGAATAATATACTAAATCAGTTTTCACAGGTCATTGTGGGATTGTGAAATCTCATTTTATTACCAGAAACTCGACCGGCATGCTGTTCCAAATTACAGAAACCTTACATTTTTATGATAGTACCAAATTGTGCTGGGAAGTGCTTAATTCTGGCAATGTTTGAAGTTGTGACCAGGTTTACTAGAAAAAAATTGCTGCAGGAACAAATTCACAGTTATGGATTTTCGTCCATATTACTCGTCAATGAGTTTTATTCACTCACCTCAAAATGTTCCGTCCTCGTATAAATTTAGAAAAATGTACATATAAGGTTTTATTTTTTACAGGGATAACGATTATGTGTTGTGTGTTTCAAAAAGGGAGATGTAATTTGTAAATATTTGAAAATGGTTGTTTATACGCAAATACTTGTTTATTAAAATGAAAGTTTGCTTCTGTGTATAAATTGTCATAATACAGGTATTTTAATTGATGAAAAGAGGTGGTCGTTTTGTACGTGGGATCAGTCACGCAGAACTACAGTGTGAAAGTAAATGCCAAATTGGCAATGTGCCAAGATAACAATTTGCCATCACACTGCATGGAGCTTTACGCAAAAAAATTTTCATGAAATTTCCAAGTTTGGCAGATTTCCAACTTGTCACGGGCTCAGTAGTCTGACCTCTCACCTTGTCACCAGAACTTGATTCTTTTGATTTTGATGTCTGCCGCCCTCACCTGCTCCGAGATGTCTCTCCCCATGGGATACCTGCGACCATGGCAACATACTCCGGTCAGGGGGCATCTTGAAAATTGCAAATCTTTCCATTTCTGTCAAAATGCTTCACTTGAATAACAATGCCTTGCAAAGAAGCTGTGTTCGTGCACTTACTTTGGTTCGTAACGGATGCTCTGTGGATCCTCGACAATACCGATGCCAAGTTTAAACTTCTCCATGCCGGCCCACGCTATCATGATCCCGTTGTCTGTGCACAGTGCGGGTGGGGGACAGTGTAACTGGTACCCGTTCTTGTCGCAGGTGAATTGCAGGGCATTGCGAATATAGGCGTTGCTAGCCACGCCCCCTGAGACTACCTGTTTGTGGGCGGCAAGCAAGAGGACAAGAATCATCAACCTGATGAGGAGTCTCTCTCAAAGCCTCTGTGCACAACCCGACGAGGGCGCTCTCAGTGAAAGGCACTGGCATTATTCCCTGGTGCACGGGCACTGTCAATACAGTAACACTTGCTATGCATACCAGGGAAATCAGAGCTTTGCCAAACTGGTTTCCAATCTCTACATCACAAATTTGACTGTAAAGTGTGAACCATCATGACTAATTTCATCTTGTACATTTGCACAATAAATTTTACATCAGTATATTCTGACATTTCGCCTTACTAATGATTTGGACGTTCCTGGCAGCATGTCTGTCTGCCGACAGAATTCCATGGCCCTGGCGACCCTGGTGACTAGATGGTGCGCCACCTTGTGTTGGAAGGAGGCAGCAATGTCGGGAATTGTCGATAAGAGGTCGTTATTATCAGAGGCGATACCTGTGCCAAGAACACATAGTAATTTTTACCTAGTTATTGAAAATGAAAATCCCCAAATTGTTTTAATTTACAAATCCCCCCCCCTAAGCGCAAGGTTCACATCTGATTTTCATCCACTGAAAGCATTTGACCAAACTTTTGCAAATTTAATTCCCTGGTGGAATTTCGAGGTATTGTGTGAAGCTGAACACTTTGATCAGTGCACGTATAACAGTCAACACAGAGCAGGAAGTGTTGGCCCCAGGTCACCGTGTGAAAAAAATCCATCCAATCAGTGCTCAGAAAGAATCGGCTGTTCCCCATACCCTTGGAAAGTACAAGTGAAAGTCTCTACTGCTACCTTGTTGGACTTCGTGGTTGTATATCAGCCAACTGGCAAAGCTCCTTAGCCCGGAGAAGGAGAAGTTGCAGTCTCGGTGTTTGAGCAAGGGTCTGTCTTTGTCCATGAGCAGCCTGATGTTACCTCCCTGAGACACTCTCTCAATGGCTTGGCCCCCAGATAAACCTTGACATGCGGGGTGGAGGTCCAACTTCAAACGGCGCGCTACCTACAAGAAATGGCAAGATAAAAGTCTGCGAAGGTTTTGGCGAGAAAGAAGTGTTGTGGGCTTGTGGTCTGGTGTCTGTCTTGATATCTTGCAGGTCAATTTGGGCAGGTTGTAGGTACAGGTGCAGCCTGTGGGCTGCTTGTGTCCTTAGGCAGGACACTTCGTCACAATTTTCTTCTCCCTAACCTAGAGTAAAAGGGTACCTGTGTCGGCAGAGACAATTTTTGTGATCAAATTCTGGGGACATGAGATGAATGGTCTGAAGAATATTTACAAACCCGATGACTCGGGGAAAGGAAATTTTCATTTTGTATAATGCTACCTTATCGAATGCTTCTCCTGGGGCATTGTCGTGGGTTTTTCCAAGAAGGAGGAAATCATCAACTCCCCTGGCAACAGCCAATAAGCAATGACCACCGGAGACAAGCAGAACAAGGTACGGAAAGTCAACCCTGCATCAAAAAACAAAATTTCACTAATTACAAACTGTATACTCAAATGGAACGAGTTACTGCTTTTTCCATCCTTGGCAGCGACAAACTGACTGAGACGAGCTGAAAGATGTTTCAGTGTACATCCTGCCGACAACGGATATGTTTACTTGAAAAGGTAAGGTAAAGGGCATGTGACCTAGTGGTTAGGATAAGTAACTCTCAAACGTAGGGTCAGAAGTTCGAATCCAGCAGCTGGTGTGCATGTTGTGATCTTGACCAAGTCACTTTACTCGTACTAGCCTCTCTCCACCCAGGAGTGTAAATAGGTGCATATTAGGGTAGGGATAGTTATGTTTGATTTAGCCCTTCGCACCTGCGACGGCATTAAGCTACATACTCTCCAGTGAGATGAGATCTATTTTATGTAGTGCCTCGAGCAACAGGTAAAGATGGACACATATATTCTTCATAAATTTATTAGCTTGATCGATCTTTTTGGCATGGAGCACGGACTGATACGATGGTGCCAGAGCCGGCTGACGTACTGAAAATGACGGCTGTACACGTACTTTTCAATCATCCTCACTGTGAGCGCGTGGGCGATCATGTGATGCACCGGTATGAACGGCAACGGTAACCGACGCAGCAGGTCCTTGCTGTACTGCAGGCCGACCTGGAGACACAGGGCCAGACCAGGCATGGTGGTGGTTGCCAGGGCTGACACATCCTACATGAAGAAGCAAATGCCTAGTTTGAAATCAGGGCCGGATTGAGTGTTCTGTAGGCCCGAGACACCATTATTCCAAATAATACATTAACCACCGCAATGCCCAGCAAGCAAACGACTGCAAACTTGTCTGTCTTTTGACCTTTTCTCTCTTGTTTCAATACAACTGAGTACATTATTCCATGGAGGTGGGAATACCTTGAGCTCTACTCCGGCATTCCGCAATGCCTGCTGAACGACACCGTCAATGTGCTGCCTGTGGAGGTCCTGGGCTAGAGGAGGGATCACACCTCCATTTCTAGATCAAAAATCAAGTGAACAACACAGGATCAATATAGGATGAAGAAACTTGGGAGTGCGTCTTGTGTTATCTTCAGGGGATCCTTGGGCTTATGATCTGTTTCACGTTTCGATAAACTTGGCACTTGGTCGGACAACCCTTGCCAACTTATTTGAACTAGATCCAGTGGTACAGATATCCTGTGCCATTTGGATAATAAAGGCAAAAATGGGAGGCACACTGTTTGCGAATGGCCTGGAGAATCCAAGAGGATGTGGTTGCTATGGAGATGCTGTATCTTGCTGATGGCTGGAACAGTGGTCAAGAAATGAATAAACAATGAAAATAATGAAGCAAGCAATTTTTCTTCAAGTTTACAGAATACAAGTGAGTACCCACTTGACGTGGATTCTTTTCTGCGAGCACAATCCCTCTCCGAGCACATTCCCTGTCTCGTCGACCACAGCTGCTCCCGTCTCGTCACAGCTTGTCTCAATTCCCAGGACCAGAGCACTTCCTCTCGCCACACTTGCCAAAAAGGATGTAGAAGAATACAGCCCTCGTCTGGTCGACAACAGCACTGCTTGGTGAAGAGAGTTTTGGGAGCCTATTTTGTGAAAACCGACCAAGACCAAGTTCCGAGTCCTGTAGCCAAACTTGATAATGTTGAGTCTCCCAATGTGAAGTGTCAGTAATCTTGTGGTAAAAGTTAAATTGGACATGATCACAGACCAAATATTACAGGCCAGAAAGCAGCACCATCAAACTTCAAGCGAACCTGCGTGTGCGCCGATTATGAGACTTGCGTCGTCTGCCAACTCGAAACAGTTAGATGTCGGAGCATATGAGTAAAATTTCCCTGAAATATCCGTTTTGCTGTCCTAACAGTGAAGAAAATTTCATCCATTTCAGTGACAACATTTTTTTTTTTCGAAATGAAAACACAAATGCCAAGAAACTGTGCTGATTTGTGTCTTTGACCATGCTTTGATCAAGTCCTCAGTGAAATATAAATGGCGCCCTCATTCGATGAACACGGTGGGGGGGGGCGCTCAGCAAATAGGCCCCAAACACTGAACAGTTAGTTATTTGGGGGCGATGAAGGCTTTCTTATTTTCAACAAGTAATTATACCAACCACAAGACAAGGACAAAAAAAAGTGATCTAATACCAGCTTTTAATTTTATCTTCCTTTTTCCCGGGTTTTAAGCTCTTGTGACAAACTAAGTCCGATCCCTAAACTAAACCTCGCAGTCCCACATCCTCAAGCCTACTTGTACATGTACATAGAGCAAGGAACAGGCCCAACTTTTGTTCCACTGAATTCTGGCAATTTACACGATAAACAAATTTTACGATAAAAATTTGTAAGGCAAAATATAAGGATTCCTACCCATCCCTATTTTCTTTTGAAAGGTCATCTTTTGTTGCCACAAAAGTCAATATTTGATCTCCAAATAAAAACAAACTTTGTTGAGGCATTGGGTCACGTGCTCGGAAATGAGGTATTTCATTGGTCAAAGATGCCAGTCGCCATTTTGTGTTCGCACTCGAGAAAGGAAATATTCTCGCTGCTGGTGAGTAACTTTAACCTCTATTTTGCCCCCCTTACTTTGTTGGAAAGCTTCTCAAAGAGCATTTATGTGCATTTTAGTTAAATTTAAAGGGTATGTGTGAAATAGTGCTCGGAGTAATTTTGGCGATGTATGAATAAAGCAAGAACACAAGCTTGAACTTGACAGTGAAGAAACATGCGAAACGCAGCCACTGCCATGCTCTGTGTTTCTATCTGTACCTGTCCATTCACGTACAAACACCATTGCTGGTTGTCATGTGCAAAGTCTCGACTAAATGTTGAAGTGGGCCTTTAAAGCCCGCGTCTTTATGGTTTCTAACTTGGCTTTATATGTCTTGAAGACGTCATGTTTTGTTTGCGTGAAGAGTCAAGACGAGAGTGATGGTTCATTTCGCAGACGAAATGGGAGTTGAAAGGTTTGTTGGGGACCCCGTTTCAATAACAGAAGGGAAACCAACATTTAATTTGGGATTCACCTTGGTTGATGACTACATTATGCATGCTCAATAAGGGCACTAGCACCCTGTCCCTAATATTATAAGGAAACAAAGTCCACGTTCTCAAACTAGCCTAGCATATTGACCTTAAGGAACCATTAGGCCTACTCAATCCTGATAGGCCTAGTTTAGGTACTTTTGACAGTATTAAGCAAGAACACTTCAAATTTCTAACCCGAGTTTTGGAAAGGTGCTTTATAAAAAAAAATTTATAGCGATAAAAAAGCAGGCAAATACATCCTGGTATGCATGTTTGTAGATACCCTCCTTGTTGTGCTTCATCGTCCTAACAGTCCCAAATTCTCCTATTTCAATATGATTTTACTTACATCCTAGGGGTTAGGGTTAATGATTTGGAACTTACAAGATCATGTACAAGACTAGTCACAAGACGAGATACAAGACCATGCAAAAGACTAGTCACAAGACCAGACACAAGATCATGCAAAAGACTAGTCACAAGACCATACACAAGACCATGCACAAGACCAGACACTAGATTATGCACAAGACCAGACAAAAGACCAGACACAAGACCATGCACAAGACCATACAAAAGACCATGCACAAGACTAGTCACAAGTAACACAGTGAACAAAGGAATGCTTTTGTTGCAGTTCATTTGAATAGCTTGTGACTTGAATTCAGACTGGAGGTCTAGTGTTGGTCTTGTGAAGGTCTTAAGTGGTCTCGACTACAACACTGATGCAAATTTAAAACTTTCATTTTCATAGCCTTAGCTTTTCACTCATTCGCTATTTAGATTTAGTGTTTTCTTTTCTTACAAAGTTATTGACTGTCTAGGAACTGATGGTCACTGGTTCCCTTCTTTAACCAGCCTTCCCGTATCACAGATGCTAGCTGGTAACCAGAATGGAATGGCATAAGAAGTAGCCCTGCCTGGTAACCATGGAGATCATTGTGGCCGTTGCCATAGGGATATTGTGCTTCCTCTTTGTTGCCTCTCTGGGTGTACTGGTGGTTATCTGTCGTCATCGCTACTGCCGTATATTGGATTTGACTCTCAAAGAAAAAGTCAACCATGGGTATGTACCTGTCTGTGGACTCGAAGATAATTCTACCCACAAAAATATAAGGGTTATTTTTAAAAGAGATTGGTTGGGAAAGTATAGATTTTTTAATTATTATTTCAGTATTATTGAATTTCCGGTAATGACACCAAGGATTCCTGAACTGAGCACCCAGGGCACTGTAAACTTGCAAGCCTTGAAGAAACCTGTAAATATGAGACAGTGAGAAGCAGTTACAATTTTAGAGGTGGGAGGAAAAACCCAGCGGAATATTCTGGGTAAAACCCTTGGAATCAGCTAGGGACTGAAAACCTAATCCACATGTGGACTGGGCCAGGAATTGAACCTGGGACCACAGAGGTGGAAGGTGATAAAAGAATCACTACCCCAACCTGACTCCTGACCCGCTTTTTATGTGTAGCTGCCTTATTATCGTACATGTAATGTCCAGTTGTTTGTCGTTCTGATTGAACCGTCTCTCCCTGTCAAACATGTCTGACACGCCCCCCCCCCTGTTATTCGTTTTTTTTTCTTATCACCAGCTCCAGGACGAGCACCGTGACCCTGGTGAGTCATGCCGAGCTACCCAATGAGGACTTTGAGGTGGAGCTGAATGACGTCTGCTGGCACAACGCCCATCTGGAGGAGCTCCTGGATGACGACGCCAAATGGGTCGATGACGCCAGGTGGGCACTGCTGGAGCGGCGTCCGAATGACGTGGCCACGGCTAACAATAGCGCCCCACGCGTCTGTGGAAGCTGTTTTCCAGCAGCTACGGCCTCTTGCCATAGACGATGTGTGTTACAACTGGCCACAGCCAGTCAGTTCAGACTTGGGCTAACCTTCTGATCAATTTGTGTGGTTTTTTCTCTTCCACCCAAAAAAAAAAAATCATCCGTTCATTAGGAACGGATTAGAGAACGGTGGTTATATGTTGTGTAAGAGAGGTCCCATTTGTAAGCAGGAATGGAAAAGTAATTCAACCGTTGTTTTGTTCATGTTTTTTTTCATGCAGCGGTCTGATACCACACTGCATTGGGATCCTGAAAACGTGTCATCACTTGACCGAGAAGCTGGTTGCCATGACAATGGGCAACCCCATGTCCGTCAAGACCCCAGAGAGCCTCAGCGAGATTGTCACTGTGGCCAAGAGGATAAGTCCGAGGTATGTTGTCGAAATCAAACGAGAGGGCACGGCGGACATGCACAGCTCCTCAGTGTTAACCATATTCACCCAAATTGCTTTGTTTCTTGAAGCACTGAAATCTGGCGTGGACGTAAATTCCGGGGGGATGGGGGGTATATATCTCCCACTTTTTGAGGTGGGGGCGTGGGCTATTGAATCATCCCCCCCTACTCTTTTGTGATGAGCAGAAAATTAAAGCCGATTAGGAAGAGTTTTCAAGATTTCCCAACGATGGAAATGTTTATCACTAAAAGGGGAAATCAGTTTTAAAAAGCCATAAATATGCCATTCTGCATGAATTTGATACACATTACAGATCTACATCTTTATCATGAACATCGCCCCCTAGACAGTGTAAAGACAGTGGTGGCGCCCCTTCCCCCCTTTCAAATTTCCGTGGTTGGGCAAGTCATCCCCCCACCTTTCCCCATCCCCCCAATTTCTAGCACAGATATATGCCACTGAAATTTGGATTTCATTTCCTGACCCCACCAGGCAGAGAATTCTGCACTTGTTATGACTGGAATTCTCTACCTTCTGAGCTAGAACAGAACTTACCATATGCATTCCGCCAAAATTACTTGCAATCAATATAACATGCTTATGCAAGTGCAGGACTTTCTTCTGCAGTAAGCCAGGAATTCTCCTTGCTTGTGACTCTCCAGTTGTATGCCTCGTGTGACTTGATGTCACCTTTGCGTCCCTTTTTTTTGCCAAGGTTCAGAAAATTTGTCGTCGATTTGCGGGATATCGTTGAGATTCAGGGAGTGGGTTTGGGAAGCCCATAGAAATGCTTGGGAACACATAGTTGGGGTTAACATTTGCCGATATATGTCTCTTTGGTTACAGAGTGGATGATGTGGTGCGGTCCATGTACCCTCCTCTGGATCCTAAACTCATCGAAGCCAGGTAAACCTCTTTTTCATTTTTGAAAAACGGAAAAGTGTCGAAAAAAAAGGAAAAGATGGAAATTGCTGCTATGTAAACACTTGCTGACAGCTTACTTTCAGTAAAGGCCAGATATATTGACCAACATTTCAAATACAGCCAAACACTGTCACCCCCGATCCCAATGGTCATTTGACGGATATGTCTTACTTCAATCTGGTATTTTACAACACTCGCCACAAGACAACATTTGCTGCAGTAGTCCATTAACGGCAGTAAAAGTCAACATATGGTCCATCTCCACAGACTTCTTGGGCATTGGGAACACGAATGCATATGACAGCCAGTGGCTGTGGAGTTATGTATGCATGTACATAACTGTCAGCCCGAGGCTTAGGGAATGGTGGCAGTATTTGCCCTCTCTAGATATAGATGGACAAGATCGTGTTATATTGGCCCCCGTTTGCTCATACGTCGGAGTTCTCCACCATCCTGTAGGTCAGCCGCCCTGCTGCTGTCGGTCAACCACCTGGTGCTGGTCACCAAGCAGGCCTGCCGCCTGCCGCCTACAGTCCAGTGGATCGACAGCTCCCTGGGGGAGATGGAGGAACACCTGCAGGCCATGCGGGAGATCGCCCTGGCCGGGGAGATGGACTCCGGTGCCGGCTCCCTCTCCTCGGGCACCGAGGGCTCCCACCATCCCATGCTGGGGGAGGAGTTCCGCTCCTCGTTCAAGGGCCAGCTGTCGGCGCCCAAGTCCGGTCCCCCCGTGTGACGGTCATTTCGTCTCGTTCCCCACCCCCCCCACTCTTTTTACAAACCAGCCTACCAGACTGGCGTACAGGGGGGAGGGGCAAACCTTGCTCTTGATTGAACTTTTGAGAGCATTGAGAGCATGAAATGTTAGGCGTGCGACTTTTCCTTCAACCATCTGATTCATGGGTGAGATTTCTCAGCAATTTTAGCTGATTTCAGCGTTTTCTGTGTTTTGGATTTCAGCTTTTTTTCCTCACAGGTTATGTACAAAAGCATGGGAGATTTTTCGCAGTTCAGCCTTTTTTCAGCTGTTTTCAGCTATTTTTATCATTGGTCAATCTCATCCCTGTTGTTCTCCCTATTTTTTTTTCTTCCCTCGTATGCCGTTAAAGCTCGAAAAAACACTGCACAGAGCCTAGTGCATCATTTAATTTCCTTTTTTTTCTGTGTTTGATTTCCTTACCTGATATGTGACGAACCTTTTATTAACCCCGTTGTGTTTACTCCCCCAACCCTTTTGAATTTTGCTGCACAACTTCTGGTCACGGAGGTCGCACACATGTTGCTTGAAGGCTTCCCATGAGTTCTCCACAGAACATGCTCTGCCTCTCGTAAACCCTTCACAGACTTTGTGTGGTAAATTCAGAGCCAGCACGTGGACCCTCTGCCCCCCCCTCCTGTATCACTGCATTCCATTTGGCCCTTCGGAACCCCACACCGACAACTCGTATTGCACAAGGGCAGATCTTGGAGGAGGGGCCAACAGGAGCCATGCTCCCTCCCCCAACCAAAGTGAGCCGCCCATTTTTTTTCTTCTTCACACAGACAGAAAGGGAAACTCTGTGGGTGTATTTTTAATAGACAAATGAAATTGCGGAAAAGTGTATTGTGCAGGCCTCGAATTCACGTTGTCCGCGCTGTGTTTTGGCTTTTGGCAAGTGTGATATTTCAGCAGAACATTCAGATTAATGTCAGGAAACTCGGCGTTGAATCTCCAGGCAGCTGGCATCTCTTGGGAAATTAGAAAGGTTCGGAAGTGACGGATAGTAGACTCGAAAATAACTACAGTTATTGGGTATTTGTGGCTACTACTCCAACATCGCAGTGTGGTAGAGTGCCAACATCGCAGTGTGGTTTCAGGTCTACATGTGACTACCGCTGCTTTTGTCAACTCTAAAAAGAATTTTAAACCTGAGATATTTAATCATCTCATATCTTTCTCAGTTTTCTTCTTCCTTTCCTTCCCCTTGGAGTTCCAGTGCTCTTGTCCCAACTTGTCTACGTTCTGTGGAAGCGTGTTGCATAGCAAAGAAAGGCTTGTGCCGTGTTTTCAAGTGGATAAAATAACTCCCGAATGCCTCACTTTTTCTGTCGTTGTCTCCTGCAGCTTCATCTCTCATGTCAATACGGCCATTTCACAATAGTGCGCCACCAAGAGTTTGCAACACGGCCAATCACAACCCGCTAAATTTGTCGACCCTTTCCAAACGCGCGTTAGGTCGACAAATTTCGTACATTGTGATTGGCCAACGCGTTGCAAACTCTGGGTGGCGTACTATCGAGAAACGGCCGTATTCTTAAAAAAAAAATTTATCAAGGAGCTAGTTCTATAGGTTAACAACATGTGGATGTTTGTTCTCGGCAGTTGTACATAGCAGTCGCAGTAATATGCTTTGAAATAAATTTTATGTCACAATTTTTAGAGATAGACAGATATTATTAACGTGCATACATGATATAAATAATACTTTAACAATACATTTCATCCTTTTGTTTTCCTTTGAAATTTGAAAAAAAACTCCTTTAAAGGGATTTATCTTGATAACCTACAAATGTGTTTTTCTTTACGCTCCTGTATATACTTTAATGCTGTTACATATCAGACGATTGGTCTAGTACGATAGGTTTTATAATTTTGTAAAAAGAGCTGAATTTCTAGGCTTTTCAGTGTTCTTATAGATTTCCCCTTATTTAGGGAGGGGCGACTGACGGGTTTTTCTTGCTGTCTTCGGTTTGCGCGTCTGAAGTTCGCAAGTTGCAAAAATTCGACAGGTTATGAAGTGATACAGAGAAACCTTCTCAGGGTCTGCCAGCTTTGAAACTGTTCAAAGGCCCTCAGACGTTTCCCCTTATAATCTGTTTATCCATCAAAAAAAATGTGAAGCGAAGGAGTTTTTAATTCTCCATTTTCTCCACAAGCCATTTAAGTGCTGTTATTTAAGTTACCCTACTTATCCTCCATGTAGCAGTTAAGAGCTGAACTTTTTTTATATGTACGTGTAGTTTGTGGCGTACAGCTAAGTACCTCGGCAAACTGTGGCCAGGGGACAATTACGTATATGCTGCTGTGAAGTAGAGCAAAATGCTTAGCAAGTTTCTTTTTTGGCTAAGCACGGACCACTAAGAACCGGTCACAGTGACAAAATTATGCAACCATTTTTAGGGATTATCCTTCTCCTCTAAATTAAAAGTATGCTCTCGGCTTCGGTCAAATTTGTGCACGGGCCCAAATTTTTGGATTTCCCAACCAAGTACACGCACCCGTATTAAGAAAAATTTCGAGTGATGGAAAGCGTTACAGCTGGATTTCCTGAGCAGAATATTTGAAGGCGAGCAGATTATTTCCAAGTTATGATTTGCCAAAAAGTTTCTCATGTTATTCTCTGTTCATGAACTAAGCAAGTTCGTTATACCAAAACATTTGACCTTGTTTTGAAACCGGAATCCCTTTTTTTCATCTCATTCTATTGTTCCAACTGATAGCATCAGAATGGGTGCTTATTTGCCCCTTACACCCAAAACATTCAGAAACTTTATCAACATCCACACGAAACAATTTAAACTATTCCCCGAGACACACTTTGGTTGGCTGTTCAACCTTCATATTGTGTCCAAATACCTTCACATTTATGCTAACTTTTGTTATAGAACATTAATTTGAATTATAGAATGTTGGTTGTACATAATGTGTAATGTATATTTTTTATCACCCATGTCCCTGACGTGGGTTACAGAAGAGAGACTGAAATCGTTGGATTTATATGGATCTAATAGTGTGACTGTTAAGATGTAGAAAAATATGTGTGAGGAATTTTGACTCCTGCTTGGAATCATGTGGGCTAAATTAGTGTGAAAAGAATTTGTTTTCATCATCACAGAATCCTTTTACGGTCCTGAACTCTTTTCAGTATGCATCCATTTCCTAACCAATAGATGAGCCATGATCTCTTTAAAGAAAACATTGTGCCTTTTTACTAATTAACTGAAAAGATTAATCAAAATATAACATCAGGTACCATTATTAATTATTATTTTGTGCCTTCTGCAGAGAATTTAGCAAAGATATACGGACCTCGTTTTCGTACCTTGTTCATAATCGTGGTTAGTACAAACTCGCTACGTACCTGCGGGCGCATACAATAAAAGATATCCATCGAGTCGAAATGCGCCGAAGTCATGATTACGCTCTTAAAATTGTTTTGGTCACGACCAGCCAAGAAAGAATCAAACAAAATCATGTGTAATGACGGAGTTCAATATCATGCATTTTATGGACTCTTTGGGTATTTACACTAGACGCCATCTTGGTGAACCTTATATGAAATATCGCCACAGTTGATTTTGGATACAATGCGCATTGCACACTTGGGCACACTTCAGTGATTTGATTCACATTGTACATGTATATGGTATAAAACCCGACGTTGTGCGAGTGTTTCGCTGTTGACCCAAAAGACCAGTAGTTTCGGCTTCATTCATTAGATACTATTCACACTTCTCAAAGTCTGTGTTGATTAATCCATCGAACCCCCCCTTATACTTTTGGGCCAACCTGGGGATCGGTGTAGTTTGGCAATATGTAAATTTTGATATAAAGTAAGCGCAAATTTCTATTCGCCACATCGACAGTCGTTAAGGCAATCGTTTTTTGACTATTAAATTGAAATTAAAATTTTGACTATTGAATAGTTCTTTAATTTTGAATGTACATGCATACGTCAGATAATTTGTAGAACAGAGAGGAATAAATTTTATATCATTATTTCGTGAATTCATTGTCGGACTTGTTTTACCTGGGTTTTCTTTCAAAGCTTGCGGTATTTCGTGTACGAAAGGAATTGCCCGACGAAGCCTGAGTTTGATTATTGAAAAATGAGTACTGAAGATTTTCCGTGATAGGTTTCGATTGGAACAAGGGTATGCTGTGCGACGGTGGTGGAGAAAATGCGAAGATTGAAGTCAGTTACAAAACAAACATTTGCTGTTGCAACATTTTTTTGCTTTACGTTTGCCTGGAGAACCTGTCGCAAACATCATGTGGTCCATGGACCGTGAAGATTTGCTTTGGTGATGCATTTCCAGTGCCCGTTTGCAAAGGTGTTCAAAGAGGATTGCTATCGTTGAAAGTCAGAGACAGCTACAGAGGCGGTTGTCAAGGCTGGATTTTAACTTCATAGAATTTCAGCTTGATCTGGTGAACATATTGAGTGGAGAAAACGCAGCGGTGCTGAAGATTAACCAGAAGGGAAGTGATTATTCGTAACCGTGGAGCGGCAACGGATCAATGGACCGGATGACAGGACCCCTCCCCCCGTCTGCGGCGCCATAGATGACGGTACATAGGCCCGCTTAATCTAATTTGACGTTGCGATGATGACATGGATGAGCTCTAATCAGAAACAGATGTGATATAAGAATCTTAATAGAATTGAATGCATTTTTCCTCCGATCTCGTGCTGCCTTTTCACAGACATTTTGTCTTTCGAATAACCAACCTGCTTCATTGCGCCTTTGATTTTTTTACAAACATTCCTTTCCATGCAATCACGATAAAATAAAAATGATAGTTATCTTTTCTTCTCCGTGGAACTTGCTCAGAACACTCCGATAACTAGATGAGGTGTCGCATATGTTGAAATTCCATTGCAAGGCCGTGACTGATAAAATGTTATGTGTCCGTCACGGATTGTGTTTGTGTTGTTATCAGGGTGGAGATTTATACGTGCAACCACGTCACTTTTTTGCTGTGCTCGAAAGGCAACGTCCAGTCCGCCTTCTGTGTGAACGCAGCCCCCTCGTCCGTTCTCATGAAAAACGAACCGTTGATAATTGTTTCAGAATCTACCTGTAACACAATTTTATTTTCACAAGGCCATGCCGCGTGGTTTCATCGGATCGGAGATGCAACGAGAACGATTGAGGATCATTGACCTTGTCTCGATGGGTGACCGTGTCGTACTAGTTTATTCAAGAGTTTCAGAAAAACAAAATTCTCTTGTAACCAACACGGTAAATAATTACGTATATAGCTGTACATCACGGCCAAATTAATGTCCGGTGTTTGCACAGAAAGGGTAGGCCTACAACGAAGATTTCAAAACTTTGTCAATGTTTCCGATTCCAAAGCTAACCTGAGCTTTTGTTGGGTTGCAACTGAAACAAATACTGTTAACAATTTGGGAATGCCCTTCGAGTATTTCGCTAATGTGCCCTCACCTGAACTCGGACTTGAGCTCCGGTGATAAAAGTCGGCATGTGATGAGACGATTAGGAATCAGCCAATCACAGCACTGTGGAAAGTAATGACGTCATTGGAACCGTAGTTCATGTTGAGAGGCTGATCGTCCTTTGCGTAACTTTGCTGCACGATCGCATCCTTGGTACGTACGCGCGCGAGCGATGTCAGTATTATTGCTAAATTGGCAGCGCAGCGGAGGCCAACTTGGCTCGTACCGCCGAAAAACACCCCCCTAGTGTCTCCCATCACAGGTCCACCCCGCCGCTGTCGGATTTGATTAGCCTTTTGCTGATCGGCAGACGGGAACCCCCGGAGGACGATGGCCGAGGGGTCCGGAGACGTCCGAGGAAGCAAGTCAGTCGGCAAGGAGGATCCAAGCGACGATCAGCAAGGAGACGCGGCAGCTGCGCGGGCCACGAGTCTGCCAGACCAGCCACTCAGCGCCAGCGCGATCGCACAGGCGGCAATGGGCCAGCGAGGAAGGGACCGGAGGAGCGGCCGCAACGGCTCAGTCCACGGCGAGGACGGAGTGTTGATCACCACCGCCGGGTCGCCGGCCCACAACGAACAAGAGGGGAGCAAGTCGAGAGAAAAGAGGAGCTTTTGGAGGTCACGTGGCATGGTGCTTTTCGTGGTGTTCTTGGCTTTGCTGCTGGACGAAACTCTCATGACGGTCATCGGTGAGTCGAATGTCCTCATTTACTTTCATTAGTCTTCGGTGAATGAATATGCTGTCGAATCCAGAACATCATTAAGACAACATTCTGCTTATAAAACAGCAAAAAGTGTAATAAAAAATCGTGCACGCCAAATCTTTATATTCATTGTTTTCATTTTTGATAATACAAAGTCTCTTTTAACAAGGTAATTTGGTAAGTTCCAAGGCCATGCTAAAAGGGATTTGACTTTATTTCCATGCATTGTGATCTGTGGAATTATGTAAACACGGATAAGTATTTTATCTGTGATGAACAGTCATTAATTTTATGCTTAAATTTCATGGTTTTCTTGATGTTCAAACGACCGGTGTTATCTTTAAATCCTCGTTTGCACTTAGCAGACCTTTCTGCCACGCCTCTCGGACTAAAGTGACATCTCCAAAATCCTCCTTAATCCGAGACCCAACCTTGCCTTTTTAAGCAAGCTTCTACCATGTCCGTTTTTAAGAATAATATTGATTACGAACCGGTCTAACCTTGTGCAGACCGACGAGCTTTGTGGACCGCGGTAGGGTTACTGGGCCGGGACTGCCGTACGCTTTGGCGGGGAATCTTGACATGAGACCGGACGGACCGCCCGCTGCGAGTCGCAGTGATCAGTCGAACTTAAGAATCTGAAGGATGCGACGATGTTTGCGCCGAAACAGAGATGGCCTTTTGCATTATTACTTTCAGCTCGGACTCTTAAGAAACCTACACTGAATTATTGATACATGTATATCTATCAAATTTTGAAAGAAAAAGAACCCAATTTTTTGCTATATCCTTGCACTATTTTGATGAATATTGTTATAAATTGCGAGAGTGACAAATACGAAAACATTTGCCCACGAAGACGTGAATGAATTACACATACACCTCAATATTTAATAATCGGCATATCGGCAGACAACATAGTAACAAGGACAGTAGGGGAAAGTGGGGCTGCTGGACCACTTAAGCACATTCTCGATTCTAACCACATTAAAAAAAATCCAGGAAAAGGATAAAACTACTCTTAAAACATGACCAAAACACTTGTTTATTTATTGCAAACTGCTGAAATCAATTACATTAATAAAACTTACGAATATCAACTCATTAAAAATTCATGCAAAAGTGGACCACTAGTCCCATACCTGGGGCAAGTGGACCACATCATAAAACCTTAAAACCTGAGTACGAAATGAATGTTGGAATGAGTAAATTGATAATAAAACACTGAAATTGGCAATCGTAATTATCTTAGAATTCGAAGCACCAGAGTTCAATTTAGAAAGTTAATTAGAAAATTCCTATGCCTTTCCTCCAATCAGGTAATTTCTGGTTTTTGGGATGTTAAGCTAAGCTAAGTTGGTTTAGACATTTTTATTATCCTTCATTTCATTTCATTTTATATAATCATTTTATATCATTATATTTTTCACTTGGGCCTCAATTTATGTTCAGCTTAAACTCTGAAAAAATAAATAAAGTCTTTTGAACGCAACTGGTCAATGTCGTAACCCTTTAATCTAATTTGGTCTAAGAGTGGGCCAGTTGCCCCGATGACCCACTTACCCCACTTTCCTCTGCAACGTTACAGTGCCCGAAGAAAAATCCACGACTGTCAAATGTGCATTTCGTATTCCGTGAAGGTCAGGTAACGTATAGCTAGTGGGGTCTCTCTCTTTTCCTTCTTAAATCTCACGTGTCCTTTTTCTCTACTCTGAAATCTTGGCCCACAAGGCTAAGGAAGCCAATCCCCTCAATGTAATGTTCCTTTTCTCAGTTATGGGAACTGACCTCGGTGCCTCGACAAGCCCGCCCCCAGGCGTCTCGGCCAAACAGCAAAGTAACCCATTTCTCCGCTCTCGTTTTATATCGCCCCATTCTTGTCAACAATTCGTCAAAACAGCGCACACCTGTTCCCATATAAATGTACGCTTATGTGAACAAAGCTGCCAGTGCTAAACTACTCTACCACTGGCATAAGCAGGAGACGCTCTGCACTCGCAGATTACCTCGGCATTTGCTGTTACTGTGATCGAAATGTTCAAAAATGTTCAAATACATGTGTACTATGAGGTTGCATTGTGCAGTCTCAGCCCCCCCCCTTAAGGGCTTACAGTTTTTACAACCGGTGTTTACAAGTAGAACTTGTCATTCGTCATTGAATGCCTGTAGCACGCCTGCGTGACGTGGTTAGGCTGACAGCGACCGTCGTCTCGATTTTTTTATTCGGGGAGATCGACAAGCTTGTTCACGGCACTGACGGGGTGAAACCAAAGTCATCGCCAATTAGGAAGCAAATGAGCCGCATCTTATCCCGTCACAAATTAGAGACAGCTTGAAAAAACATGCCCCGCGCAAAAAAAAGTCATTTTAAGGTTAAAAGATGAATTGATGTGTAAAATATGTGTACATGTACATCCATTTTGTATTCCGCGGTAGTGAATTTGCCTCTGTTTCACTGCATGAGGCCCTCAATCCATGAAATGGAAAGGCCGATTTTTTTTTTGTACAGGAGCTTTCTTAGACACAAGAATGACCCGAAAATACTTTGTTCATGGTCTTATCGCGGCCTTTATCACGCTTTGCGGAAAGTTTGAGATACTTTTGTTCCACGGTGTACGATACACCGTTTTCTTTGTTACACACAATGAATAATGTCGTAGTTTACAAAATGACGGCATAATCTCTCATTTTGAAAAAAGTGTGGAGAATATTTGTAATATTACATTATTAAACAGGTGCAGTTATCTTGTTGAAACATTTGAAAAGGTGTGTTGGTCCTAAGGAAGTTGAAATTTGCAAATATACGCTGTATCTGTCAAGAAAATTTGAGTACAGTAGCTGTAGATTTCGCTGAAAGTTTGCTCGTTTTCGTTTGCAGGTTTCTGTCGATTAAACAAACACTGTCTTTTGCAAGTGAGCGAAACAGAAAGGGGGAAAAGCTTAAATGTCAAGCCACTGACCGCAGTGTCACAGTCTGGAGAGAGAAGGATTAAAAAAAAAGTAAAAGGAAAGTAGAGAGGCATTACAGAATAAAAAGAGGGAACACCGCCGAAGTATTTCGGTATTATGCGGCACAATAGTTCCATCCCAGCGGGTGAGCGTCGGGGACCTGACTACAGAGTGGCGACTTTGTGAAATTATATGTTTGCTTTGGAGGCGGGCCAATGGTAGAATTCTCCGCTGTTGTCTGCGGGGTTAATGCGGCGAAAATGCAAGTGCTTCGATGGTCTCTGTTGCCATTGTGCCACGCAGGTATTCGTGTGAACCAGCAAGGCGGAGATGTTAGATCGCACGGCGGACGCGAGTGATTTTGTGGCAGCCGCGCTGCTGATGAAAATATGGTGAAGTTTTGGAACTGGACGTTCGACCTTGAGGCAGGGCGATTTTTTTTTATTTGGGTGTTGTTCAAGGTGATGTCGACCATGCGTTGACGACAAGTGTTGGATGAAGTGCGGCTTGACCGACGGACTATGAAAATCAACCGTTCGCAAACACCGAACGAGTACGCTCAGTCCGCAATCGATCTCCCGTGGTCTTTCCAAATTGGCACAGAGCATGCGCAATCAAAGAACCGCGTCTCGTGCACGAAATTATCCCACGCAGTGCAGTCCTATACGAGGTCGTGAATATGGTATCCTGACGTCGTATCGAATATAGATGCGACCGTCCACAACGTGTCTTTACGGCAAACTTCAACCACTTTTAAGTCCCGCCCAATCACTGCCCGAGGAAGCTTACACATGAGGCTTCATTGATAACAGGCCTACAACACGTGACCATTAAAATACCAGTAGATGATATCACTAATGATTGCTACCACATTATGCTTGTTTTGAACAAACGCTGGTAAGATTTTGAGTAACCGACCCAAAGTGACCGCCTCAATAAAAAAGACTCTATTTAGATGTCAATATGAGTTGCTCCAGTTCTCGTCCTAAGCTGACTTGAGATGTAGGCCGTGGTATAATTTACTTGAAAGGGTTGAACAGTTTTGATTTAGGCCAACTCAAACAACCATAAAGTCGGTCCCTTGTGATGCAGCCCTGAAAGTATGGGTCTTACGACGGTAATCCTTATCCCCCTGGCAGTTCTATGGATCTCTGAAAAATGTGATTGATTTGTAGGGACTTGTCAATAGAATTGGACCGCTTAAAATACAAGCCCAATCCGTCTGCCCTGCCCGCAGAGCCGAGCAGATTTCGAGATATGATCTAGCGTCGAGATTTGGGGCAACAACATGCTCAATTTTCACAAGTTTGTTTCGATTTTTGGTGTACTGGAAATAATGTAGAAGAATCTGGAGCTATGTAAAGGATGCGGAATTTTAAAGAAAAATCAGACCTGATAACACAAATTAGTTTGATTGGTTTATCGTTAGTCATGTGATAAACATTTTTAAAGTTTCAAGAAAATGTAAATTACTGGTTTTGGTTTGTTTGCTTGATATTGTTGTTTGATCTATTGTCATCCTTTTGGTTGACACCAGAGCTTCCAAAAACATCATTTGGAGACCACAGCAAATCGTACCAACTCATCCGCAAACGCGGCAAATGACACATAACTTTCGGTTCACTTCACACTTTTAGTTGGATAGGCCGAAAGACTTAAGTAAACCAAGCTTGATGAATAAAACGCTTAGAATTACCCAGCGCTGCTATTTTGTGTTGCGGTGAAATTAACATAGGCCTATACAGTTCTCAATGCATTCTAAATGTAGGGTCTGTCTGTTAAAGTGAATAATCACTGCTTTTTACCAATACTGTCGAGTTCATCAAACTGTAATAATATCTTTCAGTTCCAATAGTTCCAGATTATCTCCTGAACCGTTGCGTCCAAGGGAGATGCTCAGGACTGAATGCATCCATCCCAGAATGCCGAGCGATGACGACGAATGCACTAGAAGCGATCAACGAAGAATCAACGCCCCAGACGGTGCTCTCCACCGAGCCACCCCTGGTAAGGTGGACTCCAACCACTTTTTCCGCGAGCCCTGTCCACGTGGAGACGGTTACGCCCTTAGTGGGCGAGGTAACGGAATATCCTGGTGCCACTGACGTGGGGAGTGGGGTCACAAATACGTCACGTGCATCTTCAGGTATACTTCTGATCTTTTACATTACGCTACGTAAATTCTTCATGGTGTGCACTTGCCATCAACGATACCAGTGTAGACACTTATGAAACGAAAAGGGTTCGTGGGTTTTATTTCCGAAAACCTGTAGATACCACACTACATGTATGTTCTTTGACTCGCTTGTTATTGTGCAGTGACAATACAATTGGCAAATTCTATTGAAGTGAAAGGTTTTGGCATGCATTTTACCTTATCCTGTCTCGTAGATCTGATAGCTCCGAGTACCCAGGCAGGAGAGCTAGGGGCGCCCTCTATCGAGAGCGAGTGCGAAGAGGAAATCGTTCCCAAGACTGGCATCCTGTTTGCGTCCAAGTTCATCGTGCGGATCGCCTTCAGTCCTTTCGTGGGATCTTTTGCCCACAAGTAACTATCAAGTAGATGGTTTACCTTGGAGAACTTGACTTCATTCGTCTGCGTAGTCTTGTTCTCCAAAGTAGCTCTGCCTGGTAGCGTATTAAAGTTGGCAAACAACCGCCATTGGTAACCAGTTGAAGCAGGCCTATTCAATTTTGTTCTTTTATCTCAATGATACATAATATTTCTTCTGCTCGTTCTGTCCCGGACGAAGCACATATACATGCGGACTTTTGTGATTTTTCCCCTAAAGGATTGGATTCGCCCTTCTGCTCTTGTCCGGATGTGCCATCATGATTGCATCCAGCTTCGGTCAGTTCTTGCTTCATTCTCTGTCCAATTTGTCTTTCAATCCAGCCGTTTCAGTCAGTCCAACTTCACCTATTTGGTTTCGAATCTCAACCGCTTGAGCTTACGTTTTGAGTCTTGGGTGGGCGGAGAAGAAGGGACATGTCCTCTGCGCTTTTGTCCTACATGAAAAAAACCAAACATTCCTTCTGTTGAATAGAATGTTGTTTATTTCATTATATTAGGCACAACAGAACAGTCGATTCTCCCCATGTTTCACGACTTAGTGCTCGATGACTTCAAGAAATCTTCACTCTGCATAACGCTTTGTGTTTATTCATTTTATGCTTGTCTGCTAAGAGCGCTATTTGTGCAGAAAATTAAACCCGAGAGAAGAGTAGGGATGATTTTATGATTGCAGATAAAATCTGTCAACTGCACTTCAAATCTTTCACATACCCTGTAGAGATCCCTTGTGTTGTACTAACAAGCACGCTGGTTATTAATGAACCATCCTTAAATTATGAGGTGTTTTTTTCTCTCATTGTTTCGGTTGTTGCGTGGTAGTGTTTGCTTTTGGTGTGTCGTACGAAGCGCTTCTTACCGCTCGTATCGTCCACGGAGTGGGAGCAACGCTCAACGAAATAGGAGGTACGGGCAACAGAGGTTGAAAATTAGTCTGAAAAATGTTAACCCCAGCTTTCAGATCTCTCTTCTTTCATGCGTACGAAGTCATGTACGGCGCCCTTATCAAAATCAACGGCACACGAAATGTTTGCAAATCCTTAACTGAATGCATGTTCGTGTCTGCATTGGTTTCCCCTGCCCTTCCGTTAAACCGTGATTCCGTTTAACGTCAGGTCGGCGGTTTGCCAACACTCTTGGCTGACATCTTTGGGTGAAGAGCTGGAGACTGCAACCGAATTCCCCTCTTTTCTCGTAGTCTCCTTCATGCAGAATGACCTTAATTTGTAAAATCATCTCAATTTATTATTGTCTGCCCTTCACTTTGTCTCCAGGCCTTAGTTTGTTAGCGTACAAGTACCGGACCGACGAGCAGAAGCGAGGCTTCGCGCTAGGCCTCGCTATCGGTGGATTTGCGGCAGGAAATCTCAGTAAGTCGATTTCTACATAATAAAGAGGTCCAAAGGTTTGAGTTTTTCCGCCTTGAGCAGAAACACCCCCTCATCGGTTGAACGAACCGTGTTGGTAGCGAAGGAAACGTTGCGCGTGTATTTCGGAATCGTTTGTTAACCGGCGATGTGCAGTTCCACCAGAAAAGCCTCTGTCGCTAGGAAAATTGCGCCCTCTATTGTTCCCGCTCTGAGCGGACATGGCAACTTCAGTAGCTAGATGCCACCTGATCAAGAGTGCGTGCTTGTAACGTGGACAAAGACTAACAGACCCCGCGCTGATGCAAACTGCTAGCTGTCCATTTCCCACAGAAATGAACCTGTGAGTTTTATTACCGCCAGCCGGAACAGCCAAACCTTTATGTGCAGCCTCGCCCTAGAATTCTCAAAAATGAGGTCTTTCGATTCTCAAGAAGTAAATACATTAAGCACTTTTACTCTTGTCCATTTTGCCGCAGTTGGACCTCCACTGGGCGGAATCTGCTACGACTTTCTCGGCAAAGAATCGCCGTTCCTGATCCTGGTTGGATTTTTCGTCGGGCTTGGAGGTCAGTGAAGGTTTCTCTTCATTGCTGATATCACAGCTGGCAAAGTCTTTCTAGTGGAAAGGGCTGGAAACGCGCCGTCAGTCCAAAGCAGGCTACAACTCCGACTCCCGTAGAAACAATTTTTGTCATAGATTTTTATTGAAGTAATCTTCGTACTGAGTATTTTCCTGAACAAAATGCACTTCAAGAATTCAAACACAATGAGACGAAGCCGAGGCAAGAATAGATTTCGTAAAAATCACTGAGACCGTGCAGAATTCGCGGGTTTAAATCTGCAAGATGCTAATGGCCAGCGTGCCTTGCGTTTTGTTTTTACCTGTCAATGTAGTTTTGGAGCTGTTGGCGCTCAATCCTCGCACCAAGCAACGCCAAGTTTTAAAGAAGGAAACTCCTCTCTACAAGCTCGTCCTTGATCCGTACATACTGGGTGCTGCAGGTGAGTTTCCTTGTCTGCAACTCACAATACCAAATGGCGAGTAAATATGTTTTCAACATGTCGGTTGGAATTTCTTCAAAACAATCGCCTTGAGCAGAGACAACCCCCTCGTCGGTTGAAAAGAGCTGTGTTGGTGGGAGTGTTCATTTGTTGATAGCAATGCGACCGCAACGTGTGGATTTCATACTTGTTTGTAAACAGCCAAGTGCAGTTCCCACCAAAGGAGCCTCTGTTGCCAGGAAATTGCGCCCTCTCTTGGTCCAGCTTGGGGCTCATAACAATGTTGATTCAGACGTCATGCTGTTTGTTCCAAGTAGAAGAGACATAATTGCTCTGTTTTCATTTGCTACACGTTCATGAATTATCACATTGGAATAGGTGCCCTAATGATAGGGAGTGGCGTATCGGCAATACTGGAGCCTACTTTGCCCGTCTGGATGAGGCACAATATCCATCCGCCGCCCGACGCCTGGCAACTTGGTAAATATTGACGCAGCTATTTTTCCATACATAATGGTTACTTAAAGTCAAAAGAGCTGTCTGACTAGACATGACAAGACATATCTGACAACAGAGAGACCTTGCATTCGCTGTTTTAACAAAAATTACAGTTTAGTACTGATAAACACTCTTTCGACAGAGCTCTCAAATTGGCGGCACGTGACATGTTTTGTGCACGAAAATTTCTGACCATTTTCTTTTCTCAAACTAGTTCCGAGAATAACTGATGTTCGGCTCTTGGTCTAAGTTCTTGGCCGAACAGTAGTTTGTGAGCAATATTTGGAGGAGGAACCAAGTTTGACATTCCATTTGAGGAAATTTTTTCCAGAATTCATGAGGAAGTTTGAGGAAACAGCGCCCTCCTTCACGCCTTTACCCTTTGTCAACCTCACTTTCTTGGTGTTGCCCCATATCGCAGATGCCGTACTATAAAAAAAAAAAAGTGGTTGGCTTTAAAAAGGTGTAGCTCGATGTTGATGTCATTTCAGGAGCTGTGTTTCTGCCCTCTGGTCTGTCTTACATCATCAGCAGCACTCTCATGGGATATCTAGGCTACAAACTCGGCAGGTAAGCATCAACTTCTAATACAGAACTATAGTGCTACAATTGAACCGTTGACTGGCGGTGGGCACCTCAACAAAGCCCCGTCTGCTAGAGCCGCATCACCATGTTGCAGACTTGATATTCATGCACGATATATTCAGATTTGTCGAGGCAAGTTACGAAACAGATGCTATAGTACGTACCTTAACTTATACATCTACCCACACTGTGGATCTTAACTTCCTATAGAAAAGGCCATCTCATGGTTAGGTTACTCTCTTGTATTGGTTTTGTTCGTTTCTTTTTTTGATAGGTGGTCATTGTCGCTGTTTGCTTTGGTGGCACTCTCAGCGAGTGTTGCAGCCGTAAGTATTGAAAATGGTATAGTTTGTTTATGGCGGCATTGATATTGTCCACTTCAGTTTACCCAAGGTGGGTCGAAGAATGTGAAGATTCAGTTGTAACTGAAACTGGAGATTAGGCCTATGCAGGCTCAGTTTTGTCACGTATAATGAGGACTAAGTTTTATGCCGATTGGCTAAAGTTCCGATGTGAAGGACCAGTGTGCTTAAGCTTCTTGACCTGATCAAGTTCCTGTCCTTATTTTACCGTGTAGGTTCCATACACCGACACCTTCCTGGAACTTACTGGCCCTATGGTTGGCATAGGGTTTGGCTTTGGTAAGATTTTCTACTTTCAGGCTTTCAGGCATGTCAGGAAACATGAGCGATTTACGACAAAGCTTTAAGCGGCAAAGAAAGCCGAGGCAGCTTATCCGCCTTGAGCAGAAGCACCCTAACCGGTTAAAAGGAACCATGTTGGTGGGGAGTGTTCAGTTTGTTCGTAGCGACGCATACGCGACACGTGCATCTTGTAGTTGTTCCTGAACCAGCAAAGTGGAGTTCCCACCAAAGGAGCCTCCGTTGTTTGGAAAATTGCGCCCTCTCTTTGTCTCTCTCGGAGCCCATGACTAAATAGTTCATTTTCTCTTCACTCATGCATGCCTTCACAAATCACGAAAGTAAGCCATTACAATTAGAAATCAATCAACAACAAATAGCCTGTTTCTTAAACCTTTAGGCACAGTGGACAGTACAATGACCGCCATGTTGAATTCCCGAGTTGACGTCCGCCATAAGGGGGCGTATGGGGGCGCAGCAGCCATCTCCACGTTTGCCTTTTGTCTTGGGGGTGCTATTGGTGAGTGAATGCCTTATTTGTATCGAGACATGGCCCATACTCATAAGAGGATTGTTGTTACTGATGTTTTATTTCTCTCCACATCAGTAGCTACAGGATTGTCACAAAAAGTATAAAATATGTACAGAAGGCAAGACCAGGAACACTGATTTTGCATTTAATCAAATCTGTTCTACAAATGCAAACGAAATGGATATAACTCTGATACAAGTTAAGGTCACATTCTAGCAGCCATTATACAAGAATATCATATCACCAGGGTGGTAACGTTTAACCGTAAAGCTCTTGACAAGCATCTTATGTTCTCACTTGACAGGACCAAGTATAAGTGGGTTCCTCACTAATGCCATTGGGTTTAAATGGTAAGAATATATTTTCTATACAGTAACTATAACAGTGTACTTCTCATCTATCAATATTAAAATTTTTATTGCTCCTATATACTCTAAAAACGTCCGGGTCAGATTGACCCAGAATTGGGTCCCATTCGGTATAACCCTTTTCCGGGTCAAATTATGACCCAGAAAGGGTCAAATGTGACCCGAAAAGGGGTCACATTTTGACCCAGAAAAGGGTCATACCGAATGGGACTCAATTCTGGGTCAATCTGACCCGGACGTTTTTAGAGTGATAGTGGTTATGCGCTATGGCGGAATTGAAAGGTAGAGCTTTGTATCACCAGGATAGGCAAAGTAAACCTTTGTACCTTAATTGTAACGAAATCGAAATAAGCCACCAACAGTGCATAGTCTATTCATTCACACCTCTTCCTAACCTGTTTAAAATAAGATTTTACAATGGAATGTTTTCTGTTTCGGCCAATGTGGGGGGTGATTTGTTTTGGGCGAAAAGAAAGAAGGATAACTAAGGATACGTGGGCTATCTTCATGATCTCTTTAGGCTTATGAGAGGCATTGCGGTCATCACCTTCATTTACGCCCCATTCTGCATCTTCCTCCGTTGCCCTGGCAACGCCAATCACAGCACCGGTGGCAACAACAACAACAACGGTTTCACAACACCTGGGACCCGGACTGACGTCACGGATGACGATGTAGACGTCATCCCCGTGCCTTCGATCTCTAGACGTCTCTCGAGAGTTTGAAGGGTCACAGTGAAAAGAACCCTCTTTCCAGTGGACTCCATGCGCATGCTTCCTAACTCATGAATATGCCAGAGGTTCATGCATTTCGTGACTGGTTCTCAACCCCGCCTTTTTAAACAAAAAAAAATCATGGACAGACGAGGAAGCATTCTACCCACTTAGATAACCGGTTTGTGACATCGTTCTCACGTGCTGGATGCATCGTACGCCAAAATAATGACCATTCTAGTCTACAATCATGATTTATGATAATTATTATCCTAGCCAGAGCTTTAATAGACTGTACTACGGTTGGATTAAAGCTTCCTTGGTTCGGACAGCCATTTTCTATTGACATCCGTCATTGCCTTTAGCGTTTGGCCACTTTTACCGCTACAGCTAGGTTTTATCTAACCAGCTCACAAATTGCGCGTTCAGCCGAGATAAAAACAAAAACAAAAACGAATGAGCTTCGTCGTTTTGCATTCAAATTTAAAGGCAGGAATTGGGGGCGTTATGATACAATATCAGTCACAATTTCATTGCAAAAGGCACTGGCGGCAGATAAAAAAAGTCGATAGAGGGCGATCTGTTGGCCAATGTAGGTGCTTTCGTCGTTCCCTAGAGACGGACGGGCAACTTTTTAGGAACCTTTTTTGTTTACAAGGTTAAACGTCGTTTTGTTTATGGACGACCGAAGTTTGCCGAAAGTCGACCGTTAGTTTTATCGTTTTGTTTCATTAGTCTTAGCATGAATTTTTTAAAACACTTTTGAATTATTCTTAAGGTTTTGTATCCATTGATTTGTCAACCAAGTTGGCAAAACTGTGCTCGTGACGTTGGAAAAGGAAGGTCTCTACATGTAACTCCAAAATGCTACCGAATCTTGAACTTGATAGGATTTTATAATCATTTCGGTATATGGACAGTTGTTAAAATTGTCTCGTTAATACTGCGCTTGAGGTTTTTTGGCGGTTGTTTATCTGTAGGTAAATATTTTGTTTATATACCCACATTACATGAATTTACTTTAGAGTTTAGAAACTGAAATACAGCTCTGTATATTGTCTCATGATAATCGACTCTATTTAAGAGGATTTTGGTTGAATCCAGCTCTTTGAGCAACGATTTGTTTGGTAAAGGTTTGCGAAGCATACACACATATACTTTTGATGAATCGAGCCACCCCACATCAATTGGTCGATGAACTGCTCGACTCGCCGGCGTGTAAATGCCGGTGAAAAGCCGTTTATACACGAGTGGGTTTGGGTTTGCGAATTACGTACAGAGTTGCACTGGGTAGGAAATTTATTGAATGAACATCACTGAGGGGAGATATAAAAATAAAGAGTGGAAGTTATGTGCTTCGATACACCAAAGTTGAAAGCTTATCCAAGTTTGTAAAAGATCGGTATCACATGACTTTGAGCCGCGTAGGCCTAACCTTTCCTCAAATTTGCTCTCACTCCGTTACCTGATCACGAGCAATATGCCAGTAAATACCGTCTTTCATAGAGCCCACGTGCCACACGCTGCACTTAAAACGATGCGTTCGTAAATGAAGCCCATAGCCCTCTATCGGGGGCAGCCATCTTGCTTTTCTTAGGGGTGCACCACTACAAATAAATTCCCATAGACAGCAGTGATAAATCCCCATACTTCACAAATATTT
>NW_019091364.1:2171203-2191660 GCF_001949145.1 Acanthaster planci
CACCAGTAGCAGACCACCCCTAAAATGAAGAAAATGTCCCTGCCCAGAAAAGTAGCCATTTTGAAAAACCATCCCTCTGCAAAATGGCCAAATAGTGCCATTTTCGGACCCAACTGCATCCAAATTACTCAGAATTTGAAGCCCAGAGTCCGGGCCAGGGGTTCAGTGCCATATTTCTCTAATTCCTCAATTTCATGGCCCTCAGGACTCTCTAATATAGAATATTTTGAGTCTATAACTTTTATTAATAAGCTCGATCGGCAGACATATTTCTGGCCTAATTACCAGGGTGCACCCTTAGGTAACCAAACTGAGGCTGGAAGGAAAAGAAAATAGGCTGTTCTCTTCTGTGTGGAGTTGAATTACTGCTGCCAATGTGTGTACAGGGAACAAGACAGACGTATCAGCATCGTGATCAATCCTGCATGCATGCTACCTAGTAGCACTATTATCCAAACATTTTCACGGTGTACTCTGCATGGACAATATTTTAAGTGTTTCTATACACGTAGAAGGCCTCTGTAATTATATCGTCACACTTTATGCTTTCCCCGGGTGCTCAGTGGACCGTTGGTTCCCGGCTTCATGCTTGGGAAAGAACAGCCTATAGTATATGCACATGTATAAGTGACTAGGGCTATAGTTGCTTTGTTGCTGTCCGCTGTAATTATCGGGCGGGGAAGATAAACAGGATGTGCTCTTTGTTCGTGAATCAACTCTATACCTCTTTGCATGACTGATGCCAGCGGTCTTTTTTGTATAGTTTGCTCATCGCTTTACCGTTTGTGCATAGGCGTCCCACGCGCTCTCAGCGCCCATGCCTAGCCTACTGCATGAAGATGGCTACATGATAGCTGCAGCAATGAATTATTCGAGACGAAGCTCGATGTGGAGTTCATCCTAGATTATATTGCAAACGGTGCACTGTGATCGCGTATCATTTACTTTTATGCATGACATGGTCATGTACATGCAGTGCAAAATGCAAGAGCGAAGCTACTGGCAGCCGCCACAAAGACTCGGGGGCCCGGCTGAAGTGCATGAGGGCAGCACCGTCAACGATGAATCGCATCATTGTCACATACCCCACACTTCGCGAGTCAGAACAATTTATTTGTAGCCAGCGGCCTGGCTGTCTGCTTTGACACGGTTTAACACAGCGTTCCATTTTGACTTCATACCTTGGACAACATAAGGTAAGTTTTCTGTTATTATTTATCTTTTCTTGTAACACCTAAAAAGAGTATTACTGCTCAATAAAATGATGCACCACTTGGAAACACGATGTCCCATTGCAGCACAGTTCGCTGCACGATCATTTTGTGTACACTTTGTATCTTTTCTGAATTCAGGATATTATGCTATAACCTGGATAAGTGCGGAGAGATAGGGCCAAGACTTCGTACAACCAACATGGCCGACGCCCCCGGCAATGACCCAGTGGATCTACCTTACGAATTACTCGAGGCGATATTCCAGTACCTCGGTCCAGCGGATCTGTGCAGGCTAGCCGTCTGCAGTCGTCGGTGGCGCTGCGTAGTCAATCAGGACTGCCTGTGGCGCCCTCTGTGTCGCGGAAACGGCTGGCAACACTACTACGGCGCCGAGGCAGACATCACCAAGGAGGAACCGTACGAACCGCGGCAAACGGGAGGTGGAAGCGGACCGCACGAGAATGTAGCCTTCCAAATAGACTCGATCATTGCAGAAGACAACCCGACAGGCATTGCCCGTACTTGTAAGTGGAAGGAAGTTTACTTGAAAGCGCAGCATCTGGAGTCAAACTGGGAGAATAGCCGCTGCCATGTCGCCACTTTGAAGGTTTTTGATGATGGCGGCCCTGCGCAAAAGGCACGGCAGGGCGGACGTTTATACACGCGATACGCTGACGGGGATGGCGATTTTTTCGCTCTGAGCTTCTCGGACGGTACCATCAAAGTATGGGACGTCAAGAGAGGTACATGTGCGCATGTCTTCCAGGTAGCCCTGAGTAAACAGGGAAACACGCTCAAAGTTAAACGGAACATGGTTGTTGTCGGCTGCGCGAGGGGTTTGATCCGGGCATTCAGTGTTAAAGACGGGCAGGAACTCCCCCAGATGAAAGGGCACAAAGAAACGGCAGACATCGAGTGCATCTTCTTTGACGGTGAGACGGTGGTCAGCCGAGTGGTGCGCGACGACGAGATTCGGGTGTGGGGCGTCAGCGATGGAATCTGCCGACACATCCTCGCCTCCCCTGACGGGGCCCAGCTCAGGGATGTGGATTACCGAGACCAGACTGTGGTTGCCGTTTACGGTGATAGCCACTTGCGCGTCTGGGACGCGGGGAGCGGCCGTTGCGTGCACGCGTCCACCGGCCACGGCGCCAGCTCTGGGCGCCTCCAGTCCTTGAAGCTCGGTCGGGGCATCGTGGCGAGCCTGCACCACGCCGGACCGGGCCCCAGCATGTTAGTGATTCGCAGTGCCAAGTCCGGGGATTCCAAGTTCTCCCTCCCCGTCGAGGCATTTGTTGAACGTTCAAGCACGCCGTGGATCGACAACTGCTTCGCTAATGGCGGTTTGCTCGTGCGTGACCTTCCAGGATGGACCCACGACGGGATGTACCTCAACGCGCGCAATGGCTCAGTGCATGCGCACTACATGACCAAACTCGGATTCTTGAAGGCAGTCTTTCGTTTCCACGGCAACAGATGCGTTATAGAGGACCGCTACAACTACAAGAAAAACGACTACCTCATCTACAAGGCATGTACGGACGGCCTCAAACTACTGAGTAACGGGAATCACGGGCAAGACAGCAAACGCCTAGCCTTGTGGATGGATAATACGAAAATCGTGTTTCACAGCTTACTTGCGGACATGAACTTGTACGTTCACCATTACTGGTAAGCTGAGCCGTATATCTGGCATAGCCTACCTAATGGAGACTCCGTGGCAACTGAGATGATCACGTAGAAAAAAAACGCTTCAGGAAAGTGACTCTCGAAGCCACAACTTAGAATGTCCTTATTGTCCGAACATGCACGTCTGAGCTGTATTAGACTTATTGTCATCACGAGACACAGAATTAAACACCAAAGCAAATATCGGTGAAGCATCCATGGACATAGGCCTACTCGAAAACTGGTCTTTAACTTCACATGTGTACCACATAAAATGAACAAAGGCGAACGAAAACAAAACATTTCTATCACTTTTTATTGCGGTCCTTAAACGCCACAGTATTGTAACCTAGTTTTACGATTTAAACCGTTTTTATCTTCATAAAAAAATACCCTTAGCTATTTTATCTTGATATGACTGAAACAAAAATGTGTACGAGTCAGGGTACAACAAACGGCCAAAATTGTTTTTGGTCTTTTTTTCTGACTGCATTAATCTGCTGGCAAAATGGGTCCTTACAAAGTCCAAGACAAGAAAAGCTACGAAGTTAATGACACTTTTTCTAAGCCGTGACATTCACTGTAGTTCCAGCCACTTCATTGCAGACTTGTGCTTGTAGGCTTTCATAATACACTGTATCATTTTAATTCCGAGACATTACGAATGAAACCAAGTAATTTGTCACTTTGTTAGTTTTGAGTGCTACTGAAAATAATTCTTTTTATTGCTTAATTATTTTATTGTTTTCAAGATGAGCATACAGTGCTTATTAACATACGTTGGGTACGGGCAAAACCGTTATATAGTTTATTGTTATAAAAATGTATTTCTTAACTTTAAGTACTAATTGTATTTTAATGCACGAGAGCCGAGGCAATTTCTATGGTATACGTATGTATATAAATAGCAATTAATCAATCAATTACACCGGAAAGCCATGTCCTATCCGCTTTGAGCAGGAGCACCCCCTCATCGGTTAAGAAGAGCCATGTTGGCGGGGAATGTTTTTGTTCATGCAAACAGGATAAACTAGGCTACTAATGAGCCTCGAGCTGGACCAAGAGAGGGCGCAATTTTCTTAGCAACGGAGGTTCCTTTGGTCAGAACTGAACTTCGCTTGTTCACGAACGACCCTGGAATTCACGCGTTGCCGTTGCCATGATATCAACAAAATGAACGCTCACTCCCGACCAATATAGCTCTTTTCAACCGTTGAGGGGGTGCTTCTGCTCCGGGCGGATAAAGGCATTTATTGCGGAAACTGCTTACTACTTTCGTGCGTTTGGGCATTCCGTGCCATATCCCATTTTTTGAACCCGAAATTTGGCATCCGAATGTTACCCCAAAAAAAGCTTATTTAGACGTGTGGGTAACCAAAGCATCTGCAAGTGAGTTCGAAAATTATTCATCACAGTATTGACCTGGACATAAGAGATTTCCTTAACTTGCAAGAACCTCCATTAGGTCGCACACGAATGAACACTAGGACCTGCAAGACAGTCTGTGTCACTATCCCATCTTCATTCATTAAGATGGATTCTTAAGATGGCAAGAGATTGGAATAAGCTGCCAAAACACATGACTTCTATCGAGAAGTTATATCTAGCTTCAAAATAGCACTGCAAAATCATCTACAGCTGGGATGAACAACCCCCTATGCCTAGTTCCGTTCCGAGTAATGCCCAATCAGAGCTTTTTCAGAGTAATCATCCCGATCCAGAAACGAAGGTCCAAATCCTCGGAACCGCCCATGTAGGGGAACCAATGGCGGACAGGTTCACCGTAACCCGTCTGTATACCCCCAAAATAAGGGCTTCTACACTGAAAGAAAATCAATATTTTATTCGTTACACGGACGTAGTTACGATTGTTTTTCGACAATAGCTGCCGATTACAGCTGTGGTCGTTACATTCACTGTTGTCATCTGTGGATCGAATTGATGTTTGGAGTAAACAATTGAATTTATGAAAGCTTAAAATACAAAATCAGAAGAGGGAAAATTAATTCGATCATGTAGCTCGCAACATACAACCTCCAGTAAATTGCAATTTTCCTGATTCCTTGGAGATATTCTCAATGAAGGCCAGTGTAGAGTAGGCTCTTTACCAGGCTCTTTGACGTTAAAGGCCGCTGAAGTTAATTATGTGGTTCCCAACATTTATCTGTTTCCTCGTAATCCAATCGTTTTATCCACTTTCTGTATAATTTTAATTATGTGTGTTTATACTTAATTAATGGTGAAATTATATTTTCCCTATATTATTTACAAAGTAACTTTTGAAGAATTCCTAGTATTGTAACATTTAAACCTATTTTTATTGAATTGAGTGATTCTGCGGCTGGCCTGTTCTAATATATAGTTTAATTCTATTAGGTTCAAACTGAAATCATAGTTTTTTCGTTTTAATTGTAAAGCGCTCTTAAGGATTTTTAAACGACACTCTGTTTTAAAAAGAAGTATTATTTTTATTGCATGTATTAGTTCGGTTATGAGAGTTAAATTCTTAAGATCATCGCGTTTGTTCTTGGTAAGAAACTCCAGACAGGGTTTGCAGCATCATGTGTTTCCTCTGTGGATGCCCCCCAAAAGGGTCTGTCGGAAATGAGAGCCATAACATTAACTTCGGACGCCGTGATGCGCATTCCCCGCAGTGGACGAAAACAGACAATTCAAAAAGTGATCACCGCAGAGGGACAAAAATACGGTATAGAGACCAGATCTCATGAGTCCGAAAATTCCAAACATAACATATACTTGACGTGATGACGAACGACCACGAGTGAGGGTGAAATTTAAGACACGAACCATCTGATGCAAACTCTTCCAAAAGGCCATGCTCTTGTGTGTTGTCAGTTTGACTTAGCAGCGTGAATATTTTGTGGTGACGTCACAACGAATTTGTGGTTTTTTTCGCCCCGCAAACAAACCACTCCGCGGCTGCTAGCACGAAAGTTAATAAAGTGGCCGGGACAGGTTTCTCTGATGTTTTTCGTCTTCCAGCAGGCGGTAACCCATCATTTCCATCATCTCCCGACAGCGTCTCGCTCCCTCAATTGCCTTGGCCACGCCAAATGGCATGGTTCGCCGCCAGGCCTGGTACACCTGGCTGGAATTCCGCTTAGTGGAGAAACGGTTGGCCACATCTACGTTGGTGTTCGTCGCGATCCAGTACCGAACCGTCTTGGGGACAAGGGTGTCACCGAGAAATTGGTAAATTCGCTCAGCGGCCGACGTTGGATCTGACGCCACGTCCTCATACCTCAGGAGCATGTACCGTCCCTTCCAATTCGGACTCTGCCGTCCTAGCTTGGCGTTCGCCGCGCTTTCCGTACAGTAATCGGACAGAAAATCCCGATAGTCTTTGGAAAAGTTTCCGAAGGTCTGATTGGATGAAGTGAGAGTCTTATTGGTCAGGGCGAGCACGCGTGAAGCCGTCACTGGTCGAGGGTCCCTCACCAAATGGATCACCTTCAGATCGAGGACGTGGTCCTTGATCAGGGGCAGCAGTGTCGTCATATCTGGGACCCGGATCTCCTTGATGACGACGAATTTGCTCCGCTGGCAGCTCTCAGTTGCCATGAGACTCGTGACGACACAGTTCGTCGCATTGCTGGATCCGTTCTGGACGCACGCATCGTACAACCTGGGCGTCCTGCGCTGTAGGACCTCTAGGGGCTCTTGAGACAGATACTCCAGGTAGAAATCGAGGCCGCGGAAGTCGCACCGGAACAGCTTGGTCATCAGGTTGATACACAACCCCGGCACGTCGTAGGTGAACTGCAGGCCCTGCATTTTCAGCAAGGTGGTCTGCATGGCGTGTCCCGGCTCGAAGAGGTAGAACACATCCCGACTGTTCCCAAGTAGTTCACCCACGAAGGAGGAGCCGGTGCGCATGCTAGCAAAGAGCAGCACGGGCGTTGGCAACTGTCTGGAGACGTTAGACGAGCGGTCAGAAATTGGTAAAGACTTCAATTTCGTCTGACTACCCCGAGCAATTCCTACTACACTACGCATGCCGGTATTCGAGTGACCTTCAGGAGGACTCCTCTTATTCCACAGCAGGTTGAAGGAACGCCATTTTCCAGGTTTTTGGTTGGCTACGAGCACAAAAATCCACACCGCTGCAAACAGCGCTATGCAGAGTAGAAAAATTTTATGGCGGCGGGTCATGGCGCAGTCTGTTTAGCGTTGGTATAAGCGAAGTTATCTAGGATGAGACCACCAAGTGGTACTGGTGTATTAATTCTACTTTAGAGCCAACAATTCATTTATCACTCCGCAACTTCTGCCAACGGAGACCAAAATGCCCGAAGACAGTTTGGGGTTCCTTAGTAGCGATAACTGGTTGCAAATTCTGTATCAAACGACCACAATTATATGATTGCACAGAGCTTTCCTCATTCACTCGTACTGCAACAATCGATGGTTATTAACATAAACCCACTGCAGGTTCGTCGTTTTGCGTGCGTGCGCACGTGGTGGGCGCCTTCAATTTTGTCAAAGTGGCAAAATTATCGACGAATTAACTGTGAAATGGGAAAGGGAAACGGTTTAATCGACCTGCTAAAAGTGGCGTGTATGTTCATTAGTGCGGGAAATAATTATTCCATGTGGCAGAACAAACGATGTTTTCATATCCACAGATGTCAGTAACTACTGAAACGCTCAACAGCTGTTCCCTTATAAGCCCTTTGTTCACTCAAGGGCTGTTCGTGTTGTTTCGTCACTCGATGCGAAGAGGCTGGAACCAGATGGACCAGGAACACTTTGCCCGTCTGAGTGGAATAACCCATAATTTAAATAAAATTTCTTTAGAATTCTCCTTTTACCAGCCATCTTCTGGATCCCCCAAGGTACATTCTGGAAACTCTCCGCCCACATGTAAGAGTGTTTGGCTATCATTCAAATAAAGAGGACACCGCCACGCCCCTAAATCTTCAATCCTTTTGGTAATTTTTCAAATAAGCTGCCCTTATCAAGAACCCTTCCAGTTTTACCATATTAATTTTGTTTACAGGGCCCAGTGAGAATAGCATTTTTAACTGACGAGGCTAACCTATGGAAATAAAACAGAAAAGAGACTCAGATTCCAGCTCGATCCCCGTTATGGTTGCGGGCTAGTAAATAGGTCCAAAATTGCCTGCGCGGACCAAATCACGGTTTGTAGGCTGCCAAATTCTCTGTATTAGCGCCTTTCGTGGCACGTGGACCGGGTGATTTGTTAAAAAGGTGGATGAAATGCAGGGGCAGGACTGTCAGCTGGTATTTCTGAAAGAATTTCTGAAAGTATCGGACCAAAGGCCGGGGCCCCTCAATTGCTCTATTTTGCCATGGAGTGTAGGCATCAATTTCCAAAATGGCGATGGGCCTCCTGACTGTTTTTAGGGGTGATTTTCTCTGGAGAGAAATATCTTCAAAAGTCATCGGTAAAGCCACGGGAAATTGAAGGGAAAATGGAACATGAGGAAGTGAGCTTTAGTTTGATATGTGTCTTGTACACCTTTGAAACTTGTGAGTATTTTTCCTGATTTTTTAAAGTGGGGATATTCATCACTGCTGTCTATGGCAACTGACTTACTGGTCTGCACCAATAGACATGTGGATAAGTCTGTGGTCTGCACCCTTATGGGTGCACTGAACCAATTCAAGCTCCATTGAAAATAGTGTAGAATCAACCAAGTTTGGAGCCCCATGGCAGGCAAACTGAGGTTCCTGAGGCTTCTCAAACAAAAAAACAACGTATTGTTTGGTCCTTTAGAATTCATTTGATTTTCAATTTTTATTAGGTTAACCAATGAATTTTTTAATTATCTGCCAAAAACAAACTCACCCCCTCCCCCAAAAAGTGAATGTTCCCAAGTCTTCTCAGCGGCCATTTTTCAAATGGCATCCCTCACCTTTTCGAGGCTCTTCTGACAAATTTTCAATCACATTTTTGTCTGCATTGCCCCCAAATGGGTGCCCTTAATCTACGAAGATGATTCTCGGCCATACTAACACAATCCAACTATTTCTTAGCTCAAACAGACCCCTCTTTTTGAAAGAATCTAATAGGGGTACTTTCTGTGCGCCTCTGCCTGGCGGAGAATTTTCCTTGAATTGGAACACTGCACCCTTATGCTTAAAACTTATATACCGCCCCCTATCAGCTACCGGTTTGTAAACTTGTCAAATGCACTTAATACTCGAAACATTTTTCCGGTCTCGTTATACAAAAGGAATGGGATTTATTTTAGGGACTGATACAAGTTTATGGTATAACCACGCATACCGGAAGTGGCGCTACTCCATTGAAACTTAACTTGGTTTTGTGAGTCAGAAAATTGAGTGGGCAGAGAATGTAACGCGTCCGGATTAACTACATTTTGAAGTGACCAAAAGTACCTCACAAGGAACAATTCGTGACGAATTCTACCTTGACACAGAGAAGTGGTAGGCCTATTACGTGAAATAGCCAGTGCAATTTGTATCGGAACAAACGAGTTGGCAAAAGTGAATATAATCAACACTGTGAAGAAAAATAGGTAGGTAGATTAACGTGACTGACTGCGTAGCCTATTTTAGTGTCGTCGTGCTTGGGCTGTTGCATGGCTTGCCCACTTTCCGGACACACGATTTCATAGCCTTAGAACAGTCATGACCGTGGGGTCCGACGTCCACCCCGCTCCCATGAACATGTAGGCCAATGGCAAAAAAAGTTGTTTTTCTGTGGGGTTCATGGGAGTGGGGCGGATGTCGGACCCCACAGTTTTGGGGGTAATGACGGCACTTTAAAGTTTTAGTACGTAGCTGCTTAGCTGGGGCATTTCGAGATGTTGGGCATGTGTTGTGGTTAAATGTACAGTTTTTAGTGTGAATATCTCCAGCCTGGTATTGTGTGCTGACCACTGGGAGTAGGCTAGGATCACTTGTCAGGAAACTCATGTGTTCATAAACAATGCGCAAAATTTATCGACCCAATGTGCGTTTGGAAAGGGTCGACAAATTTTGCACCTTATGATTGGCCAAAGTGATGTAAACTCTTGGTGGTGCGCTATTATGAATTGGCCGTATTGTTTTGGGCCGTTGTGCAAAATCACTCAACAATGTTCAAGCATTGCATGTATGTATGTACTGTACTGTATTTGCCATAATAAAGTACATAAGATTTGTCATATATGTCTGTGCATAGTTTTGGGGGGATCGATATTTTGTTATAAAAAAGGGAAATGTGTCGTTGCCCAAAGTTTTTTCTCAACATGGAATGAGTGACGACAGGATGCAGTAATTTTTTTCCGCTGAGTCAGCAAGCTCCCAGAGTGTATCTGGGATCTTTTGGCTTGTACAATCACTGTGGTTTCTGGCATGGCAAACATTGCCAGTACGACAAATATTGTTAGCTAGGATTTCCTGTTAATGTTGTTCAACTTCTCTTGTGTTATTTTTTTTCCATAAGTATCATGGTATGACAGCTCGTATCACTTCCAAGGGTTCCTTCAGTATCAGAACAGGTCTTGTTCCACTTCCTCATGCAAATTTCTACCTCTGTACTCATCATGTTTTTGGCTTAAATTTCACACCCTGGGGAAAGTGTGGATTTGGAAATAAAAAGAGAAAAATACATTCATGTACATGGGTAATTCCAGAAGTTAGAGGTCCAAAAGTGTGACATCTTTGTGTCCCTGTTACATCTGACCTTTGTTATTTGACATGGAAATATCACCGGAATTGATTTCCAACTATTACTATTTGTTTGGCAGGTAATTTGCATTAATTCATCTCTCTTAGAAATAAGAAAAATGTGTTCTGAACCTACAAAATCATATGTCAGATTTGACATGAAAAAAAAAAATAATTTCTGGAATCAGCCATATGCACGGTACATGCATGCCTGTCCATAATTGTAGTTTGAATGGGGTGCAAAAGGTTTCACCAGTTATGTACATGTGTGTATGCAACGAATTCCCTTCAGGGGGTCGTCCATTTCATTTTAAAACAAATTCCACCCGTCTCCTCTTACCGATTTTTGACTTTTGACCAATTGACACTTAGCTGTACATACACTGAAGCAGCTTAGAAAAGTCAAAAAGAAAGAAAGAAAAGTTTCCTTTTTACCAACGGTACCTCCTATGTTTTATATACCATATACCATGCACTGGGAATAGGAAGCAGAACTTTTTTTTTAGTGTGGTCCAAATACTGTTGAGCCAAAGTGCCTCTACCCTTGTTTTATTGCAGTTGTCAGCAGTGGGTCAGAGGGGATTTGATAACACACGCACAGAAATTACGTGCTCAAATGTGTGTCAATTATTAGATTTTGCAACTGTTACACAAACCTTCAGGATACATGTACATGCATCGATGTAAAAAGGCAAAAGAAATGGAGTAACCCTGTTGTTACCCTATCAAAATAGCATTACCCATGACCTTGAGGGTTCCCGGAGTCATGTAGAGTTTCAGTATAATGGTACTAAGTGGAAGTGAATGATTTTCCCAGGTCGCCAGTCTCCGGCGTGCACATGTGCTCGTACCGGCATCTGTAATTGATACAAAATGCAGCTAACTGGCCCATTTCATGCGTAAGTTATTGTCACGTGCACCCTGACTCTGATGAAGTGATGGTTTTTCCATTTTTGCCAAGTTTTGAGCTGTGTACAACCTGATCTTTACGAGCACCAGCGTGGGAGCCATGCGTGTAAACTGAAGGGAAACCGTAGAGTGATTTCTGCTCGGAAATTACCAAAACTCAATATCCATTTTAATGTCAAAACTGATAGGTAGATTTTGTTCTGGCCATTTTGGGCTTGCCAAACTGAATTCCCAGCAAAGCAGTTTTTATGTTTGTGATGCATGCTGTGCGACACAGGTGTAGCCTAGCCGCGGAAGTGACGGAAGTTCCCAACTGACGTTTGGTCAGTGTTAAAATCAAGGTTCTGAATGACTGTCAACCAGGACTGCCCTCCAATAAGAAGTGAATGTTGGCGATTTTAAAAGTCGGAGTTGCATGTACATGTACTGCACATCTTTTCCACACTTCTACCTCCCATTTGTTTACAGCCAGTGGCGTGTGATTGCATGTTTATTTAGTGGTAATGACTTCACTTTGTTTCACTTGTTATCTACCGGTAACTCATCAGGTACATGTAGGTAATTCCAGAAAGTAGGGGTCCATTTTTTTTGGTGCCCCTGTTTCATCTGACATACGATTTGAGAAGTTCAGTTCTAACACATTTTCTAATTTCCAAGAGTGATGAATTAATGCAACTTCCCGGTATCTGGCCAACAAGTTCATGTAGTAATAGTCTGAGATCAATTCCGGTGATAATTCCATGTCAAATAACAAAAGTCAGATGTAACAGGGACACGAAAATGTCACACTTTTGGACCCCTGATTTCTGGAATTACCCATTTAGGCCTACTGTATTCAAAAAATGAAACTGTTCAAGCATTGGGATACATGTATAGTGATGGTAAAACTACATGTGTATTACATGTACTGTACTTTCCCATCACTAACCAAAACCTCGGCGACGTTTTTTCATGAATTTCATTTCCTTCCTCCTTGTTCATACGGGCTATGGGCAATTTTCTCTCAGTCTCTTTTTGAAGTGTTTAATATTCATTATATTGTATTTTTATATTAAAGTGAGATTTTTTTTTAATGCCATGCCACAAATCATTCATTTGGTTTTGCATTCACAGCTGCTGGTTGGCAAAACAGCATTTGCGACATCGGCTAAAGGGAGATCAATATTGCCGTCGCTGTTGTTTGATGTGACTGATTTCAAACATGTGATTTTAATACCACTGAGTGTTGTTATAAATACCAGCGTGTACTGAACTGCTTCAGGTCATTTAAACTCCCTCTGTGGTTAGGCTCACCAGCACGGTACATCAGAAACTCTCAAGTCAAAGATTGTATTTAACTTGCTGAACTTTGTTTGTTGAAATTGGATGCATGATCGACGTAGAATGTAAACAGCCCAACAGGAAACCTGTGTATTGCCGTCCGGTGGATGAGTCACTTGCAGATCATTTTTTTTTCTTTTCTGAGATCCGACAACTCTGGGAGTGTCTTTAGGTGTGATTGGCAAGCTCATTGTCAGAAATAACCGCCGCATTTTGAAATTCAGCTGGTGTACAGAGAGATGGTCCAAATAAGAAATGTACTGTGTACTAACAGTTGGCAGATTCATCAAGTTGGGATTTCTGAACTGAACTCATGGTCATAAGTGGACACAAGAGGGCGTGAAGCAAGTAACGGGGCGAGGTCTCAATACGTATCCAAAGCAGAAACGAAGATGTCACAGAGATCCCGACTTGAGTCAAGTCTAGACAGGGGTCACTTGGCTAATTTTGACCGATAGAACAACTTTGTCGAAATTAAATTAATAAGAGCTACTTTGGAAATTACCTTGTAATAACAAGAACCGCGTACTCTCAATGATAAAAACGGTGAAAAATGAAGGATTGGAAGGTGTACATATTCCCTTATGATAAGCAAAATGTTGTACATTAATAGTGCTTTTATTAACGAGGTTTGACTGGTCATTTACAGTACATGTCCCGGCATGGTAGTGTGGACAGTCTGCATCCGTGGAACATAACGAATAAGTTTTCTGTCCGTTCAGACATGTATGGATAAACATACTCACACATTTGTATACAAAAATTTATTTCAATTTCTTTTACCCTTTAAGGTTGAAAAATTTCGAGGCTGTACAGTTGGCTTGCCGTGATTTCCTTCCATTTTACACTCGCGCGGTCAAGAACAATCCTGTCCTCTACATGGATGTTTGATGTAAACACCGATTGTTCGGTGCCGGTGGCTTTTCGAGGAGGTCAGAGGAAGTCGTGAATCAGGTCCTTTATTCTCAATTTCATTTTGTCTGGCCGTTTTGGAACCAAAATTGTCACGGATATACTTTGGAATGTTTTTCTGGACTGGAATTTTTCTTGATTGTTGGCTTTTAATTTTTGACTTGGCAATCTAACGCTGTAAATTTGCTGATACGTGTACATGCATGCGTACAGATTTGACTTACCACCGAAGAGGCTTTAACTTTTTCCAATGTCAAATTTGCTGGAAATGTCACCTCAGCCATTGTTACGGGCATGGTATCCACTTTGTAGGGGTCTGTGCTCTGGCCACCTCCCCCAAAGAAGTACCGCTATCACTGGTGCCCTATACAAGTCCAGTTTGTGTAGAGCCATGGACTTTGGAGGTCTCAATATTCAGAAATCACCAACTTGTACTCTTTTCAGTGTTTGAACAGATATGCTTTATTTTTGGGTGGAATATTTGTCAGGAGTAGGGAACCTTTCCGTTCAGAAACTTAGAATAAGAATCAGAACTGAGAAGGGGTCGAGTAACTTCTGATCAATTTTGTTGTCAATTGTGCGAATTGTGCAAATCATTCACTGCAGTGTGGGTAATTCCAGAAATCAGGGGTCCAAAAGTGTGACATTTTCATGCCCCTGTTACATCTGGCTTTTGTTATTTGACATGGAATTATCACCGGAATTGATTTCAAACTATTACTATTTGTTTGGCAGGGGCATTAATTTGCACAAATTCATCACTCTTGGAAACCAGAAAATGTGTTCAGAACTTACAAAATCGTGTCAGATGTGACAGGGACACACAAAAAAGGGACCTCAAATTTCAGGAATTACCGCTCTACAACTGTACATGTGCATGTACGGTAGGCCTACCTACAATACCATAACCACCAAGGTTACATGCTCCACAAACAATGACACCTATTTCGGACAAGGACAATTTCTTGGTTTGTATTGTATGGGCACATGTACATGTACAGTTACATTTCAGCTCATGGCCCTGTATGGTATATGTCATAACCCTGTTACCACCAGCAAGGATTTATTGCCACAGAGTAATGGACTGGCTTTCCTTGACCTGTGGCGAAGCTCACACGCTCTGAATCATGAGCTGGTCCGACTGTAAATGCCAAATATGCATGGAGCACTCCGTCTAAAACAATCTTTGTTTGGACTCAACTTTGTACATGTCAGTCACAGAAATAGACAATTGTCTCAGCACTCGATCTGCGAGCGCTCACACAGACAGAGTGTGACGTTACGGTCGGCCGTCGTCCATTAACTTTCAGACAACCTCTGGTGTTTTGTACATGTATGACCAAAAGGAGATGTGGTCAAAGACCCCCCAAAGCCAGATCCTGTTGGAAGTTCACTCAGTTTTTTTTTTTTGGTGATGATGAAATTCAAACAGTGAGAGCGTGTTCTCATGTGGTGCGTATAGTTATATGTACAAGTACAATAGTACATGTACATTATGTCCTGTCAAAAAGTTGATCATTTCCTTAATTCCTACGCTGTGCACAGATCTCTAGATGCATAGTGTTTACCATAGAAATGTAATCTTTACCCTAGCTTCCCGAGAAGTGATTGGACAGTGTTTGACTCATTGTCCAAATACCAAGTTGAAGTATGGTATAAGCATTCCCTCCCCCAATTTGCTCCACTTCTATTAAGCTTAAATTGTTCCAATATTCCTATGCCAAAAAAAAAACCTTGTCCAAAGTACATTTGTGTGAGTAAGTTGCCACAGTGTTCAGACAGAGTTGTGAGATGTGCACTATTTGAATCCACTAGTTGGTAGTTTTAATTAATTTAGAACTTTAAGAAGCCATTTCAGCAGGTGCAGACTTCTTTTGGGTAAAAAGGCTGGGGGGGGTCAAATTTCACTTGAGCCATGTATTTTCAACACCCGGTCCGCAAACTATTTGAGTAACCTTCCTAATTGATATGGACATGTACATGTATGCGTACACGTTACATGTACCGGTACTGCAGTTGCACAGTGTACAGGTGTACAGTGTACATGTACATTTATGTACATTACGTAGATTTCTTTCTGTTTATGATTTGAACCGTCCACACGTGTTTGTGGACATCCCTACACGTCGACGTGGAGGGCAAAATTGCAGTCGGACGTCAGACATATGGAACCAGTTAACTGCACTTCTCTACATGAACAAAGTGCACGGTCGAGTTGCTCAAACTGTATATCGCATGTGTGACTGTTTGTCCATTAACCCTAACCCTCCTAAATCCTCCAAAATCCTTTTCTGCAAAGTGGAGGAATCTAGAGGATTCAGAGTGTGTGGCAAAAGTTCAAGGCTGATTTCAAAGGATGCCATATGTGAAGGTCGTGGATTAGACCTTCTGTTATATGTGCCTAGTCAAACACAAATGCAGCCCGATATTTCTTTTGAATCAACTGCACAGCTCAAGAGTGCCATTCGCACTGCCTCAACATAATGACAGGAATTGCCGGAGAATTTTGAAGGATTCGGGCAGTTACGCACACCTCCAAATGACATTTTCAAGAAATGTTGTCAAATTTCGGAGGATTTGGGCTGAGTGCAATTTTTTTCATGTTGAAAATTGGAGGATTTCGGAGGATTCAGAATGGTTCCTCCTAGTAAAAAGGCCTAGGAGGTTAGGGTTAAGATATGCGATCTACATCCACATGCAACATCCACAACATCAGTTCCTTAGACAAATTTAGGGGTAGACTAGAAACTGTTCTCCTCACATCAGCTCATGGTAACTTTTTTTTTCTGGAGTTGTCCTTGCCGCGCATTGTAACTTGTGAAAATGCCTTATAAGTCTTTTTTTTTATTATTACTTGATCTACATTACGATACACAATCATTTCAAGTTTTGCCCCTCGTCTGGATTGGTGGGCAGGCCTCCACCGCATTACTGGGAAGTTTTTCTCGGGGCAACTGAGGACTAAATTTGTGGGGACATTTTTTCCCCCACGTTTTTTTTGGGTCCCCCGGCCACAATGTCAGTGATGAGCTCACTGCACATGTGTATTGTCCCTGCAAGTATGGAAATAGTGTGCTTCGTCACGTGCGTTAACATGTACATCGTGATTCCACATGGACATTGTACACGCACTAAACAGATCAGAATTTGGCATTCAGGTTTTCCATGGACTATAATTTATTATACTTATGGGGATGGTGAACACCACATGTACATGTATGTTACACACTGCATTGTTACACCCACATGTCAAGTTCTCGGGTTCAGCCTCAGCGTGTGAAGAACCGTCTGGAGAACTCTTTGAACAGGTTGAACGTCGGTGTACTTGGACATACCCACTGCGGAAATCTTTATCTCATATTCCAACACGCAGTGATAACCTTAGGCCCTGCTTGCTGTTTTCTAAATTCACATCGGTACGTCTATTGACTGTGCGAGCCTCGTTGCATAGCAATGTGGAGCAGGTGATGCACATGCTATCCTCGTTGACGGGGAGGTCAGCCAAGTTCTACGCTGTTGAAGGATTGGCTGTGACAAACTTGAACCAGTATTGAAGCTGGCTCGGCTCTGAGGCTGTACTGAGTATCTAGCTGGTTACTCAGGTAATGCATCGATTGTGGAATGTCATTTGAAGCAAGATATGGGATGGAGAGAACCCCTCCTGCCTTTGTGTTGGTCATTGTTTGATTGGAATCTCAGGAATTCTTTACAGACTTCTAGGGGGGATGTGTCAGGTAACAATAGTCTAGAGTGTGTATAGGGATTGGACATGTGGGGGGGTACCCATCGGCCCCATATCATGCACAGTATCTGGAATGTTAAGGAATATGTACTGTTCAATGCGCCTATATCATACGAAGGTCCTGCAAACTGTTTGCTGACTACAGTAACCAAAAATACAAATCGCAAAATAAGGAGGGCCTGACGCTTTCATCCAAGCAGAATCTTTCTCGACGGCTTTCTCGTTGGCTTTCTCGTTTTGCCTTTGATAAAGATTCTGCCAGGATCAAAACGTTGGGCCCTTCATACATGTACTTTGTGAAATTTACATGTACCGGTACATGTACTTCACCGGCCCGTCTGATTTCACCTTGTAAAAAAAAAAATTGGCGCAGGAGTCTCTGTTCATTACAGTTGCCCGCCTTACAGTTTTGGTTCAATGCCAGTGCAGCGATTGATCGAAGGGTAGAAATACAAATTGCGCGTTTTTAAAAACAGGAGGCAGCATTTTGCTTGACAATCGTCTGCAACCACGCAGGGCCTGTTTGCATTTCTCTAGCCAGCTCCAGTTACTGAGGCATTTCATCCAGCCAGTAACATACAAGCTTTCAGTATCAGTACATGTACATCAGATTCTCGAAATCTGATATTTCTTTTCATAGATCCAGACTTGTACATAACATGTACTGTATGTTTGTATATGTATGGAGGTGTGGTTCAGATCTGGTACATGTATGTGTGCATGTACATGTACTTTGTCGTGAGTTTGTACTATAGAGCAAACAATTGTACTGTAGTTGTGTTATAACAGTTTATTCAGTGTGTTATCAAATAACGCATGATTTCTTTGAACTTTAGGTGAAGTGTAAATATGTTGCCACGGATCTGTGAAGAAAAGTATGAAATTGGCGTACACTTACATGTACTTGTATTAAACCCTTAACAGAGCTAAATTTTCTTATTTCAATGTGATGCTTTGCACCCATAAGCTACATGTGAGGGAGCCAAGGTATGATTTTAAAAAAAAGTCTTCTGCTGGGGATATGTACAGTATATGTAGTTGACATTGAATGAAATCAGTTTTTTTCATGAAAAAGAAATGAAAATGTGCCCACTTGCCATGTTTTTGTTGAAATAAGAAATCAAGTCCTGCGTGATGAAACTTTGATTAGCTCATGATGAAACTAACATTCAGACATGGCGTGTGAGGTTGCAGTTAAAAACATTAGGAACAGGAAAGAGAAGTGCACAGATGTTGAGCAGCAAACCAGTGCAGCCACAGACATAACAGAGAAGGAAATACGGGCTGAAAAAAATCGCACAATTTATTAATTTCAGTTTCTCTGTTCCTGTTTCAGACCGGAGGTTTTATTTTTTTGTTGCAAATAATCTCACCGTGATGGCGAACATGAAGGTGCGGCATGTTCACAAAGACGGCCTGCCGGGGCGGATAGTGTGCATATTAGGAGTGTTGGCCCTGTCGTTGGCGCCATGCCTGGCGCAGTGTAAGTACATGTACAGTGTCTCATTCCTGTCTCTGTGGTAACAAGTGGCACGCACGGGCCACTTTGGCACAAGCCGAAGGAAAGTCTCAAATTTAAACTGAAAATCATGTTTCGTGTTACCTGTGCATGGGCTGTACTTTAAGACAGATAACGGGGATTGTGGTTAACGGGTGTTTGTTCAGCTCCCCTTAAATGTGGGCTATCCACAATAGTCCGCCTCCACGAGTCTGCAGCGCGTTGACCAATCATAGTATGGGAAATCTGTCGACCAATGCGCGTTCGGAAAGGGTCGACAGATTTCGCGCACTGTGATTGACCAACGCGTTGCAGACTCTTGGAGGCGCAATATTGTGAATGGACCGCATTGCATTCACAGTTTTGCTGCATCTATTGGTAGGTGTCTGCACCCTTTGTCAAACTTTGGACCCTTAATTTAGTGCACAGTTGTGCATGTCCATGTACCGTTAACAGCTCCAGCATCACAGTGAGTTTGTATGTACATATACATACATGTAGAAACAACCGTGGTCATTCATGAAACAAAATACATACATGTCATATTTGTGTGACAGCCCACTTTAATATTCAGCTCTGTGAGGGTCCTTTTTGGCTAAGGCTTGAAAACTTTTTAAATTTGTGTGACCTTACATGTATGTGAATGTCGATTGCTTTCCTGTAATGTTTATTGTCTTTTTTTATACTGGGACCCGTGGGAGACCAGTGGATTCCACTGAATAGGCTACCCAGGTGAAATAAGAAATTATAAAACTCACATGACAAGCACCATCAGAGATTCCTTTTTACAAATGTGGCTTGGCAGTTGTTAGACCAGTTAAATCAATGTTCTAGACACATAGAGCGCATGTACACGCACCTGTATGTGAGTAAGATGGCTACTTCTTTCTGCCTGCCGCAGTACACAGAGTCATCTTCTTACAGAGACAAAGTGCACTCTTCCCTTCCCTTCCCTGCTCCCCCCCCCCCCCCAGGGNTCGGACATATGGTTTTTTAAGTTCTGAGCACATTTTCTAATTTCCAAGAGTGGTATATGAATGCAAATTACCGGCCAAACAAATAGTAACAGTTTGAAATCAATTCCGGTGATATTTCCATGTCCAATAACAAAGGTCAGATGAAACAGGAACACAAAAGTGACCCACGTTTGGACCCCAAATTTCTGGAATTACCCTTAAATATAAATGCACAAGTAGCCCAGAGTGAATTAGCACTAAAAAGAGGGAACTGCTGTGATGGTTATTCAAATGTTGCTATTCTAACTATTCTGTACATGGTGAGCAAATGCATGTACATGTATGTACACATGCATATATGGGTGATCCTATAAATTAGGGGTCCAACTTGGGGACATTTTGGTGTCCTGTTGCACGGGAAGCCATTCAACTTTTCTTCATGTAAAATTGTAACAACATGATCAAACATTTGGCACATTGAACAGTACATTGTACAAGTCATAAACAATGTAATCCTGTTTGATCTACAGAATGTGAACAGTACTAATATTAGTTCCATCCAGAAGAGCTGAATGG
>NW_019091364.1:2191685-2221836 GCF_001949145.1 Acanthaster planci
GCGGACATATGGTTTTTTAAGTTCTGAGCACATTTTCTAATTTCCAAGAGTGGTATATGAATGCAAATTACAGGCCAAACAAATAGTAATAGTTTGAAATCAATTCCGGTGATATTTCCATGTCCAATAACAAAGGTCAGATGAAACAGGAACACAAAAGTGTCCCACGTTCGGACCCCAAATTTCTGGAATTACCCTTAAATACAAATGCACAAGTAGCCCAGAGTGAATTAGCACTAAAAAGAGGGAACTGCTGTGATGGTTAATCAAATGTTGCTATTCTAACTATTTTGTACATGGTGAGCAAATGCATGTACATGGGTGATTCTATAAATTAGGGGTCCAACTTGGGGACATTTTGGTGTCCTGTTGCACGGGAAGCCATTCAACTTTTCTTCATGTAAAATTGTAACCACATTATCATACATTGTGCAGATTGAACTGTATATTGTACAAGTCATAAACAATGTAATCCTGTTTGATCTACAGAATGTGAACAGTACTAATATTAGTTCCATCCAGAAAAGCTGAATGGTTTCACCCGTAACAGAACACCAAAATGTCCCCAAGTTGGACCTCTAATTTATAGAATCACCCATATACAGTACATGGTTCTTCGTCACTCCTGGAACAAAGAAGACATGTTAAAGACCAGAATAAAAACTGTTGACCATACGTTTGGGGGAAAAACAACCCACTTTCCTATTGCCATATGGGGAGCCAAAATTTGCAGCAATGTCTCCCTTGGTGTCAAATTTTTACCGCTGAATGTGTGTTTGCCTCATTACTGTAAATTAAATGACGTTGTAGAAGAGTTGCACAGTGTTTATGGTTAGGCAGTTAGGTGCCAGACATATGCCAGAGTTGCACGAGTTTTGTAACATTTTAATGAATAATTCACCTGTTCTTTTGTGCTGGTGGCCTGCCATAGTCTTACAGACCACTGGTACATGTGGACAAATTCAGGCAAAAAAACCTGACTGTTACATGTACATTGTACACGGAAGCAGCAGACTCAAATATGGAATTCCGACAAGCAGTGCATGGCCTAACATCCCCCAGCAGTTCAGGGGGAAAAAAAAAATTAATGGTTTGTCCAGACCTGGCCTGGTCATCACCCAATTTGTAACGATGACATTTGTGTTTGCCGCTTGGGCTCGGTAATAGGCCTGTCATCTTCGGCCGAGAGTGTGTTATGTCTTGGCTAGGCGTATCAGTGGCGACAAAAGTAAATCAGTAGGTTTTCCAACGATGCCTGGCAGTGTAGTGCCTTGTTCAGCAATTGTTTTGGAAGATTGCATGCACTGATTATGCACCATATACACTCTCACAGTCATGCAAACAACAAAGAGAAAAGAACTTTCAATCGTTTAGCAGTGAACAGTTATCAGACAGGCGTGGAAAATATTCACAAAAAGTAAAAAATACACACGAAGGGAAAAATCTGCAGAAAAGTAAAAATAATTTGGAGGTGCTTGTATACACTGTACATGTACGCATACCTATGTACATTTATTGGAACTTGACCACCGTGACGGTGAACTTTTAGAAATTCAGGAAGGTTTCCTGCAAAAGCAATAGCCATAAGTTATTAATGTAATGTTATGGGTACTTCAATAGTTTGGTCTTGTATTTGTGGAAGCAACACTGAGCGTACAGTGGAACGCCGATGTAACGAACACGACGGGGTCCACGCTAAATGTTTTGTACAGCGGTCGTTTGGTATAGAAAAATTAACTGCCAAACGTTTCGTTGACATGTTCAATAGCGCCCTCTCTTGTCTAACTGAAGTGCCTCTTGTTACCCTCTTGTTATACTATAATTCGCTGTTCTCGTGATGTTTTGCCGTTGCATTCATGTTTGAGGTTTCTAGAAATGTATCTGTTAATTGATTTTGTTTTTTATTAAATCTTGAGTTAAAAAATTGAGGTTTAGTTTATCCTCAAAGTCGAGAAGCTACCGCTCAGGATCGATCTCTGATGCATGCTGTGGCAAATCTCGGTTGATTTGCAACTGCATAATGTTCGGTAGGTTTTGTGCACAAAATACTGGGAGCCAAGACGATGTTTGGTACAGCTGAATGTTCGGTATAGCGGTGTTCGGTATAGCGACGTTCCACTGTACATCATATGTATTTGGATTCCATCAGAGATGGGTTGAAGGTGCCATGTTTCTTGGGAAAAATTGTGCTAAAAATGTTGAAAATGATGCGTGGTGTATGTTCTTGTACCGGCAACTCTGAGCAAATTCGAATTTTATCACAGAAGAGCTCAGTTTCCAAACGTTACTGTCACAAGTTTGGGACTGTGACCCTTGGTGACAAGTTTGTGTTGTCTGGTGACAGTCACATATTTCACGCAACAGCAGTTTAAAGTTACCCTGTGAACTAACATGTTTGTGCGTCTGTGACCGTTTTCCATTCCAGCCAATATATGCTCTGATGCCAGGACATGCGGGGAATGCATCGTGCTGGATCCGTCCTGTGGTTGGTGCACACAGGGGGTAGGTACATGTACTGTACCAGAGTCGTCAAACTGTCCCCGGTCCTTCAAACTCCCCCAAGAAATTTAGGAGGATCTTGCAGGATTGAGGAAGCTGAAACCCAGATACTGTAACCTTGCATGGGGCGTGATTCTTCTTTCAAAGCTACAGAGGATCTGACAGCTCCAACCCACTTTTTGGAAAAAACTACAACCCATCAAGATTTGCTCAAATGCCCTTGTCTTTGGGGTCAGCGTGCTCGTTGGGCAGCACCCCGAGTTGTTTCCTGGGTGTGGTTTTCACTCAGAAATCCTCCACAGTTCTTTCACGTGGTAAACTCAGTCAGGCTTCCCTGCACTTCCACTGTTGTACTCTCTGGTTGTCACTTCGGGACACCGCACTGCAGTTTATCAACACTTCAAAGTCTTCCATATTAGAAATCCCTTTCTGGCAAATTTGTGGACAATCCTTCTCAAAAATCTTCAGGATCTTTAGGGGTAATGGTAATTTTTTTTGGGGGGGGTTTCCAATCTAACCATGATTAATTTTGAGTGTGTAATTCTGGTTTTTTTTTTTTTTGCAGGATTACAAAGATGCGGAGGGGAAGAGCCGCCCGCGCTGCGACCTCATCACCAACTTCGAACAGAACGGCTGCATGGAGATCAGCAATCCCACGAGCAGCTTCAACAAGACCCAAGTAAGGCCATGTCCGGCTCATCTGGCTGTGGCTTACAGCAAAATGCAAGTTTTTGAGAAGCGGCTGCAGCCACTAGCTAGCCGCATCTATAGCCGTGTGTGTTACTGTCAGCCGCATTAGAAAGAGCAAGCATTGCTTTGTGCTTCAATTTATCACTCACTTAGGTATCCTGATGAAAATGGACAGTGATTTCCATTGTGTAAGGTTCTCTTAACCCCTTCGTGCCAGGAGGCGGCTATAGCTGCTGTAAAAATTGAGATCCACTGCCCGCTTTTCAGCTATTATTCTTGGCCCACGCTCAAGCGAACACGGTGAAAGAAGGCAGACCCTGGCTCTTGTATATATGGTGATTGGTCTTTGTGCGTAGCCCAGAAATGAAAAGACCGATTTTGCATCATAATCACCAACTTCACAATAGTCCCCATTTTGAAAAAAGGCAACGGGAATGTGGAAGGGTGAGTAGAGCCGCATGCCACCAAACAATCAGCCTTTTCACCATGTAATTCAAAGCATGCAGAGCACGCTGGGCTACAAACCAAGAATTTTGCGGTTTGGCAGGTGGCCTTCATGGCCAAGCGAGGCTGGAATTCTTGGAGTCGGCTTTCGGGAAGAAATTCCCGTCATCAAGGAGTTAAAAGCCTGCCCACTCAAAGAAAATTGGCCTTGGCGACCTGTGACCCATTTCCACAGAGTGGATCACGTATCAAAAACAAAGAATTTATTGTGCCCTGTCTCATGCATCTAGAAAACGGACAAGGAAAAAGTGCCGTTGAGACTGAATTCGAAGAATCTGGTCACGAGTCGCAATTATTTATCGGAGCACAGGGAGGTTTATCCACACTCCATTATCTTCATCCCGTCTCAACTTTGGGTTCAAGATTGTAAAAAAAAAACCTCCTCTAATTCTAAAGTATTTGCCTTTGGAAATGGATGGTTAAATGAGACTGCTCCGTTAACTTAACAGTAATGTTGTTCCTCCTCCCTCTTTTTAATCTCTGCCACTCCCCCCCCAGGATGAGCCACTCAGCAATGCTGGAGGCGTTGCTGCTGTACAAGTCAAGCCCCAGGCCGTACATCTGAAACTTCGACCAGGTGAGACTTCTGTCTTTTCAGATTCCAAGCCAACTCTATAAAAGACATCTCCTTGGTACTAACAATCAGCAAATATATCTCGAAAGGAGCTTTTAGCAATCTTGTGCCCACATCCGTCAGCGCCATTCTGGGGTTTGATTGATCGAAAACTGTTTATTTTAGCTTGGTTTAAAAATTTGGTTTGTTAAAAATGTTGTTGAATATCACAGAAGACATTATTCAGTTTGCACATTTTTCATGTTTAAACTTTGAGGTTACGCTTTGAAATCGCTTCTGAGAAAAAGTTACATGCTGACTTTTTGCCATATACTTACAAATTTCAAGGATTGCAGCAAAAGATTGTATCTCGTGGTCCCTTAAAAATTTCACCCTCGGTACCTTGTTTCCAGGGTTACCGGTTGACCTCACAATGCAGGTCAGGCAGGCGGAAGATTATCCCGTCGATCTTTACTACGTCATGGACTTGTCCAAGTCCATGGAAGACGATCTCAACAATCTGAAAGAGCTTGGCAGCGTCCTAGGTAGGTCACGTCAACCCGTGCCACACTAGGAGACAAAAGCTGACATCCGACGATCGGCTTTGCTGACTAAGATTTTTTGGCCTCCTGACACTCAAGTCCGCTTAAATCTTTCTTGAGCCATAAGCACTGAAGGATCAGTTTCTTTGAATTTCGTACCACCTTCACGTCCTCACTTTGTTTGGCCATGTCCGGCGCCTCCAAGCCCCGGCTCCGGCTCGTCTTGCCCTCGACACAGCTATCCAATTCCATCTTGGTCAGCGACCTGCCATCTGGAGGAGGCCCCACGGCTGTCCCCGTCTCACTTGGCTTAAGCAGATTGCCGACGCTGTGCAGCTGTTTCCAAATGAGTGCTGGTCACTTGCTCTTGACAGGGGTGTCAGGAGGTCACTACGACCCACTTGATGGTCATGTGCAGAATGATGATGATGATGCATGCTTCAACAAAGTTTATTTAAATACTTCACTTACGTTAGACATCGCAGTAGATGAGCGAGTGGCGGTTAATTTGGTGTCGACTAGAGATTGTTCGGGAGGGTGGGGTGCTGTAAATCAAAGGTTCTGGGCTTTGATTTTTGTTCTCCTTTTTTTCAAATGCAGCCAGAGAGATGAAAGCCATCACCAGTGACTTCCATCTCGGTTTTGGTTCCTTTGTGGACAAGACTGTCATGCCGTACGTCAGCACAGTGCCCTCCAAGTAAGTCGCTTGCAGTTAGAAGAGATCTCACAGTCCTGGGTGCAGGACAGTGAGGTTCGAGGAGAGCCTGTTCTCCACAGGAGAATCTTACAAATCGCTGCATCGCAGAAAAAGCACAATTGAATCATAGAATCTGCGGAACCAGTCTTCTCCATTTTGTTTGCGTCCAGACCTGGTCTCAGTCTCCGACGAGCCAATCCCGCATTTTTCCCAAGCACTGCCCCATAGAGAGAAGAGGATTTATTGAGGAAACTTTCCAGGGGACGGAAGAAGGCTTTTGGTAGGATTCGAAATGGGATATGATGGAGTTAAATCTTGGGATCGCGAAAGTGTCTGCGAGATAAATGATGAGGCCTTCACAAATGTTCACCTTCTTGTCCAGTTTCCCAACTGGCGCATGTGGATAACTGCACCGAGTAGTGTCACTTACAGAAATACTTCCTTTCAGGTTGATCCATCCGTGCACAGGATGCGAAGCCCCGTACGGTTTCAAGAACGTTCTGCCGTTGAACCGTGACACGGATCTCTTCACTGTAAGTACATGTACCCAGTGCTTTTTGACCGTGACTTTTGATCTGTGACTGCAATCTTGTGGTTTTTGGGCATGAAGAAATTTTTGATTTTGATTTTGATCCTTATCAGTGAAACTAAAGGGTATACATATACTAAGTTTGCTTTTTCCTCTTTAATTGTTTGAGTAGATTTTGTCCACCTCAGTGCCCATATCTGTACTCTCAAAATGACTTTCGTAAGTCTCGATGTACTTCTAAATGTCTACTTCAGAATATTGTGAGAGCTCAGAATGCCTCTGGTAACTTGGATGCCCCGGAGGGAGGCTTAGATGCTCTGATGCAAGTCACTGTTTGCACAGTAAGTGTTTTCAGATAGGGCTTTCACCGGTACCCGATACCCTACTGAAAATGGCTGATGCTTTTTTTGAATTTCTTGTTATATTACCTGAAGCCATGTTTATATCATTTGCATTGAATTTCATGGGCCAGTTCCACATGTGGTAAATTTTGTTGTCAGTGCTACAGATGTTATTTGGTGCCAATATTTGTTTAAGATGTCATTTTGAACCTTTCAGAAGTGTGCAGAAAGAGTGCTTGGAAAAACTGTATTAGTGGTCACTAAACTCACAAGAAAGTTGGTTTTACTACAATGAGCCATTTGGCTGTTCAAAAAGTCGAGGTCATTTCGAGAGCAAATCATCCGTTTGATTTGGTGTATGGCAGCACTTCTAGAGCATACATGTACATGTACCACACACATGCACATAGCTGTTTTGGGGTGACGTCGGCTGTGATCCGCTTCAGGCATGTGCCGTCGGAATATTAAACTGGCTCACTGTCTTGATGAGCTGGCATTGTCAAGGACAAGGGGGGCACATTTATTGAATTTCCTCTGTCTTTTGTAGAGTGAGATCGGATGGAGGGATCAGGCCCGCCATCTTGTCATCTTCACCACGGACGCGCCGTTCCACTACGCCGGAGACGGCAAGGTATCGCCATTATTCCCCAAACCACAACTCTGACTCTGGCTCAATTTGCAGCTCGTTTTCTATGCTTCGGAAATGTTGACTTGTCCAACTTGAAGACAATTCTCATTGGCTGATAGTGGTGCACTTTTGAAAATGACCGTTTGATCTCGAGACGAAGCCAAACCTGGATCAGAAGCCGAGTATGGCAAATGACCTTGGGTGCTTTAAACCTACATGCGTATTTAGCCCGTGTGTTATGTTACATACTTCTGTACGCACAGGAAGCAGTGAATGTTGCTACGACCTGTCTCTTGCAGACGCTGTCCTTTGGTTGACTTAAATAGGACTTCATTGGGTTCATTAATGTAGGTTGATGTATGCAGTATGCAGTTTGCATTTGTTTCAATTTGATACTCTCTAAATATCATGGGCGCACAGTTTTTGGAAAATGGAAGGAAAATTGATCAGCTATCCCAGTATTTCAGTTTGGTCATTCCAACTTGGTTTTGTGTCAAATTCTATTAACAAGTAATGTACACCAAACATGAATTACCCACCATGCTGTGATCCATGGGTTTTTATACTACCTCAGGGGAAATGATATCATTGGCTTCACGTGAGGTGCCATTTTTCCCCTTGGGTGTAAAAAAGCCATGGACCATGGCATGGTGGACGACAGTGAAGCGACATTTAGTGATCTGGTGGATCTCTGACACTGTCAGCATGATGTTGATGTACATGGTTTGTACATGTAACTTCTGGTTTTCTGTGCCGCCAATAGAAGTAAAATGCCACTATTTTTGATCGACAGCTCGGTGGAATTGTAACGCCCAATGACGGCAACTGTTACCTGAGCACCAGTGGCGAATACACAAAGTCAACAATCTTGGTAAGCATATCATTGAAGATGTATTACCATCAAAGAAGACATGTATAGGCTTGTCATTAGGTTGTGTTATTACCCCTGCTCGTCAGGCCCGTAAGTCGTTCCGGAAATCTTCTCCAGCGAAGCTGAGGGGCGTGGGCAGCCTTGCAAAGCTTAGATGGCCCGAGTTTCCTTCCCCAGTTCATTTGGGAAACTCGCTCCTTGCTTAGAGCAGTTATTGATGGCTGTTGCTGCAACACTGTAGGTGCTGCACTGTAGGTGCTACACTGTAGGTGCTACTGAATTTCAGGGGCCAACAAGCCAAGGCCAGATCAAGAGGCACAACTGCCGATCCTCAACTGTACCATATTATTGCGGCAGTGCTTTCCCACAGAGAAAATTCAGCTACTGACAGGCCACTGCAGCTGCGCTCATCAGTGGCCATCAAATATCAAACTACAGACTGGTCCAGGCTTCACCTGTTTCCACTGTAATTGCCAAACCAAAACTGTGACGCGCTTCTCCACAAACACCCCAATCATCCCATCAGATTCAAGTGATGCTCTGTTTCTTGTTTCCTTTGCTGGTTTACAGGACTACCCTTCCATCGGGCAGTTGAACGCCAAGATGCAGAAGAACAGCGTCATCCCGATTTTTGCCGTCACGGACAGCAAGATCGGTATATACAGGGTAAGTCCTATCAGTTTAGGGAAGCAATTGGGATATTTTGCTAGAGGTTCGATGTGAACAGTAAACTACGGGTAGTTGTAACGCTTTGCCTATCTTTATTTTCTTTCAACTTGTATTCTTAATGTGAAGCATCACTGACAATTTAGTTTGAAGTGACGCTGTAGAAATTATTATTGTTAAGTGATTGGTTCTGTAGTCAGCTCAACTCCAAAGTTGAGCCAGACGTCAGTGAATTGAAATAAAACATGGAGGACCCTTGAATTCTCTATGACTCTACGGTCATTAATTGGTCCTAATCAAGACTAGAATTGAAGCTTTGATAAAGTGGGACTTGATTTGTAAGTTACGCTCCTTTAAATTTATGGCTGAGTTCGATGTTTGTCAATTTTGCCTGGTACCCAGATTCTTTTTTAGTGTTGAAACATCTTTTCTATTTTTAGAATCTGACTCAGTACATCGAAGCGGCCACAGCAGGAATCCTTGCGGCCGATTCAGGCAATGTGGTGGAGCTTGTCAAGGATAACTACAAGGTAAGTGCTCTGACTGCTATACCACACGCTTTTCCCCAGAATGACCGTTTTTATAAACTCCCGATTCGCGCATGTGCCATCCACCCAGTCGCTCTGGAAGAGGGCGCGAATTGAACAAGAAGGCTTGATCACGTTAACGGAGGAGTTTGTTTCCTTTCAAATTCCTGCACAGGACAGACACTGAGAAATTGTTGTTTGAGAATAGCTGTTTAAAAATTTTCATTTTTTGGATTTCATTTTTTGATTTCATGTGAGTTTAACATGCAACCAGGTGGACCCAGCACTGGACAATTTTACTAACTACCGTAATCATGCTCATGTAAGGTTTGTCATTGCTCAATATTAGGGCTTAATAAGAAATGCACAGTTTTGCATATTCGGGAAGTGAAGAACTTAATTGGCTGTGAGAAAACTTAGAGTTTTTACTCCCTCGTTGTGACGAAGACAACACAAAAACTTTTTTCGAAATGGCTGGTAGAGCTAATTTGAAGACTGCTTTATGACTGCTCTAAGATTTGAGATGTATTTTTTTTTTCAATTTAAAAAAAAATTTTTTTTTGCCAAGATGTTTTTTTTTTGGTTCTAAGATTGCAGGAAAACAGCCGGTGTCAAAGTCCAGTATGTGGGTGATTTAAAACCTTGTTCAGCCAATCAACTTCTCTTAAAATCGATTGCAAGTCATACCCTGCTGCCATGCCACAAAATTTACGGTGTAAGGCTCAAGAATGAAACAAAATTGCACCAGTCTCAGTGGAATCAGCCGTCAGATGTTGAAATGATTTTTTTTTTCCCTTCCCTGGATTGGTATCGTCAGAAAATCACCTCCAAAGTGGAGGTGGTAGACAACGCCCCCACCAACATCACGGTGGCCTACACGGCCCACTGCCTGAATGGCCAGGTGACGCCTGGGTCCAGGGAATGCAGCGACCTGAAGCTGGGCAACACGGTCAACTTCACGCTGTCCATCACGGCCACCACTTGCCCCGAGGAGCGCGTGAAAACGTAAGGAGTGCGTGGAGCGCGGAACCTGTCCGCTCTTGTACCGCATCCTGGTGTATAGTGCTTCCGCACTGATGGATCCAATGCTTATCAATTGACTGTCATCTTTTATAACGGTGAAATGGTAGCTACGGAACAGAATCGTAAAATTCAGTATTTTAAACTTTTTAGTATTAAATGTTTTACATACTTACTGTCTGAATCCCTAGCACTGTGTTGTACACCGCCTGCTGGTGCTGCAGTCTCGGTCAAAAGTGATTTCTTTCGTAAATGAAAAGATTGGTTCTGTGGTCCGACGTCATTTGCATGCATGTAATTGAAATGCAGGTTCAATGTCCGACCAATCGGCTTCAGTGAGGAACTCACTGTGACAGTGGAAGTGGTCTGTGATTGCGATTGTGAAGCCCAAAAGGTAAGAAGAGTAGTCTTGGCATCCTACTGAGCCCAAATCCACAAAAGTTGACCAGACAACTTCAAAATCCTCTGAAGTAACTCATAATCCATCCAAACACTCCCAACATTCAGTGTACTACCTAAGTGTCCCCGCCAAGATTCCCCCAAAACTACCAGACTGCCCTAAAATCTGCCAAACAAGCCCATCTCCCATATCCACCAAACCACCCTGGAATCTACCCGGCTAACCCAAGAATCCACCAAACTATCCTAACATCCGCTGGATTATCCTCGGACTACCCCAAAAATCTGCTGAACTAGCCCAGAATCCACAATACCACCCCAGAATCCACCAACTATCCCGTAAATCCACCAGGCTACCCAAAAATCCACCTGACTCCCCAGAATCCAGCATATTATCCTGGAATCCACCAAACAACTCCAGAAGCCAACAGAGGCCCCCAAAATCCACCAAACTGTAACCGTATCCCAAACTACGCCACAGTCCAACACCAGGGGGCCTGTTTCACAATGTTAATTTTAGGAGTAAACCTCAATTGTTGCCAAACTTTTCATTGAAATTTGTAACATTTCATTGTATCCTCTGGCTGCCAAATTGTTCTGGCCCTGCCTGGGTTGTAAAATGTATTGGCCACTTCTTGCTAGTAAATGATACTGGCCACTTCTGGCTTCTACATTGTTCCTTGTATAAAAATTGTAGTGGCCACCCCAGGTTGTTAAGTTGCACCAGCCACTTTGGCAGATGAATGATTTTGTTAAAGGATTTCTTGCCAATAAGATTGGATGGTCCACTTCCAGAAGACAATTGCACTGGCCTCTCCTGGCTTCCAAATGGTACCGGCCACTTTGGCTGCTAATTGATACTGGCCTCAGGGGATCACTAAAAACGGACTGTTATATTGGATTACATTGGCCACCTCTGGCTTCCACAGCAACTGTCCACTTCTGGTTGATAGTTGTACTGGCCACTTCTGGCTTCTAAAGTGGACAGGCCACTTCTGGCTTCTAAAGTGGACAGGCCACTTCTGGCTTCTAAAATGGACAGGCCACTTCTGGCTTCTAAAATGGACAGGCCACTTCTGGCTTCTAAAATGGACAGGCTACTTCTGGCTTCTAAAGTGGACAGGCCACTGCTGGCTTCTAAAGTGGACAGGCCACTTCTGGCTTCTAAAATGGACAGGCCACTTCTGGACTGTGAACTGTGCTGACCACACTCTCCATCTGCTGTATCTGATAACCGTCACTGGTGCTGTTTGCAGGTCATTAACAGTGACAAGTGCAGCATGGGCAATGGCACACTGGAGTGCGGTACGTGCAAGTGCAACCCGGGCCGCTACGGCCAGGATTGCGAGTGCAGCAGCGACGATGCCGACCTCGGCGATAACGACTCCTCATGTCGAGCGTAAGTTGCTCCAAAGTGCCAAATTCCCGGCTGCGGCTAGACCCATTTCCCATAGACATAATGTCAGTAGCAGCCACAACCACAATGTTGGGACACCACGCTTATCAGCCATCAAAATGTGGCTGCTTCCAAACCACTCGGCTAGCACTTGTAATCACACACAAGTCTATGGGTAGTGACTGCAGCCACTGTCATAGCCGCTACCATCCAGCCAGTACCATCTATGGTAGTGGCTGCTTCCACTTCTCATTGAGTTGTATGTAATTTTCAAGCCACAGCCGAGTAATTGTGACACAGCCTATCAGCACAAACTTTGACTATCACAGTACATGTACTGCCATAGCCATGGGAGGTTAATTGAAGACCGTTTTGTGTTTGTGGAAAAACTTGTTCACAGGCAAAAACGATATCAATGAAATAAACAGCAACAACCTTTTTTTGATTTTGTCAGCTGTGATAAGAACTGCAGACAGTTTGTTTGAAAGCAAAACCGGGATTATCTTCATTTGAATTTCTGAATCTTGACCCTCTTGGGCCTGTGAAAAACGTTGATTTTTTAGAGAGTCCATGTCTGTTAAACCACTTGCCACCGGGGTTTCCGGTACCGGACACGTATGCTTTATCTCATTTATTCGTCCTGTCTGAAATGTCAGAAAGCCGTGCAGTTTAATTTCCCTGTGTATAGTGTCATTTTCAACAGGGACTCAAGAATTCATCAATTTGTATTTGAACAAAGAGTGTTTTTCTAATGACATTTTCACATTGGTCAAAGTTATTTTTTCTCTGGTGAATCAACCCTCTAATATCCGTCAGGATGTCAGAAAAAGGACTTGTTTATGATCAAACTGGGGAACAGAAATGGACATGAATAAACGCACAGTTGACAGGGAGTGTTGTTCTCATTAGAATCTGGTGCTTTTGAGATTGTCTTTTCCCTGGAGAATCGAATCCTTTTCCTTTGCGGATGACAGTAAAAGGTTGTTATGTTTATGGTCAACCTCAAAACGGGAACTGGGAACAGTTTTTACACGAGGAGTGTTTTTTCATTAACCTAATGTTGCCAAGACCCTCTCTTTTCCCTCGTGATTCAACCCCCTTTCTTGTGCCGATGACAGAAAAAGTCCAACCTCAGAAAGCGAATCCGACACCGTCGAGATTTGTCTTTCCCCTCTGTGAATCAGCCCCCGTTTCTCTCTCTCTCTGGGAAAAGGCCAGTATATATAACTTGCATGACTGTGCTTACTATGTTTATCAGTTGAATAAGTCAATGACTTGGTGTTTTTTATTTATAAATTTGCAGGGGTAATTCCTCCATTGTTTGTTCAGGGCGCGGATCCTGTGTCTGTGGACTGTGCGTTTGCTTCCAAAGACCGGTAAAAAAAAAACACACTTGAACGAACTAGGCAAAGTTATTGACGAAACAATTGAGTGTTGAGAGGAGAAAAAAGGGGGAAATCAAAAAGGGCAAGAGTTTCCTGTCTCAAAGCGAAAGTGTCGTATTTTTTGGTGGATGAGCGAAGTTTTCTAAGAAAACCTATGATGCCAAGAGGATGTGTGGTTAGTGAAACGTGACCCGCTCCGGCCATGAGGACCAGGATGTGTTGGGTAAATAAACCAACGGTTTGCTTTTCAGGGAAAAATTGTAGTGCTAGGATGCGCACATAGTGAAAACGGGGATGGGGATGTTTTTGCTCCGGAACGGGCAAGTGGGTCAAAAGGAAGGGAAACGGGGGCAGGAAGAGTGGGTGGATGGAGAAGACAGATGCGGATGGATTGCACAAACGATGATCTGGCAGTTGTATTATTTTATAATGAGCATTCATTTTACAAAGTTTGATGGCACAATATGCCAAAGGGAAAGAGTTCAGATAGGTTGCGGAATGTGAAACGGTGCAAACTACGACCCAGAAGGCATCGGGCCCCGTAAATATTCCCACAACACAGGCATGAAACGGTTCCTCGGATCAGCTGATTTCCTCATTTTTTTGGGAAAGTCCAAGTTGCGTACCTGACAACAGTATCGGCCCGGGGGGGGGGGGAATACACAGCTGGATACTGCCATGTTTGGTGAAAATGGCCAGTCATTATAAAACACAACCATCCCTTCCCTCTGAGGTACCTCTGGTGGAAAGACGCAGACAGTGGTATTAAAACGCGACTTGCCCAAGGAGGACACACATAGTTCAGCTGCTGGATTCGAACCACACCCCTCCTTTGTTTTTGGTTCACCCTCCTTTGTCCTTCAAAGTAATCGGCTGTGGGATTATTTTGCAAGAGTGATGAAAGGTAGCCCTTGATACGATGCTCGATGCCTGTCCAAAAGTACAGGACAAAAAGCGTGCTGTCAATTTCTTGCATGTTGTAGGATTTTGAAGGATTCCGGAAGGCTCCTGGCAGAGGTACCTCCCATTTGGGGCTAAAAATTTTAGTCGGATGTCTCTGAGCCTGGCATCGTTTTTTTTTTTTTTTTTTTTTTTGCCTGACCGTGTGCAAATTTGGCATTGTTTGGCTGCAAGATGGAAGGAATTGACCTTTGCCTCTCCACGTTAACATTCAGAACCCGTCGGAGCAGGTGTCCGGCAAGCACTGTGAGTGTGACAACTTCTCGTGCGACAGGTACAAAGGCGAGCTCTGTGGAGGTAGGTGTAGAAGCGACAGATGGTCCCCACTGCTAGAGTATTGCATAAACTGGAAAAGCCTGCACGGGGGACCAGTGTTCAAGTCAAGTCGGGATCGCAGTTTTGGTTCTCTCTTTAAGGGCGGGGCATACTGGAAGGGGGGGGTACCCAGTGCACTGCAAGGAATGTGTCAGTTTTTCCTCTTGAAGCGTTTGAGTCGCGCATGAGACAGCCCCCCCGTAAACTGTTCAAGCCAAATGTTTACTTGTTATCGAGAAGAAAACTTAAAGCACCTTGCTTAGAGACACACACAGGCCCCCATTTTCCTTCAACAGAATTTAAGCCAATTATGCTTCAGTTGAATAGAATCACGCTTGGGCTGCAAAAAACAGCTTCACGTTGGCATTTTTCGCTCCACTTTTTCGTCAGGCCCGGATCGCGGGGTGTGCGTCTGCGACGACAAGACCAAGCGTAGCAAGTGCAATTGCAGGCCGGGTTACAAAGGGGATGCATGCGAGTGCTCCACCAGGACCGACACCTGTACTGCCTCCAATGGGGTAAGCAGTGCAGTGGCATAGCCAAGTTATTTCTCAGTAGTTGTCAAGTAGCAAGTCATTTTCCACAAGTTGAATCGGGGTCACAAGCCATTTTTTGGCCACAAAGGAAGTCAAGCCACGAGTCCTTTTTTTCAACAAGTCTGGTCCCAAGTCCTTTTTATAGGGGTGAGATTTCTCCCTTTTTCAGATGATTTCAGCTTTTTTTGTTTTGGATTTTAGCTTTTTTTTTCCTCACTGGCTGTGTACAAAAGGATAGGAGATTTTCACAGTTCAGCTTCTTTATGCCTTTTTTTCGGCTGTTTTCAGCTATTTTTATTATTGGTCAATCTCATCCCTGTTTTTTTCAAGGCTAAGTGACTTTATTTTTATGCACTGATGTCTCATTGATGATATAACATACATTTACAGTGGTTAGGAAACCAAGTTGAACTTGTCTCCTCAATAATTTTTCCATCGTAACATGCTCGTATTTCTCGTGAGAAAACATCAAAGATAACGAAAATGGCCAATTTTTGGTGTTTTCCTTGCTCTTGAAAAGCGAGAGATACCAGTGTTTTGCTTTTCCAGCACAGTATTTCTACGAAACTCTGCAATGTCAGTCAGTCAAATTTGTTCAAGTCAGGTTGCAAGTGAAACAGAAAATTGTAAGGTATAGCTTGGACCCGTGTGCAGTGGCACCTACAGATTTTCCTCGGCATGGGACTTGCACAGTGCTTCATTTGGCAGGCGCAATCGGACAAAAATGTGTTGGATTTTAAATAACTGTCGACACATTTCTCTCACTGGTTCACTTCTCAGACGCTCCTGATACTTATATTTGTATTGTATGCAAATGAGCATGTGTGCCTCTTTTCCTCTTTTCCTACTCCCTTAACAATCCTTTTAGCAGGCCACGGTGACCACAATTTGGGTGGGAAAACTTCCTCTTTTGAAACTTCAGACTTGGCTCGCGACCGTCTTGATATTTTGACTCTTTTTTTGAATAAATAACTTCCTGCTCTCTTTCCGACTAGCTCATTTGCAATGGTGTTGGCACTTGCAACTGTGGCAAATGCGAGTGCAACGTCTCCACGGCTTACAGGGGCGAGCGATGCGAGGAGTGTCCGGTGAGTCCAGGGTGAAAGGCCAGTAATGGGTCAAGGGTCAACAAATAACTTAGGGCCACATTATGAAAGGTAGTTTTTACCTCCGACACTTCTCCATTTTATGGTTCATGTCATCTTGTATTATCATAGTTGCCAACTAAACCAAAGAAAAAAGTTCTCGTTCTGACAATAGTGAAAATTTTATAAACGTTTGTTGACAGCATAGGCCTTTCAGGTGTTCTGTATGCTCCAATGCGTGGGCTTTAAAAGCATTCTCTCTCATTGGATGAAAATTTGCAGAATGCAGATTTCATGACCACATTGCTGATAAACTTGTGTGCATCTGTCAGTGTCATTTATACCAAAGTCCAAAGTTACGGACATCCTTTTCTGCACAGTTACAGGTAAATTGGAACACCACACTAGCCACTTTTGGCTATCCCTAGCAATACAAGAGGATGTGGTTTTGGCTCAGGAAAAAGTAAAATCCTGTGTTCTAGAAAAGTAAGTTACATGAAATATTCACCTCTGTCCTAGAATTGCCCATGGAAAATTGCTGTCTTATCCTTTGTTCTGGTTTCACCTTGTCCCAGGCTTGCCCCGGTAAATGTGAGGTGAACGAAGACTGTGTGGAATGCAAGCAGTTTGGCCGGGGCTTGAGCCAGGAGCAGTGTGACGGCTGTCCCTACCCAGTCATCCCCGTCGACGAGTTGCCAACAGGTCAGATTTCCGGTGGTGCAGGGTTCTACTCTAACCCCCCCTCTTTTTTCCTTAGATTGTGGTGATTATGTTAGGCATGATCGTTTCATCTGCACGATGAGTTTCAGGTTGCTCTGTGCGATGATTCAGTTACTAATCGCAGACTTTACTACATTGCTAAGTAAAGAATAAATAAGAAAGCATTAATAAAAGAATATGTGATTGACTGATCACACTGAAGTATTTCCATATCTGGGCGTAAGTGACCTTTCCCTTCTGATGCAGCAATTTTTTTTCATACAACGCTAAATATCTCACGTTGTCAACGATGTTTGAATTGCATTGGTACAATTGTCTTGTATCGGCGCTTACCGCAGCAGAAAATCTGCGCTTAAGCCGAACGTATTTCACAGGTTAGCAAGGATTTTTGGCTTGCGCACATGCGTGCATCCTGTAACTAAGGATTCTGTGCTTAAAGGATTAGCGCAGAATTTGTCCGCTTGCGTGGTTAGCGCAGAATGGAGATCGTAAGTGTGGAATTCTGCAGTAAGCAGCGCCCTGAAATTGGGCCCTGATGTGCTCCACTTTAAAAGACAGCCGTCTCCTTTTGTGCTTCCACAAACCTCTGATCTACGGGGCAGGGTTAGCCTCCTCACATGAAGCGGTGTAAATTTAGAAAAAAAATTTCAGCCCAGACTTGTCTTCCTTTTTTGTCCATCGCAGACGAGAACTCAGAACGGTGCCTGTACCACAACGAAGACGGCTGCTCTGTGCTCTTCACCTACCAGACCTTACAGAACAGATCGTTCATCTTGATCGTGCAGAAAGAGCCCGGTAGGCACCTGTTGAACACCCCCCCCCGCTGTTAAGTTAGCTAATGAGGGGAGTCGTTCTGTTGACCACAGAGCCCTTCCACATTGCCATACTATTTGTACCAGCAGCCAAAGTTGGCAGAAATATCACTCTCGTTTGGTGGCAGGTTTTGTCTCAAAAATTCAATTCAATTTCAATTCAGTTTTATTTATTTCCTCCTCGCGGCAAAATGCAAGTGCTAACGAGATAATGAGCCACTAGAGGTAGCAAAGCCTTGAAAACAAAGCCTGTGTCAGGCATGCCATTACAAGAAACCAACCAGACAATACAAACAAAACAACAAAATACAAACAGGGAAAACATTTAATCAAGCATCAGGTGAAAATAACGATGTACACTTGCCCCAGGACTTTTGAAGAGGGCCATTTTTTCATTCGGCAGTTAGTTGTGATGTTTGCAGTATTTTGCTTTTGTACTGACGATAAGCCACAGTTTACCTCAGAAAACGTGACCGAGAAAGATTTACAGGAAGAAAGCGGTTATTGGAACTGAATCTGCTTGTCCCGATGAAGGCACCCAGTTACCGAAAGCTCGGCAATTACACTGTTCAGAGCACTGATTATAAATTATATTTTTGTCTACATTGGAATGTCTAGTCATTGTATTCTTGATAAAGAATCTTGTGACCAGTAAGCTCCACACTTTGGACTCCAGTTTGTGGCCTTTGACCTTTGTAACCTTGTGACCTCAATGCCTCCTCTGACAGTGTGCCCCGTGCCGGTCAAGGTGGAGTTCATCATCATCGGCATCGTGGTGGGCATCATCATCATCGGCCTGATCCTCCTCCTGATCTGGCGACTCCTGACCTACATCCACGACACGCGGGAGTTTGCCCGCTTTGAGAAGGACCGGGCGCAGGCCAAATGGGACCAGGTGAGTCGGCCGCGCCGCGGTTGTGAGTTGCGCACTGGCTGCGCTGGCGCGTCCGGGTTTGGGTCGGGGGGAGGCAAAACGGACTGTCTAATATTTTTCAAACATAAAAGAATCCTCGCCCCTCCTTTAAAGAAAGTTGGTTAGCACTGTTTTCTTAAAACTGTTGGCACTTTCATTCCCGAGAGTGGACGCGCCACTGTCCGAGTACCAACTGCAAGAGGTCTTTTCATCTGTCATAATGATGTACTGAGCCAATCTCTGCCGGGCAAAAGTTGACCAACTTTGTGTCCAAATCATTTTAACCAGCTTGTACCTATCATAAGAACTAAAGTTCACTCGCAAACTGTATGTCGTACGAAAATGTACGTCGTACAAAACGTTTGCCGTTACAGTGACGTTACCCATTTTAAATTCAATCAGCTGTACGTGTTGGCAAATTTATCAGCAGCGAACGACATGTCATTCCAACTTCTATCAAAAGTTCCAGTCATTTCAAGTTGACATTTCTTTTTTTGCCCCGCAGATGAGGCAGTTGTCCACAGTTTTTTAGTTTGGTTACGTTTTTCTAATGTGGCAAACTGAAGATAGATTTTAAAAGGATTATTACCTACAGTTCATAAAACTGTTCCTTCATATCTGATGAGTTTTGCCGTTTGTGTTTATTTTCTCTACAGAGTGAAAACCCAATTTACAAACCTTCCACGTCCACGTACAAGAACCCACTGTACGGCAAGTAACTTCCCTTTTTCCTCGTCTCACAACTGTTAATTTTGTTTTTTTCGACGCGTTGTTGTCAAGGTTTTTCTAATCTCTTTAACAGCGATTCTAACAAATTTCTCGTTTGAGGAACTTCGAATGCAATTTTTTTATTGGTACAAAAAGGTAAATGAGAAATTGAAATGTAAACCGAATCGTCAAAAGGAGGCTGTTGCATGTATTTGTTTCCAAGTAATTCCAACAATTGCGGTGGAACTCCAGTTTCTGATCCTCCCGAATGGCTCCACAACAAACACGCCAGATGAAACACAAATCTTGTCTGTCAGTGTTTCACTAAAAGCTGCGTTTCCTCTCACCGACGGATATGAAATGCAGGGTTCTGTTTTTCTATGGCAAATTGAAAATAAAACTGAGTTTAGTTTGTTCCTGACTCGATTGTTGATCATGAGTTGCATTCAACAGAGAAGTTTGACTTTATCGGGGCAAAAGCGCACGAAAAACTCTAGACAGCTCCAGGATCATGGAGAAAGATGAAAGGCTATATTCACTTTATATTTCCAATGGAAAGTGACTGTCAGTTTCAAGACTTGGAAGTCCCTAACTCTAAAAGAAAAAAAAAGTCACATGAAAATGAATCACGAACGGAATCAATACAAAGTCAGAGTATTAGCGTTTTGAATTCGCTCAATGTTTGAAAAATTCGGCGTTTGTCTCATGTGAACACCACATAGATGGCGCCCTTGCTTTTACACGGTAACTTTGGCCATGCTTAGTTGGGCGTGAAATCGACCCCTGCATTTCTTGCTTGAGATATTTGCTCCTCGGATGTAATTACATTTGGTGAAGGAAGTGTTGCATAAAAAAATGCTGAAATCCGAAGCTGTGCATATGAGTAGAAACTAGAAGACTTGGCTTGTAAAAGTGTACAGAGTCAGTAATGTTAACGCTAGTGACGGAGAAACCAGATAATTTCAAATCCGGTCGTTCAAACTTCCAAAAAAAAAATTGATTACCAGATTCTTTAGTTTTTACCAAAATCAAATACCACGTCAGAACTCATGCCAGAACCCACGCCAGAACCCACATGCGAAAGGTATTCTCCCACTGTGAATCTGCCCCGTGTGAAGTCCTGGCCCGAAAAGGCTGACTCTTAAAAGCAAGATATCACAAAACTGTTCGTAAAAATGCTCAGTTGTGGTGTTGGTACCCCAGGCACGATACCGTTACTCGATTACAATGACTCTTTGCAAGGAACCCTTGGCAAGCGCATTCAGAAAAACAAAAAAATCAAAACCCCCAATTCCTAGAATGTGGCATGGAATCAAAAATTCTTTGTGAACATTTTGCAAAGCCGTAATTTGCGCATTGAATCTCCTCCAAGGTGTGATAATGTGTGTGTTTATCATCGGGCTTAAAATTGCTTTGTACAATTTGATTCTAATAACTTTGCTGATGTAAAAAAAGTCAAAAATGCGAGTTCTTGTACATGTAGAGAGAGAATTCTAATTTCATTTGTTTTAGTAGCTTATGTATTTATTGGCTTAAATTTCATTTTTAACTCTCTGTAGCTTTGGACTTTGTGTATCGAGAGCCTCCATTTGTAATGTAGCAGTTAGCTCGTATTTGTACATGTATAGCCATTCCACAGCAGAAGGAATAGGTTTTTTTTTTATTTGAAGTACAGATGTAGTGTTGTGTAATGACTCTGTTCTTGTTACAAAACTAGTTTGAAATTATTTTAGATCTGCTGTGTCTTCCAGCTATGATTACTGTCCGTGTAGCCATTAAATCCCCCCTCCCCACACACACACACACACACACACACACCCTCTCCTGCCTAACCAAACCCCGGGGAATCCAGGAAAATTTACCGGTACATATATACACTCTCAAATATGAACGAAAGACATAGTGAATGTTTCAACGTTGGAAAGGCAGCACTCTGGTTTTTGCCAGTGTTGACCTTGAGCCATGCTGAAAGTAAGTTACCAGAAACTGGCATTTGCGATTATGCTTGATAAATAGATCAACAAATTTAATGTGAAGAAGGAAGTGAAAGACAAAATTCTGCCGTGCTTATCAGATTCAGCTGAAGTGCAACGAACTTCATGATTCGAGAGAACAACTTTTGCTCTTGTGGCTTGTTGAGGTTCAGGCACGGGGCTTGTATGCGACATTGACGAGGCGTTGTGTGTCAGGTGGCGTTGCACAGCACATGATGTGACGCGCAGTGACCTGCAGCATGTCACATTGATGTCATGTTATGTGTGTGGCATGTGGTGACACTCAACGCTTTCTCTCTTACGTAGCGTACGGTAACTCAAAGTGACACGAAATGTGTGGTGTAATGTGACACCTGATGTGTTGTCACACCTGCCGGGATTCTGGCAAACTAATGTCAGGGACTGTACATTTTTTTGTACTATGCTTGTCAAGCTTTGTGCTGACAATATTTTGCTCTTTGTACATGTGTGCCATGGTGCTCTTCAGCCACTGAAATGGCCACGACTCCCACCAAGTCTTCCATCACATTTTGTATCATGGGATTTACAGGCACTAGGATTGTGGGCGGGGGGAGGGGGGAAGCAGTCTTTCTGCACCCTCAATCTCCGATCGGGGCAAGCTGGGGAATAAGTCAGGGAACAGAGAGCCACTTTAAAGCTTGATTGACTCTTAAAGAATGCTGCTGTTACAAGGTTAATAATAAGTGTTGTTAAACACTTCCATGAACACAGAAAATCAGTGATGTTTTTACATTGTCACCAAGACGTGCCTTAGGACACTTTCATCTATGCATGCAAGGATAGGCATTGGAAACCTGACAAACAGGGTGTGGAAGGTGGTTTTTCCTCCATTTTTATACCTGCAAAAAAAAAGAAAGAAAGAGAAATTGTATCTGGTTCTGTAACATTTCTGTGATGTGTGGGCGTGTTGACAGTACATGATTAAATGTTGGACACTGTATTAAATGTTGTAATGTGTTATACTCTGCTGTTGTTGAGTCCAACACAAGCCCAGGGCTGTAAGTAAATAGCTACATGAAGCTGTTTACGAGTCCAGTCACGACTCGTAGAAGATGACTGAACAGTGATCGAGAACACGGTCTGTTAATGCTTGCTTGAAGTAGCTTATGACTTGACTGGTGTCGGACTCCACAATGACACTATTACGCTATGTATTGTACATGTATTTGGGAGAGTGTTAGCATCTGTAGTGTGTAATATAGTATGCTGTTCATGTATATGAAGATGTGTTATTGTCGTCAGTGATTACGATTAAGACCCACCTTTTTGGCTTGCAGCCAGTTTTATGCTAACAAAGCCCCTGTCCGTGTCGCCGACTGTTCGGCAGTAAGCGTAGCCACGTGTAAATCCAGCTTAACCCCGGAGGAAAAAACTACTTGCACAAATCAGTGATGTCGTGATGGATGTCTCTGTGCATGTGCTCAGCCATTAGCACGTCCGAGCCTTGAAATTTAGCTTAAGCAAAATATTTTTCTGCTACAGTTAGCTGAGCTTTTGCGTTGACTGAAGCAGGGCTTTGAAAGTGTGTTCCGCTTTAGATTGGGTGCTAGAGAGCATTTGTGAAATGGCCCAAAGACTGTAGACCAGCATAGCATGGCGCTGTATCATATAGTTAAAGGAACAGCATAATTCTTATAGTATTTCACAAAGTGGTAAAGTTTTCAATTTAACACCTAATTTCAACCACAGAAGAAAAATCAGAGATTTTGAAAGAAAGAACAAGAGCCATAGTTTGTCAGCTTTTGGTTGTGTTCCTGTTATATGTACTGATATACATTTGGTGCAGGATATTTTTATAATGCCTGGGTTGTATTCAGGCCTGGAGCAATTTTGATTGCCCTCAAAATGCCTGAATTATGCCCTATGTTGGTGCTGTAATCAAGTCAGGATGCCAGACCATTGAAAAAAAATTGTTTGTTATCTTGATGTACCGGTACGTTTGGAGCAAATGAATCCTTACAAATGTGAGAGGAAGTTGCATAGATCACATCGAAAAATCAGATTTGAGCATGACGCTGTTTTGGAAGGAGTGCCCTGAATCTAGTTTTTTTTACGAGCAAAATCATGAACTAGTTCATGGCAGTTTTGGTCAGAATGAGAGAATAATCAACTAGGTCACAGGCTGAAGCTGGACCCTTTTACAGGGTGGAAAAGCGAGAATGTTCAAACTTTTTGAAAGGTGCACGGGTTGACCCAGTTTCCTACTTTGAATGCCATGAGATGTGAGGAGGATGTGATTTTCTTTTAACGTCGTTGTGATGCACAGATCAGTGAAGTGAAAATGTGACCATTGGTCTGTCCTTACAGGTAAATTTTTTCAACGACAGCAACAAAAGACAAAAGATAGAGAAGGGACCACAATTCCTTTTCACCTTGTGAACTATTTGTCAAATATCTGGGTTTTCCTTGATTTGCATATTCATTTCTTTCCTGTTCCGTGGAACCGGTTAGAAATAGGCATATTTTGTTAAACTCCTAGCATAGCGTTATTGATATCATAGCATAGCTACATTGATATCCAGTCATTTGTAAAGTTTTGGTCTAATAGTTTCATTGCTTTCTTAACCGTTACAATTGTATAAATATTTGTACAGAATTGCGCTGTCAGAAAGCTGAATGACTCAGAATGGTTTCACATTCCAGAACTTTGTCTCAACAAGAATTGGTTTTGCCACTAACACACAGTGAAATCATCCATGCTTCGATACAAGGAAATAAGCCTTTTGTAATCTCCAATGTATCATGGAGAGTCTGTCAGACAAGCAATGCATGAGGCATTGTACACTTTACCTACATGCACAATCCATCAACTTGTCTCTACCTTATTGAATGTTCCTAAACATTAAGCCAATCTCTCTTGACCTGGTTCTTACATTGAACATTTTGAATATTCAAATTGAAAAAAAACAACAACCGAATTTTAAAGATTTCTAAAAAAAACAAGGAAATTTGGAAATCCCTTTCGTGAACACCAGTTTATGTCTTGGAACCAAGATCGCAAATGTGAATGAGCTAGTATTGGCCAATCAGAAAAAAGATTTGAAGCTCATTCCTCCTGCATTGACCAATCAAGATCATTGTACAGACTTCAGTGAATGATCAATGATGCCCTTTTTAAGACATCTAAGGGCAAGTTTGTGAGCGTTTGAGAAGTTATTTGTTACACCAAAAATATTTCTTCGACACTGTGCGTGCATCTGAGACTGGAAGAACAGGTACTTAATAAATAGGAAACAATTCTTAAAACAAACTTACTTCGTGGTGGCCTGGTTCTCTCCCACCATAGGTCCGTGCATAAAATGCATGGCTCGTTTGCCATTCATTTCCCATGATGTGATGAGAATGTCCAATCGGTTTATTTTCTGGTAAAGACTAAATTATGTGCAAAAAAAGAGCAGCGAGTAACAAATTTAAACATCTCAAAAAAATAATCTGGATCTATATGTGTTTGTAATTGTGCTTTTTAGCCGAATGTAAACTTTATATGCAACTTTCTTTGATAACGATGTAACCCAGCAGTCATATTTTTGTGTAAGACGAATATTTTAAGCATTGTTGCTTTTGTTTTTTACTAAAACAATAAAAAAAACCTAGATAAACAATTTGGACTTGTGTGGTTCCTTTGAACGGAATGAACTCTTTTGTGAAGATAACTCTNCGAAGTTTAAGAGGAAGTCTTGGTCTTGTTTCCTGTCCTCCTGTTTATCCTAGGTCTTTTCCGTTATCTTTAAGTGTTTGCTTTAAGTGTTTGAGCATGACCCTGGGATTTGTATGTCAGAGCCCCCTTTTGTTGTTGGAGACACTTTGCTGATTTGATGCCAAAGTGGTTTTTGTGTTTGTTGGCCGTTGTGATATTCTGACATGACATCTTCATGCTTGTGTAAAATCCATTATTCCTCATTTGTTCATACATGTACTTTTTGGCAATGACTGCCATTGGTTTTGTGCACTTTTCCATTCCAGGATGTCCTCACATTACATACCTTTCCCCCAAATTGTAAGGTTTTTTCTTACTCAAGTGTCTTTTTTGTCTGCTGCATAAGCTTTGCATGTGAGTGAGAAAGCAGAACCATATTTAATTGTACTCTGTCATGATGGGTTTGGATGTTTTTGTGTATCACTTGATGTGATGAAGTGTTGTTAAGAGGGATTCCGAATTGAGTTGATAGGTTTGTGAAGAAAAGAACAAGATTTTCGTCATTAAACAGTTGTCAACCCTGGAGTTTTTTCTCGATGTAAGCGGGGTTACCAGACAGGCTTGTATACATAGTCGGGTCCATCACAAGTCCGGATGCAAATCCATGCGCAAGGCCAGTCCCAAGCAACTGCGTGAAAAATGCCCAAAGGAGTTGCCTCTGTCACAGTTGATTTGAATGGCGTATGACCTGGCTCCAGACTGGATGACGTGGTGGACCTGGAGTGGAGGGACTTGGAACGGACTCAAATGCAACGCTGGATCCAGAGTATCTGAAGTGCACTCTATTGTGCCCTGGGCACCAGTGGCATCCGATTTCCACCCCATGCTGTCTGTTTATGGTCATGCAATGGGGCATTGTGCGTGTGGCAAATTTGAGTGTAAAGAAGGGAAACAAAACAAAGCAAAAACCCCAGAAAAGTCAGCGCATGTTACACTGGAATATTATAAGGATGCCCTGGGATGCATGTCTGACTTCCCTTCGTCAAAACTCTGTTCACTTGCACAGGATGTTAAAAGTAGAAAGGTGAGAACAGTGACATGTCATGATCTGAGATCAAAGCCATGTTTGGCATTTGGTTTCAGAGAGCTTGAAATAGAACAGGTTGCAGTGGAATGGGGCCTTGTCGGCCTCTTTGGGGAAATTCCCATCATGGTTATTACTGGAATCCAATGGCTTCGGGAAGAACTGCTCTAAAACTTTCACAACTTCATGCCTGAACAATTTAAACTTTGTTGAATCAGGGGTTTTCAAGATTCTCAGTTGTGAAGCCCAATTCCTAAGTGGCGTCGTTCAGTTACAACAGTGTTTGGAACTGATTTTAGAGCTCTGGACAAAGGTCAAATCAAAGAAGAAGCTGAAATTGCTTTTAAAAAGTGGCCAAGATGTCAACTTAGAAGAAAGTTACGTTTGAATTGTCCTGACCCAAATTGATAAGTTTTGGTAGCCCAAAGGACAACTGTAGGGACTGAGAACCAGTCTAGAAATTCAAGTTGTCCCAGATCCTATGTAACATGTGGCCCTCCATGATTGATGAGAAAGCCAGCACGGACCTGGGGAAGGGGGAGGGTGTATATGTGCCCCCTGTGACCGACCCTGCAGCCAGCATGGTTCAAGGAAGCACAATGCACTACTCAATCTGTTGACATCATCAGCCATGCTGACTGGATCTGGAAAACACATCGGAAGTTCCCAGATGAGCAGTTTGATTTGAATTGTTCAATGAAACCTGTCACAGGTTTTCAGTGCAGTGCAGTGCAGTGCAGTGGTTGAAGCTGTATTTTTCTTTCTGGAATGAATTTTTTTTTTGTTTTCATTATGTCCGTCAGCTCCGGAAGTGAGTTGACATGTTGTAGTCCGGATCTCTTGGAAAATATTACCCTCATGCTCAAAACCTCTACACCACATCCTCATTGTAGGGCTTGATTTGGGGGGACATCCGTGCGATGGCAGCTTCCATAAAATGGTTTTGATGTTGATCCATGTTTCGTGGACCTTCATCTTTCAGAGGAGTTACTTTATTGCGTGGGTGATTTGTGTCAACCACATCCAATAGTCCATAAGGCCAAGGTTCCGTGGATGGCAATTTGGTCTGTGAATCACTTGCGGTACCGCAGCAGTGAAGGTGAAGAATCTCGGCGTCGGTCGGTGCTCGTTGTGCGCCGTTTTGCCCTAATAGCATACAAACACCCCAATATTCTGTTCTTAACTTTCTGGTTGACTTTGTTAAATTCTCGTAACGTGCCACTGGAATGTCTGCGGTTTTATTGACTAAGGCCGTGTCCGAAACGGGCTTCCAGAGCTACGGCTAGGTCTATTTTCTAAGCGTCTACACACATTTCCAATGGAGGGAAGACCTAGACCTAGCTCTAGACAACAGATTCGGATGCAGCCAAAGTATCAATACTCAGTCATATTGGTCAGATTTGAATCCCAGACTCTGTAAGTGACATTTCATTCTAATACCTGTATTTCTCCTGGGACTGTTTCTATAAATAATTGCCTCACTCTGTTGAAAGGAGTACAGAATCATTACTTTTTTCAGCGTGTCTGATATTGTGTAGTGAACTTCACTTTAATCCCTCGATCTGGAGTTGTTGCCATGGTTTATGAATTCATAAGATCACAGTAGGCCAAGATTTGTACAAATAGTCATTTTGTGTGGCCGTTCTTGGCCAATACGTGGCGTGGTGTCAGGGTGGCCATGTGCTAAACAGTACTCGTGACCATGGAGTTGGTGGTTATAATGGGCCTGACTCATGCAATTACTTCATGTACGTAAAACTTGCCAAGCTTTGATAGCATTCATTTGTCGACATTGAGCAAACCCAAATCACAAAGTGCTCCAGTTATGTGTGAAAATGTTTATTCACCGCTTCTCTCCCCAAGATAAGAAAAAAAAAACAGTGACTGAGTGAAACCTGATGCTGGCAAGCAAGCTTGATTACTGCCCTTTTCATTCCTGGTCATTTTTGATTGGTCGGTTCACCTTTCCCAGTGATCGATAGCTGTGGAGGAAGTGTGTATTGTTATATTGCCCCAGAACTTTTACATTGTAGAAAGTTTGTAATCTAGTATTGGGGTTGTATTAACGTAACAGGAATTGGCTCCAGTGCATTTCCCTTTTATCTGTATTAACCTGGGTGATAAATAGTTGGTTTCCTTGTTGCGCTCTTGGTCTTCTTAATCCGGACACCATTTCTCCGTCTGAAGGTGATCCAAGCAAGCGAGGCCCATTGGCAATGCCGTGTGTGACCTGTGGATGACTTTCCCCTTGTGCATCTGTTACAATTCAGTTACAATAGATCAGCCAGCTCCTTTTTTTGGTTTTTTTTTTTGGATTACAACAAGCTGCTTTCGTTTGACGCTAAACGGACACTGACAGTGTTTGGGATTTTGCTCAAGACATGAAGGGCTTGGTTTTGGCCGTGGTGGCCTTGGGTCTAATCGGGGCTGCGTGGATTCCGGTCTTGGCTTTCAATGTCAACTCTGAAGTCCGTGACGTGAGAACTTTCCAGGGACCGGAGGGATCGATGTTTGGGCTGACAGTGCTTGGACATCACAGCGGCAAGGGCATCGGGGACAGCTGGTAAGTCTTCCATTTTGTTTGAAATGAAATCCGTCCTGATCTATCAGATTGGGGAATGTATCCCTTGTTGGGGGTGTGCATCTCTTCAAAAAAGTGACTTGGAGGGGCACCAGGTTTTTATTTTGCCAGGCTTAATTTTGGGTATTGTCACATTAGTGATTTTGATGAAGTCATAGTAATTTCACCAAACGAACCTTGAAGTGTCTCAATTTTTCACGTCTGAAAATGTATGCCCCATCCCAAGGATCAGCAGTGTCCCCACTGAATAGACCAATTGCGCCCGCTTTGAAGTCATGTGGCCAGTAATGGGTATTCGATATCAACCAATGCGGTGTCCACCAAAAGCACAGTGTTTCACAAGGATCATGTACCAAAAATCAAGCCAACGTTAGGTACCTTACTCAGACTACTGATGTGTTGGATGGTGTACCGTAACACACAAAACATTCATTGATACCCACAATAGGTCATGTGATTTAGTGGGCGCAATTGGTCTAGTTGCCAGACCTCCCGTCAGTTTTGTCTTGAGGTCTTCTCTTGTATGCGCAGCTGTACCTGTTTTCATCCTGCTCCCACTTGCACCAAAATTGTCTCGGTTCAAACCATTTGTTCACACTCCCCATGTTTGTTTGTCTGTAGGCGTGGCTGGAAACCTCTTGTCCAAGTGTCTAACTAATTTAAATGTTGTCATCATTGGTACATCACCATATTACACCATGCAAAAGCCACGGGAATGCTTGTAAAAATTGTTTATGTTGTCCATTTGTAATGGAAGGGTTTTAGTCGGAGCGCCCAATAGCACCTCGGAATATCAGCCTACCCTTCCTGGACCACCGGGGGCACTATATAAATGTCAGCTGCCCGGGGACGGACGTTGTACTCAAGTCCTCCTGGATAATAAAGGTGCATTCATTTTACATGTACATTGTTCTTCAACAGCAATTGGTCCTTGAGTTACAGAGCTCTTTGTCTGTCAGTGTTGTATAGTCGAGACCTTTTAAGACCATCAAGAGACCAACATAAGACCTTCATCCAGTCTGAATTCAAGTTACAAGCTGTTCAAACGAACTACGACAAAAGCATTCCTTTGTCATTGTTGAGACTGTTACTTGTGACTATAGTCCTGTGGATGGTCTTGTGCCTGGTCTTGTGGATAGTCTCGCGAAGGTCTGGTAAAGTCGACAACACTGCTCGTTTCCATGCTGTTCCATTACCACTTGTCCTTAGGGGCATCCTACCAAAGACCAATTGGAATACCGACCTGACCATACAAGTCCTTGCAAATCCCTGTAAGTCCATCACGAGTCCCTGTAAGTCCATCACCAGTCACTCAGTCTTAAGCCAATGCACAAGCTTTTCAAATTAGCTGTGACAAAAGCATTCTTTGTTATTGTTCACCATGTTCTCATGACTGGTCTTTTGAAGGGACTTGTGACTGGGCTTGTGAAGGGACTTGTGACTGGACTTGTGAAGGGACTTGTGAAGGGACTTGTGAAGGGACTTGTAAAGGGACTTGTGAAGGGACTTGTGACTGGACTTGTGACTGGACTTGTAAA
>NW_019091364.1:2231035-2251101 GCF_001949145.1 Acanthaster planci
TACCAGCTTTCAGTGGTGGTTTTTTTTTTTGAGTATACCAGGCAAGATATGGGAGGGAGGGGTACCCCCCTTACCTGTCCAATCCCTATACACGCTCAAGACTATTGTTACCTAACACATCCCCCCAGAAGTCCATAAAGAATTCCTGAGATTCCCATCAAACAATTACTAACACAAAGGCGGGGGGGGGGTGTCTCTCTGTCCCATATCTTGCTTCAAATGTTTTGGAGGGGAAAGCTTTTGTTAGCCTTGTTCAATATCCATTCATCTGGTTTTTTGGGGGGGGCACCAGGAATTTGTGGGGGGGATGTGCCCCCAGGCCCCCCCGTGGCTGTGCCACTGTCTCCAACAGCTCTGTAGATCATTCCTTCTGTGTTAAAAACAGTTGTACAATAGTGTGAGGCATGGTGTTGTAGAGATATTTTGAAGGGATAATGATGTTTAGGCAATAGGACCTGGTTTCCGGGAATTTTTGGGCAGTTTCTGCTGAGAAAAAATTAGCAGAAAGTTGAATTGTGAGAGGAAATTATGGATTCGTGAGATGATACCGAGAAATTTTATGCAAAAAGAAGCAACATTTTATGAATTAGAAGGTTGAATATTGATGTAAATTGATATTTCTGGAACTAAACTCACTTCTCCCTTGATGAGATTTTAGAGAAAAATGAAAGTTCTTTTCAAAAGTGGAAAATCCCGATATTGTATATTCAAGAATGGAAGTGTCCTCCAAGAAGTTTGCAAGAAAAGTACTGAAAATTACTGTAACTTATTACAAGAATGACAAAGTCCACTCTTTTCTAGTTCCACTTATTCTTGCCGTGAACATCTTTTTCCTAATACTGCAGAGGATAGCCGGCAAGAGTTTTAATCTGGTCAGCTTTGGTGCCGCACTGTCCGGTGCCCTGGACTTGGATGGTAACAGCTATCCTGATCTGATCGTCGGCGCGCATCTGAACAACTCGGTGGTTTATCTCAGGTAAAAGCCCTGGGTGCTCTTCTTGGTCAGAAACTTTCTTCGTTGGGGGCTTTAAAGGACAAACTTTGCACCGGACCTTTTTTCCCTTGTGATGTCATTTTCCTTTGAACAGATGTTTGTTGCGCCTATATTTGTGCATGCTTGAGGGTAAAATTTCCGAATTCCAAGAGTCCTGTAGCATTATGTCACACTTTGTTCACGTGGACTCTTTCCTATGGGGGCTTGATGGATGGCTTCCCCTCTCACCAATACAGGTATGACTCGGACTCGAGTCACTTTGACAAATAACTCGGACTCGAGGCTGCGCACTCAATCTTGGACTCAGACTCAGTGTTTCATGACTCGGATACGACCCACACCAATTTTTTGGGCCGTTAAAAATCGGTCCCCTCGGTTTTAATTTTCTGACAGGACCAAGCCGGTCATTTACATGCAAGCCCAAATGGACCTATCACCTCCTACGCTGGTACTCCGCAATGCCAGTGACGTCAGCAGACAGCCCATCACGTGCACCGTGAGTTTCTGCATGACGTACAGCGGTGTCAGTGTGAACTCCTCCCAAGGTGAGGACCTCCGCTGCTCAGTCAGTGATTAGGCCTGCACCTGTGCGGGTCTCAGTGGAACCAGTTACCCGTTTTCCCGTCAGTATACTTTGCTACAGCTGTATACAATGCCCTTTCTGTCTTTGTAGATGTCGTATACACATTGGAAGCTGACACCAAGGTGTCATCCATTCTGCAGTCGAGGGTTTACTTCGGATTGTCAGTTTCGACCTCAACTGTTGAGGAGATGATTTCCCTGGTTACCGGTGCCCAAAAGTGTCTCAACCATACCCTAACCGTCAAGGTAATGCTTTTCTATGTTCACGCTGTTTTTCTGTAGCCGTCACTGTGCATATTCCAACCATTTACTACGGTGCGTTTCCAGATGGTTTTGAGGCCATTTGAGCCACAGTTCTCTTTGAAGTCAGGCCTTTACAAACTCTAGAAGATTCTGCATGAATGGTTTTACGCATTCGACCGCTTGACCTGGATTAATTTGTTTTTCTGGGTATTGTTAGAACGGGGTCAACAGAACTGCAATTAATACGCACTCGACCACTCTCTCTCTTCAACCCCAGAGGGTCGGGGGTTCGAATCCAGCCACCGGCCCTCACCTTCGAGTAGTGCCGGCATTAGCCAGGTAGCAACTCGCAATGCACTGGCATCCCGTCTGGAGAGGGAATGGACATATTCTCAGTTGATTTACATGTATGCCAGGGAAAACCGGAGATCGGTCGGCAACTAGTGATGAGCCGAATCAGCTTAAAACAGGCTTGTTCAATACACCTTCAACTGAGAAATCACAGCCATTGAAAGTGACCACCGATCTTGATCAAATGCCAACCTCATTTGAACTCTTCTGTTTCAGAGCTTTGTGCAGGACTTTCTGAATCCCATCACCGTCCAGCTGTCTTACCGGCTGAGGGATAGCAGTGACCCGTTGGCTCCCGTGCTGAGCCCGTCATCATCGAGTGGAATTCAAAAAGAGGTAGGAATCGTTCGGCGGGGACGTTGCTGTGGGCCTCCCTATTCCTTTGCCTCTGTCTGAAAACAGTCATTCCCCACTGAAAACTTTTTACTGACTAAAATGAGCCTCCAACATCTTGAAATCTTGATTCTAGCAGGGTATTTTCTCCCAGACAGAGTCTCCTAACTGCTCTGATATCTGTCCTTCAAATTGATGAATGGGAAGAGCCACCAATGTAGTGCTGGATGGCTCAGTTGGTAGAGCACCGGTATGGTATTCCGGAGGATACAGGTTCAAATCTGGCTCCAATCAATTTCTTTGCTATACATATAACCCCCTAGTCAGTTTCTCTTTATAGTTTATTTCACAATTTTCTTCTTCGAAGCTGAAATATTGAGACTGAAGTGTCTTTGTTGCTCATCGTTTAATAATCAGTGATGTAATTTTGCTTTTAATAAAGTGCCCGGAGGGAAGGGCACCTTCCCTTTTTTCTTAACACCAATTAATGTCACTCTAATTGCCCTTGTAGTTGGCATTTGCCAACCCACACTTTTCAAAAGCAATTGACATTCCTACGACACCACTCTCTCTCTCTTCCACTCTACGTAGAAAACTGAGAGAACAAACTCTAGTCTGCAGATCGCGCGTCAACCTTCCATTCATGAAAATTGAAATCTGTTGTCAAAGCCTTTCCACCTTTCTTCCAATATCACGAATGTCACCCTACCCTGTCTTAAACTCTGCCTCACAGATCGGTTTTGCCAGAGATTGTGGTTTGGACGACATCTGCGAAGCAGATTTGCAGTTCGTCAATTATTCTTACAGCCTCTTGAGGTTAGTGAAATCTAAACCCTTTCATGATTGAGGGCAATTTTCTTGTAAATTGTAACTTTTAGGCTTGACCCATTCTTTTGTATTATAAAGTGACCTTTCTCATTGCACACTTTCTTCAGAACCTAATGGGACAACCGGCTTGTGTGCCTAGATTAAGCCATGCATTCGTTAGAAACTGGACAACTTTGAAAGCATAATTTGAACCAGCACTTTCTTTAAGCATTGTTTGTGGCGTACAATTTCAGTGGTCGGGAGGACATCTTTTTGGGAGCTGATTCTATTGTCTACATCACTGCCAAGATAGCCAACGTTGGGGAGGAGGCCCACCGTGCCAGGCTGGTCATCACGCACCCAGAGAATGTGGTCTACGAGGCCGTGGGAACGCTCGCAGTAAGGAATTTATTAAGAGGCCAGAGTATTTTTTTTTTAGCTAGGATTGTGCCCAAAAATGGCCTTTCCACACTGCAGACTTATCTTCGATTTTGCACAGTGCAGGGGGTGCATCCAAGGGGGTATGAGGGGTGCACATGCCCCTTTTTCAATTAATTAATATATAAATAAATTAAAAAGAAAAAGACAGGTCATACTGCCTGATATTGCACCACAGAGCGCCTAGAAGCCAAAATGGACCAGGACCCCATGCCATAAGGGCTTCTCACCACAGGTTGACAGGCATTTTACCATTGCTGCTTTAGTTCAATCCCCCCCCCTTTTGGAAAATCCAGAACCACGCCCCTTTTAGTAAAATCCTGGATTTGCCCCTGCAGGGTGACACATTTTAATCCATCAGCCGCCCCCGATGTGGCTAACTGCATGCATTGTGCACATGTATACAGATAGCCACATCCTGTTTACACGTCCCACGTTGCAAAGTGCTTAAAGTGAGGTACACGGCTTTGATTAGACAGCCTTGATCAAGGCTACAATCGGCTTATAGCTGTTGCATACTCTCTTCAGACTACAGAGCTGATGCCAGTGAAATGCGAGCCTGTGTCCTTGGAGGACGGCAGCAATCCGTACGTGGACTGCAGCATTGGGAATCCGCTGAAGAGTAACGGCGAGGTACAGTGGGATACTGGGCAAGGGGTTTTACCTGGCAGGGGTTCAAACCTTGGACCGGCTGATTGCAAGCTAGTCTCACATGCCACGACACATTAATGTTTTCAGGGTGAAGATACGAGGATTAAATTTTTCCTAAGCTTTGTGGTGTATTTTGTTCAGAAAGTAATTTGCAAGATTTTTCACAAAGTTTTTTGGATCAGTTGAATATTATTTATAGCATCCTGTTTAATATTTTAACTCTGAACTTTGTGAAAAAGTTGTGATGTGAATGGTAAATTATATTTTCTGTATTTATTATTAATAATCATTTCTGGTAATGACACCAAGGATTCCTCAAAAGTGTCCTCGGCACTGTAGCTCACAAGCCTGAAGAAACCTGTAGAGAGGAGATAATGAGAAGCAGTCACAGGTTTAGAGGTGGGAGGAAAACCCCAGAGGAATATTCTGGGTAAAACCCACAGAGCCAGGGATTGAAAACCCAATCCACATGTGGACCGGGCCGGGATTCGAACCCAGACCGCAAGAGGTGGGAGGCGAGGAAAGAACCACGACACCCACCTGACTCCCCTGCAGGAGAAATGATGTCTTGGTATCAAATCACAGTTTGATTGGAATTTCAAGAAATAAGCATTTTTTTTATTGTCACTGCTGACTGAAATTCTGTGAAATGATGACTTTTCAACATCCAGGTGACCCTGCAAGTGCGTATGGACATCGGTAACTTGGCACCAAGCCAAACTGACTTGAATGTGTCGCTGGTTCTCTCCACCAGCAGCACTGAGCTTGAGTTGGGGGACAATGAGGCACTGGTCACCATACCAGTCACCGTACTGGCAGACGTGACCGTGAAAGGGTCAGTGTAGGACCGATGGTCAGATAACTGGGCAGCATGGGGAGTGGTCGGAGGAGGTCTTGTGATCGTGAGGTTGCACAGGGATAAAAATGTCGTACCCATGTGCAACTTTTTTTTTGCATAATCAACAACATTGCCTGAAGATCAAACCCGATACACAAAATATGCCTTACGTTAGATTTAGATTTCCCAACTAGATGCATTTGGTTGTAGGCATACAAGCTGCCATGTTAGTTTGGAGTTAAAACAGTCGGGAGTCTGTGTTTATTTACTAAGGGCTGGTATCCAGCATTTACAAAAGGGGTTCCCCAAATAGAAGTGTAAATTTTGAAATGTGAGCAAGGCAGGTAATAAAATAAACAATAGAGAACGGAACAGAAAGCAGATGAAAAACGTAAGGAATCTCTGTTCAAAACAGATTTGAAAAAAATTGGGATCTACCTCCAAGTATATGGGACAACTCGGGTTTTGAGTTCCAAACGAGTTAAAGGTTGTGACACTTATTTCACAGGGATCTGGATCTCAATCAGTGATCCCGTTGCTGGTTCACTCCATCCATTCGGTGGGTTCTGGTTTCAGTGAACCAACGATGGCTAATATTAATCGAGAGCGATTGGGATCTGTGTGAAAATAAACGGGCCCACAATCTCCTTGAGATCATCGAGTGTAGTGTTTGTAACATTTGCATTGGGTGGGCACAGGGGGCTGACGGTATGCCGGATGCTCCATCAAGTTTCCATCTCCCCTCCGTTTGGTCTTGCCCAGGGATGTTTGTCTGAAAAGGAGCTGTGTCGTTTTCTTTTTTGGTCTACGATATTTGTGCAGGGCATTCACTCCTGAGCAACTTGTGTACAGACAAGACAAATACAACTTGAGACAGTACTTGGGAGATGTCTTGGCAATTGTCCAACGTCTGCGCGACGCCCAGACACTGTCGACTCCCGCCGACCCACCAGTAGCCTTTAATGTAGGCAGGGACAGGCCGGAGGGCGCTGTCAGCATCACAGAATCGCCGCTAGTCATAGGCACGCCCAAACTGAGCGACCAACCGGACCAAGACCGAGACCTGGAGGAGAACGTTGAAACGTTTGTCAACGATACGGAGATCGGGCCGACATTTGTGCAGAAGTTAGAGGTACGGGTGCAGCATAGTCAGTAATATCACAGAGTTTGCTAAGTGAAGGAACTTTTTTGCTTACCAAGTATTGGTTGCCAGCCAAAAGGCAATGCCATATACTCTGCCTTTGACTGGCACCCAGTTGATGTTTTGCTTAGCATGGGAGTCTGTTACGTAAAATTGCCCACTGTGTGTGTACCTTGGGCAGATTTGGAGGGGGGCACAGTGAGGGTCATGCCCCCCCCAAAGAATTATAGGGTAAATTTCTTCATTTCTGACAATTACTGAGGCATTGAATGTTGAAATTTGAAAATAGCAGGAAAATAACATCTCTTCTTCTCCTATTAAAGTGACGCCTTTTGTAAGCATGGCAAAATAGTACTTTGAAAAACGATCTCAATCTTTTGTCCTGTACTAGATCAGTAACTTGGGGCCAGGTCGTGTGCCTTACGCTAGCGTGGTGAATGTCTCCATCCCGTGGAGAACACCCAAGGGAGACTGGTTGATCTTTATCACTCAGGTGCAGGTAGGTTAGCACCAACTCAGATAATGTGGTCTCCATCCTCCTTTTGAAATTTAGAATCCAGGGAAAGCACCCTCCAGCGTCAGTTCCAGTTTTTTTTCAAACATCTAAGGGAGCTAGATAAGTCTCGGGGATGTAGGCTGGCTTGGTTCCAAGGGGGTGCAATTTTCAAGAAAGCGGAACTCCAATTTCCAGCATTTAAACGAGGAAGGCAAGTGCACATGTGAAAAGAAGATTGCCCAGATGCATGTATTTGTTATTCAAAAGAACGATGACCGAAAAGTAAAATATTCGGTCATTGTGTATCAAAACCCCATGTACTTTCACTTTAATAGAATAACATACTGCTGTTTGCAAGATGTATTTTTGCGTTGGGGAGATGTTAATTATATATAACGGTTTGCCCGTACCCAACGTATATTAATAAGCACTGTATGCTCAGTGCACTGAGCATACAGTGCTTATTAATATACGTTGGGTACGGGCAAACCGTTATATATAATACTGCTGTTTGGTTTAAAAAATGAAAATATGAACACCTCAAGCTGAGCTCCCTTCTGCTGGCGGGGGTGGTCCGCAGCCCCCCTCCCCATTCTATGCCCTTGGGTCTTGTGCTCGGTCTTATGACTGGTCTTATGTCTAGTTTTGTGTCTGGTCTTGTGTCTGGTCTTGTGACTGGTCTTGTGTCTGGTCTGGTGTCTGGTCTGGTGTCTGGTCTGGTGTCTGGTCTGGTGTCTGGTCTGGTGTCTGGTCTGGTGTCTGGTCTTATGATGGTCTTTGACTACGCCACTGTCTCTCACATATCTCGCCCCGCTTCTTGTTGACTCAACAGGGCAGGGACGGTGTTGAGGCCTGCAACCTTGAGAGCTTGCTGGAGGAACAGTACCAAGGCATCTTGACGTTTTACAACAAGTCATCAAATGCCAAAGTGGACAGGAGCGATAGGACGAATCAGGAGAGAGAGAAAAGGGGCACATTGAAAACCACCTTTGTGAGTGCTGCCTCGGAAAAATTCTGATTGGTTTTCAATTTATATTTCTTGTGTTTTGGAATGAATTTTTGGGGGGGATTTTTACTTGTACTGTCTTCCTGTTGAATGCACAAAGTCTCTTTGAGTTAAAGCAAGGCTACAACTTGGGCGAAATTTATCAGGGGCACTGAAAATGGAAGGGTGAAGGTAATGGAAACAGGGACGGATCCAGGGGGGAAAAAAAAGAGAATATTTACGAGGAATCGGGTTTTATAATCAGTTTGCAATCCTGGTCGGTTTCAGGACTGCACTTCGGCGGAGTGTGTAACCGTACAATGTGAGATTGAGCCCCTGGCTGTTAGAGGCAGTTCTGTGATTGAGGTCCACGCTCGTCTCTGGAAGTACTCCTTCTTAAAGGTGGGAAGTTGTGCACTATAAGCAAAAATCAGCCGTGAACCAGTCAAGAGATGCATAGAATGCATAGCAGTTTGGTCGGTAACCAGTTCTTTGCCGAGCTCAAATTTTCTCTGCTTAGATCCCTGTGCATGTGACACGAACCCCAACTGTGGGCCTAGTTTGGCTTCTTCTTTGGCTCAGTTGTGGCGTTAACACTTTACCGATGCACTGTGGTTATGAACACTGTATATCTTGCACAAGAACCTTATAGTTTGGCGGACAAATGTTTCCTGAATGACCCAATCAAAAACTGGCACTTCAAAGTTTCCTCAATGTACCAGAACGAACTAGATCTTAAACTTTGAACTCCCTTCCTTGTTCTCTGTGGCGCCTTTAACAGGGACTCTCTTGTTGAGGTTATTGAAACAGATTCCCCAGATTTTGTTGTAATGGACCTTTCCCATGAAATATGCAAATTGGACGGGCACATGTGCGCTACTACCGCTGGTTGGCAAGTGCTGCCATCAACGCTGTCGGTAGCGTAGGCGAGCTGCAAGTAACCATAACCTGGAGCATTGACGGTCAATCAAAACCACATTACAGCCTTTGCCCGATACTTCAGCACGTTTTTCTCGAAACTGAGTGAAGGTTTCAGTGTCCTGAGGTTGGAAATTAACAATTCATGGTCTTTAACTTTGGCAGACATGTCAAACTATACTAGCACAGAAATGATAGTGGCGCACGCATGGAGATTTGTATTGTTACGTCAGAGATATAAGCAAGTTTGCCAACCCGTGGTAGTAATGCGCAAGCACCTGTCTTATTTGCATATTTCATGGAAAAGGTCCAAAATTTGCCCAACCCCTCCCCCCAAAAAACCCTACCTCGTTCCCTCCCCATTCAAAAAAACACCCTTTCAGATGCTGGCAAAGATGATTAGACGGGAAATCAAGGTCCAACCTTTGTCTGGACGACCTGTAAACATTTTCGTCCAGCATGGCACCTGGTTTTCCACTGTTCTGTGTTTGTTCATTTCAGTCTCGCTTTGGATTGGTCACAATGAAGACTAAGGCTGTGCTTGAAGTAAAAAATCCCCAGGATCTGTTCTCGCAGCCAGACGGCCACTTGCCAGACGAGACCACCGTAAGTCAACGAGAGCCGTTTCGTTAAGCTGCATGAACAGCAAGCTGGTGCGCAGACCATCTGGCAGATGTCCCAATACTTTCATTTACTTTCAAGCAAATTCCACCCGGTGTAAAAGTCTATAAATTGAGAAGGTTTTAGGGCCTGAGGTTTTTGATTTGAGCAGAATTCTTTCAAAAAGTTTCTCTAAGGCAAATTGGTCCACGTCTGTTCTTGGCGTGGTCTTTTGTGCGCAGAGCTGAAATCGAGCCCAAATTAAGTACCTCATAGGCCTTAGGCTCCAGTGCTCTGTAGGTTTGAAGCGCAGCACTAATTTCTTTGTGCTGGTATGAGCAGAAGCCTTTCATTTCATATTGATCCAAAGCTTTACAACTTAAATCTGACTTCATAAACGCCCCAGACAGTTTAGCCCGGATCTATACTCACCTGCGGCTGAAAATGTGTGTTGTATGGAAGCCACTTCCTATTCTCTGAAGCTTTTTCCCATTGCCAGTGTAACGTCGCCTGCCATAGCCGGGTAACTGGCTCCTCACTGATAGATCGGGATGCATAGCACCCTCTTTGGTTAGTGCAGTGCTATTATCCTGACATTTTGGCTCGGTTCCCATTGACAGGTCAAGATCACCATCTCAGCCCAGGACATCGAAACGCCCAAGCTGCCCCTCCCGCCCTGGGTCATTCCCGTCAGCATCTCTGTGGGTATCTTCCTGCTGATCCTGATAGTGACTGGCATGGCTTGGGTGAGCCCTTTTGCAGATGGTATCTTCTAATCCTATTTGCTCCGTGCATGGCCCGTTGAGGGCAGCACATAATTACTTCTGTGACCATGCAATCAGAGAGTGAAAGCAAACTGCGGACAGGGTCCTCTTCAGTTTCAGTAGAATTTTTCAAAAGACCAAGGTCACTAGGATGTAAAGTGACCTCAAGTTTTGGGGACCCAGAAGTTGGCTTGAGAACTCTCAGTCTGATAACCATTATCGTGAATGTTCCAGATTTTTTACTGAAACATGACAGGCTGGACTCGACCTTGTCCAATCTTGAGATTCATCAATCAGAAGGCATGCCACTTGTCAACTCCTTCATAAATTCATCAACTCCACTTGCTCTTGACATTGCAAATTTGAATTTGAGGTCGACTTATCAAATGCTCACCCAGTCCAACTTCCTGATGAATTTCGCTCATCGGCTCCCCAATTGCTCTCTCTTTCTCTCAAAATCATGCACAGGGGGGGTTCTTTCAACGGAAGAAAGCCGAGAAGCTGAAACAGATGAGGCAGAGCCTAATTCAGGCCGACCAACAAGAGGAGGAGCTTCTCCAGCCAGAAGGCGAGGCCAAGGGCTACCCGGATAAGAGTGAAGCCAGATACAGCTGAAGTCGCCATGTGTGTCACCAGGATTGTTTCCTTGGGGAAGTACTTTAAACCATTAAAAGTTGAAAGGGGTCAATTTCTATTTTTTTTTTCAAGGAAGTTTGTAATTTTCATCCCTTTTTGTCTTTTTTTTCATTTCTTTCAATTTTTTCCCTCATTCAATATTATCCCACTTCTACCCTTTTGTGACGCCCATAAAATTTCCGTCAAGTACATCAGCCAAGGAGACACTGTGAACAATTTGGGCGATTGGCAGTGGAGAAATAATACCCACCAGGGGCCCAAAATGCTTTGTTATTCTCAGTGCACCCTGAGAAAGGTCGACATCTAATTCCAACCTTGACCCAATGGTGACTCTTTATTTTCTTTTGCATATGCGTGCTTTCATTTTAAATTGTCTTCTCTCTGAATAATCTTAATATATATACAACGTATTAGGCTTGGTTGTATACATAATTTGGCTATTTAAAAATCTGCATAAATATTCATACATCTTATACAGCTATTTAAAAACAAATTTTGTTATGCAATTGAGGGCGCTCTTTAGTGTTTTTACTTGCAAGGTTAACCCCTTGGAGGTTTCTATTTCTCCAGTCTAATTTTTGGGGAAAATTTCGAAACGGACAAAACTGCAAATATGGCATTTAAAAGCACCAGAGTACATCAAAGTCATCACAGAATACATTCCTCAATTGTTTGGTTGTTCTGGGTCGAATTTCAATTAAATTACAAGGCTAAATAAACCCTCATAGCTTTTTCTCCAATTTTGGAGGAAATTCCTTTCAATGGGACTAAAGAGTGTCAAAACACATTTCCCAGGTGTCAGAGGAAAAATCGGGGTTTGACCAACTTTGAATAAAACTGCAAGGCTAACCCCTTTGCAGTTTTGTTTCAAATTTCTGGTAAATATTAAAACTGGACTACACGGCACAGAGAGCATGTGTAAGTGCCAAGGTACATCAAATTCATTTCAAAATACATTACTCTGTTCGAGTAAAGCTCATTTTTTTTAAAACCTAATTTGAATGAAATTACAAGGCTAACCCCTTGCAGCTTTTCTCCCCAATTTTGGGGAAATTTTTTTTGAACTGACTTGAGTATATAGAAAAGCATCTAGAAGTGTCAAATTGTATCAAATTTTTCCTGCAATGCATTTTCAATTTGTTAGAGAAAACATCAGTTTTCAACCAAATTTGAATTAAATTGCAAAGCTAACCCCTTGTGGGTTTTTTGTTCAAACATCTATACAAAATTTAAACTGGACTAAATTTCACAGAAACCATGTAGCAGTGTCAAATAGTTTTCTGAGTTGTTAGAGAGAAAAAAAATTAGTTTTGACCGAATTTTAATGAAATTACAAGGCTAACACCTTGTAGCTTTTCTCCCCAATTTTGGTGAAATTTTTTTTGAATGGCCTAAAATCCATAGATAGCATTGTCAAATACATCAAATCCTGTCTCAAAATACATTTCAGAGTTATTAGAGAAAATGTCAATTTTTGACCAAATTTAAATTAAATTGTAAGGCTAACCCCTTGTGGTTTGAATTTTGAGTTGAAAAATGAGAAATTTAGAAGTTGCTGGAAATTGCTCATAATATTTTTTTGAGATAAAGGAAAAGAAATGAAGGTCTAAAAACTCTCCGCCTCCTCTGAAAATGCATTTCAGGGGGATTGGAAGAAAAGTCCAATCTTGGCCAAATTTGAAATAAAACAGCAAGGCTAACCCCTTGCAGTTTTACTCGAATTACAAGCAAAATGAAACCTGCAAAATGAATGACACTCAAAAGCAGGGACGGTAAATCATTGCAATTGAAGCCATAAAATAAACATTTATTCAGGAATGTCGTCTTGATATCACTTTCTTTTTTTACATCTTTGACTTTCGATGCACCGTTTTGCATCACACTCATCACAGTGAAATGGTTCGGCGCCTTTCCAATATGTCTGTCTTTTGGCCTGTTCTGTACCTGCATCTGTTCATGTTTCACTCCGTTACGATTTCAATGAACACTCGGCAACGTGTGCCTGTGATCACGTGGCCCACCAAAAATGTGTCTATGGAGAGGCGCCTGCATGCGTCATCGATACTGGATAATCCTTTTTTAAACCTTCGTATTATATGTTTCGACTACTTAGGATTAGTAGAAACTGTGCCAAATTATATGTATATATATGTTGTATTTCTTTCAATTTCATTTAAGAGTTAAATATACTTTCCAATGGAAAGTCATCCATTCTTTGTTTGTTATAAAAACCACAGCATGTCAACTCTTATTGAAAGCAGTGCTATTGTTAAAGATTTATAAACACAATGTACAAAATATGCACAACTTTTATAGACAGACAATAAACCGATGCCAAGCTGCAGATCTTAAGCTAAATATGTTCCAACAATGCTTATTTCTATGTGTAGTTACCGACAATTAATGCCACACACAGCTTTGAAGTCTACTGCTGAATGGTTATGGAAGCATTTCTCGCCACATTCACCGACTTTCTGTAGCAAATACCAGTTCATGAAGGAAACTGTTTCAAAATTATGCATGGCATATTCAGTTATTTAGAAAGGGATTATTCTCAAATGAAATTGAATGCACCTGTATTAGAATGTCTCTCTGTATATACAAAATTAGATTATTACGTCACTTTGATATTGGAAAAATCTAAAAGAACAAACAGAAATATGAATAGTAAAGTTGCATTTCAATGTGGTATTTACAATGTCCAACTTTTGTCCCCCGCTGAACAATGAGTGAAAGTATTTCATGTGGACATCACAAGCCATTTCTGTTGTGCGACAAGTCTTTGGCGGGTTTCTTCCTTAACCACTTGCTGCTGGGTGGTTTGAAAAATGCGGCGCACAAACACGAGCCATTTTCAAGATTTTCAGTTTTCAAAATTCCTCAAAAATTCCTCATTTCCATTTAACGGACATTTACACCCACACGAATGACTGTCTGGTGGCTACTCTAATCTGACAGACAAAATCTATTGATGCCCGAGTACTTCAGCCAGGCCTGCAGCCTTGTAAAAAAGAATACGTGTCCGGTAACGGCAGCGGCAAGTGGTTAAGGCAAAAATTGGCAAATGTATCTCAAAGTGCTACTCCGTCTTTGTGCTCATTCAGTTGGAAACTGTGTGGGCAACTCATAATGAGAGGGTGCCGGCTGCACCCTCGCGCTGTCTTTTACAAGTTGGCTGAGCAGTGCCCGTCTGTTTCACAAATCAAAGGCAGGGCTGTTGTAAACAGTTGCGAGATGGGAAGAAATCTACCAGAGTGCGTGGGCGTGGCATAAAGGGCAAAGGTCATTCAGACTGAGAAGTGATCACCCTGGTTGTGCTGCGACTTGAGCCTTTCATGTTTCCACACACAGACATGGCCAAAAGTGCAGGTCAAAGGTCACAAACAACCAATGAAGTTACACAAGATTTCCAAAAGTTGAATCAACTCTAAAACCTCGCCATGCTGCACATGTGATTGAAGAGGTTTCTATGCTCACACAATACCTGTGGAAGTTGAACGTGAAAGTTCGAAGGTCATTCTGACAGCCAACAGGATGTCACATCCGGTGTCATGCGATCAGTTGCTGCCACTCATCCTGTGGTTGAGGGACTCGGCGACGTCGTCGATGACTTTGACTGCTGCTACAGGAATTCTTGTCCCTGGGGATAAAAAAGTTTAAAATGTGGAAAAAAAATTATCTTTCTTTTTTAAAGGAAACTGACAAGAATGGTGTTACATCTGTGCTGCCTTGATCAATCAAACTGACGGAAGTAAGATTTGGACCTTAAACTTCCCATTTCATCTCCGGTTGAATTCCCAGTAATCCCTGTAAACAATCCTAACTACGCAAAAACTAGGAACAATGCTTGGCAAGTTATTGACACATTGTTGAAAATATGTGGGTCACAGCAATGCTGAATCTGAACCAGTGTTCTAATCGACACCATCATAAGACCCTTCACAAGTCCAGTATCAAGTAACAGAGTGAACAATGTCAAAGGAATGCTTTTGATGCCGTTCTTTTGAATGGCTTGTGACTTGAATTCAGACTGGAGGTCTTGTGTTGCTCTTGTGATGGTCTTAGGAGGTCTCGACTACAACAACGAATCCTGATCCCAAGTGAAGACTGGCCGGATCAGGAATGGGCTTCCAGAGCTATGGTTAGTCAGTTACTTGTATACACAGCACGTGCCCACTTATTTGTGACAAGCAAGGAACCAGACCTTACTCTAGACCCACATTTCACATGTGGCTTACCTCTTTTTAACATTTTACCCTATAAAACTTGAACAAAGTGTTTGAAAATGCAAAAACCGAGGTGATAGAAAAAATTAAGACACACAAAAAAAAATCAACTGACCTGGTCCAAAAATGCTCTTGACTCCTTTTTCATAGAGGAAGTCGTAGTCCTGTGGAGGAATGACTCCACCAACAATCACACAGATGTCCCTGAAAAGCATGGAGGAAGGCGGTGAGAAACAAATCAGCATATCAATTTGGAAATTTACCCGAGCAAACTACTGTGAAGGATCAGATCGTTTAAAGGGCAGCCAACTCTCAGACTGAAGTCTAGGTATTTCCATGCTTTCACGCCCACAAGGGATTTCTCGCACCAGAAAAGGTGAAGCAAAAGCAGTAATGAAAACCTGTATTTTTCCGACCCATCTTTGCCCTGTCTTTAATGAACACCGACAACCTTTCCTGGTCCGTTCATGGCTCATTCCTAGTAACATATGAGTAACTTGATTGGCAGCAGCAATGTTACGCATGATTTGTGCGTACAGAACACACAGCCAGGGTTGACGTTGGAAGCCCTGTGCTCTGAAATTGCCAAGAGTGGTTGCCGTGACGTGCGGTGTGCTTTCAGGAATGACAAACGTGAACCGCTTCTTTTCTGATTACACCAGGAGATTTACAAATGCTGTGCGATGGCATGCAAAACAACCACGGCCAAGTTTAGTTCAGACAAATACATCCGGGAAATCTTGGATACCAGATCATAGGCTGAGTATACAACATGACCTGAAATTTCAAAGTCGCGGGGTCTGTGTAACCAACGGCAGATCTAGCCATTTTGTTAATAATTTTGGGGGGGAGATTTGCCAATCTCTTCACGTAATCTTAAAGGTTTCAAAAAGGCTAAGTTTGAGAGCATTTGACACACTTTTGGGAGGGGAAGAAAATGAAAAATTACAAAGTAATTCTCCATAAATTCCCCCCCCCCAAAAAAAAGCTGACTGGGTTTTTTAATGGGGATCATGGCCCTGTTTCCGCCCTCCTCGATCCACCTGTAAATTTAAAATGACTTCAGTGAGGATTAGATGAAAGGCAACAAAAGCACGTTAACAGTCTGAGCCGGGTCAAATTAGACACACAGTGGCTGTGACTTCAGCTCTTTGCCGTGAAACCACTTGTGGAGAGTGGCTGTCACAGCCGTTTCGGATGCGACCTAGGACTCACCCTCGGCCCATGTTGTTGAGGGCTCTGATCAGCTCGGGCACCAGCGTCTTGTGGCCAGCTGCCAGGGTGCTGACCCCCACCACGTGCACATCCGAATCGATGGCCTGCTGGGCGACCTCCTCGGGAGTCTAGCGATTAAATATCGATACTCAGATCTCATTTCCACAAGGGCAAATTTAAAAAAGAAACCAATGCACGTAAATGCAAAGTTCTCGCAAACTTAAACATATATATATATCACTGGAAAACTTTCAAACAGATCATAAAAAAGGCAGGGCCTGACATTCCAGTCCTGACAAATCGATTTCATTTCAAAGATTCTGCCGGGAAGCCTTGACAAGTGAAAAACAATTTCAATTTATTCATCGTCAGATTTTGAGACGCTGTTGAACTGACATCCTCTCAGCAAACCAAAACATCTGATCATGCCCCACTTAGGTGAACAAGCAAAAGTTGCCACTGCGCCGTTGCTCCGCACATCTTCAGCGAGTGGCAAAGGCATACAAACAAATTGGGAATCGAATATCTGTGATGCAGAAACCTGTCTAAAAATGATCGTGATTTTTTGGCAAATACTCTTGGGGCATTCTTCTGAGCTTGAGAGAAACGTTTCACTAAAACACAACATGTTCCGAACTGTTTTATAAGTGCAACTGGTTTTTCTGGAGCCGCTGTACTGAAGTTTAACAAAATCTTGTCATGTTTAAAGCCAAATTTATTGATTTATTTCTATCTGTTCATCCAACGGCGCATTTAGCGCCAATTACAGGATGAAGTGACAATGAAAGAAGACGATGAAGACATGTTCATTTTTATTAGTGAGAGGAAAACCCCACATGAATACTCCAGGGAAAAGTTCACAGAATCAGGCAGGGACTGAAAACCCAATCCACATGCTGACCAAAGTAGGATTCGAACCCGGGTCACTGAGGTGGAAGGCGAGGAAAGAGCCACTACAACAACCTAGCTCCTAAATATTTTTGAATAAGGACTTTTGGAATGAGGACGCTATAGAACTGATTTGACCATCTGTGCAACGGGATATTCTGACGTCGGTTGATTACCTGGAAGAGAGGGCCAATGTCCACGTCAAAGCCGAGATCGGCAAAGCTGGTAGCAACCACCTTGGCCCCCCTGTCGTGCCCGTCCTGGCCCATCTTGGCCACCAGGATACGAGGCCGACGTCCTTCCTTCTCTTGGAACTCCTGAAAAACAAAAACAAAACATGTAAATGGAAACTGTCCAACCTCCGTTCAGTGCGCTTCCTTGCCAACGCAGGATTTTTGCAGAAAAACTACTAGACAAACTTGTGCACTTAGTTGAAATTTAGATGAGAACCGGTTGCGATCTGTATCAGTCTCAAACTGTTTTGGCCGGTAAACCTCTTTTTTTTTGCTCAGCAAATGTTCTGTGTGCTTGGTAAACGTCAGTCAAACGTAGTTATTTCATGTAGCTATATTAATTTGTAGATATTTCATGGAGGGCTGTGTAGATTTCTGTGATTTAAAGCAAACCAGAAGTTTAATATTTTGAAAGAACTGTTCGGAAGCAGAAACTAAATCCTTCTTACTGGCAACTGATTACTAAAAAGCTGACCACCATTTGCAGCTATTAAAGTTGTTCAGAAATTACAAACATTTTCAAGTCCAGCATCTGCAACTTTCGGCGAGGTGTGGGGTATCACCAAAGGCCTTAAATTTAAACTTCATGCTATCTGATGACAAAAGTTGTGGCTGTGACTGGCAATTACATGCGTGCCTCTGGAAGCCACTAGGCTAGCGGCTGACAGCCACCTCCCACAGACATGCATGTTACCATATAAAGCCGCAGCCACTTGATTTGGATACGGCCGGTGCTCACCTCGATTCTCCTGATGCATGCCTCTAGCTCCTGGTCCTCACCGTACTCCGACTTGTAGGCACCGCTCACCATGCGGTCCACGGCCACATGACGCGAGAAGATCTTCTCCATGGCGTCCGAGATCTCGCCCACGCTGCAGCGCAGCTTGGCTGCCTGTGAAGAACACATCAAATGGCATGGAGTGTCTCAAATGTGGGAACGCTAAAAGACGTACCGACGAGAACATTGCTTGGTCCAACCGTGAACACCCTCTGTTCCTTTTTTCCATATATGCTAATGAACAATATTCTACGTGGAACAGTGTTCCAAGAGCTTTTTACTCATAATTCTCCAGTGTTATAGTCAACACCAGTCACAAGACCAGACATTAGACCCTTCACAAGACCAGACATAAGACCCTTCACAAGACCAGACATAAGACCCTTCACAAGACCAGTCACAAGACCAGTCACAAGACTATTCACGAGACCAGTCACGAGACCAGTCACAAGACCAGTCACAAGACCAGTCACAAGACCAGTCACAAGACCAGTCACAAGGCCAGACAATGGCAACGAATGCTTTTGATGGAGTTCATTCTGATTTTGAATTTAGATTGGAGTCTTTGTGTTGGTCATGTGAAAGTCTTACACCTCTGATGGTCTTAGGGTTCTTGAACACTTTTATTTTTTACTCATAAAACATAAAAATTCCACTTATAAACAGCCATTTCATTTGTCATTATAAACCTTACCGATTACATGGACTTAAGGGATTAAGAATTTTGGAATTTTTCAAATCCAAACAAATGTGCGCTAATGTAAAATTAGTTGATTGTATTCCTGACTTACTTGGACACAGAATTCCAATAAGTTTCCTTCCCCGGTCCGTGCACACTCAGTCAGATCATCCAATGCCTTCTGAGCCTGTACACAGAGACATAAACAACCCCCCACACGTTTCCAGGTTTCCAGCTTACTGGTATAAATGGTGAATAATGTACAATCAATGCCAAAGGAACTTAATTTCTCCCTCAACTGCCTTGTGAAAAGCAAAGTACAATTGCATCCAAAGCACTCAATTAGGATCAAGGCTTGTGATGACACTTGTACCAATGGAGGCAAATGACTAGCGGCTGCGACCACTTCCAATAGATGGCCGTGTTAGGCTAGCCGCAGCCAAGATGTTAGGACCTAGCCTACTTCCTTAAAGTTCCCCTTCCCAACAAATGGAGCTAGAAGAGCCACAACACCGCACTCACAGGGAGGCCATGTTTTATCTGGTTTCCTGAATCTATTGTACTCAATCTAATCTGTTAAGTGGAACGGTGCCAGACTATTTTGGATTCCAATCCTCACTTTCAATTGTTTTAAATGTGGCTTAAAACATGTTGATATAATTCATCACAAATGTTAAATCATTCTACACAAAAACCAACATAAATCAGTACTGAACACTTTACTTTGTCACTTTTTATTTTACTCTCAGTTTCAACTCACTTTCAGTTAAAGATGGCCGACACATGAATACAATCTATTAATAGTGGGGCAGAATTACCGCCCAATGTACTGACTTACAGCCTCCTGGTCTCGTGTCTCTCTATTTCTCCTAAGCTTCTCAATCTGCTGCTCTCGCACACTGGTGTTGTCAATGGTCAACACTTCCACAAGTTCCTCCTCCGCCAACTTGTACTTGTTGACCCCAACGATGACCTCTGATCACCACGAAAGAAAGAGCCACAAATGTCAGTCAGATTGGGGTTCTTGATGACCTCTGTCAAAAATGCACGGCACTGTAAGGCACATTTGGAAACAACTTGGGAAATGTGACCAATTCTGAGAGTTGGAAATTGCCGCACGTTACACTGCTGCTTCTGCATGATGATGATGTTAATGGCAGAAAGAGAAAGCTAGCCACAATTTGATATACTTATGTAAAGAGTGCCAAGACAAACAAAAAAGCACTTTAAAAAGTGAGAATTTTATCATTTGACTCTGTCAAGCCAAAAG
>NW_019091364.1:2251809-2270562 GCF_001949145.1 Acanthaster planci
TGACTGGTCTTGTGAAGGGACTCCACTGCAAGACCATTTTAAGTCCAAGTCGTGTCCCCCTCCCACAAATTTGAGTCAAATGTTGAGCGAAGCTCCTGCAAACAAATTGCAAATATGTCATCAGAAGAAGCCCTCTGTTGGTGTGGTGGTGTTACACATGTACCTTGACTGGAATCGATCCGAGCCTGTCGTTTGGCGGCGCACTCCTCGATCTTCAGTTTGGGGTACCCCTCGGCCACCGCCTTGGCCATTCCACCCATCGCTTCGATCTGTCAACGCAAGACAATAACGGTCACAACCCTGAACAACAGGTGCAGCCCTAACGAGAGCAATTCAGAATACACACTGGAGCCTCCTGGCCCGAGTATAGACTAGAGACTTGGCCTCATATAGAAAGAAAGATGGACAGCCTTCTCAACAGCTGTTGAGACTCTATTGGTTGTCAATTCTCCCTTCCTTGCAGTTGGATTGACCAAACCTTCAAACACAGATACAAAACTGCTGTAGCCTACGAAGGTATTCAAACTAGTCCTTGACCCTGTGTGACCCCAAACCATTACTCAACTTTGGGCTCCCACTCCACAGTTACCTACCTCATCTATGACCTTCTTGGCGGCGTCATACATCTCATCCGTTAGACTCTCCATCAAGAAGGAGCCTCCCCAAGGATCGGCAACCTGGGTAGGCAATAACCAAGTCCTCCGAGATCAACCCCTTCTTACCCAAAGCCGACGGTCGTTACAGCGCTAAGACTCCCGACATGATGAGTACTGCACTGAGAACTGGCCTTACGTCTGGTTAACAACACTTATAACACACTTTGCTGTTCAGAGCGCCACGTCTGCTGATGTGTGACACCCACTACAGGTCACATGGCTCAGCGGGCACAATCGGTTTATTGAACAGGTTTGATTTTTCAGAACCCAGTTTGCTGGATCTGACGTCACTGGAAAGCAGTGCAAAGCAATGCTGAATTCCCACTGGATGTAATGTTTACTTCAAGTTTCAACCAATCAGATTTCCCAAAGGTGACGCAACTCAAAATGGAAGCCCACTGAAACAGACAGCAATCATGTGACTGGCCACCATTGGCCGATTATAACAAAGAACTGAGCATGCGAGCTGGTAACGTTACTGTTGACCACAGGTGTGGGAAATTACGAAGGCATGGGGAGGGCTTTGCCTACCTTAGCAATGCCGCTCTCCTCTTGGAGGATTATCTGCGTGTTCCGTGCAATCCGGGCGCTCTTGACGGTGGGCAAGCCCAGGGCCTCGTCAAACGAGTTGGTGTGGAGTGACTGGGTACCGCCAAAGGTGGCCGCCATGGCTTCGATGGTGGTGCGGATCACATTGTTGTACGGATCCTGTGAGTAAAAAAAAAAAAAGACCCTTGAAGAATTAGTATTCAAAGGTTAGAATCATCACCCCTTCACACACCTTCGCCAGTGTTGTTGCAGTACATTTTTGACTGTGCCCGGCATTCAGAAATTTCTCTGTCTTGGGGACACAATCAATTATACCAAAATGGACGTACCGTTTGTGCCAATATGTCCATTCTTCCAAAACAGGTAGATCAAACATGTTGACTTTTCTCACCGATGGTTCAACATACATGAGAGCGTGAACTACAAGTTACCAAGAAATCCAAACTCTGCAGGTATGCACTAAACTTATAATTGATGCATTTATTTGCTGGCCAAGTTTTAAAATAACACTGTTTATGGCATTGCTTGGATGGGGGGGGTGTAATCTAATGCAGGGTGTAAAATGGTCCCAAAAAACTGAGTTGAACATTCTTGGGCCATCAAACACCAGGTGAAGTAACAGTGGCCAGGCTCTAATCTCCTAAATCCAGCAAACATTTCCGCAACCTCGATACAGATCTTGAAAGGCGAGGACCAGGGAACCTTTTGAAATGAACAGGAACATTTGGAGTGTCAAGATTGCTCTCTTACAAACCTGTTCGGTGAGAGACCATCCAGAGGTCTGGGAGTGGCACCGCAGCACCATGGACTTGGACTTCTTGGGCTGGAAGTGGTCGCGGATCAGGTGTGCCCAGAGTCGCCGGGCCGCCCGCATCTTGGCAATCTCCATGAAGAAGTTCATGCCGATGGCCCAGAAGAAGGACAGACGGGGGGCGAACTGGTCGATGTCCAGGCCCGCTGCCAAGCCTATTCACAACCACCCCCCCCCAATAACACAGAGAGTGATCAAAACACAACTATTTGAGAGAAAGCAAAGGCTTTTCCATTTGGCAGCTGCAGAAGTACACGGCATCAGTTCTGCTAGGAAGTTGTTATCTTCAAATATGATTTCAAACCTTCCTTGATGGAAGAAACTAGACAAGCTTGTGAATAACAGAAGTTAATTTATTATTTCCAAGGATGGATTAGCATATGTTAATTAATTTTGGGTTTTGCCTCGCTTGACGTGTATTATAACACTATATACTCAGTGTTTGCCCCCGAGGGCTTGTAAAAAAAAAAACAAGTGTACTCGGGTGAGACTCGAACCCACGACCTCCTGCTTTAAATAGTCTCACTGTACTGCTTACTGTTGATTGGTATGATATTGCAGAGGTTAAATACACAGTTGCTTAAATTTCTTTGTAATCTGAACATTAATCCTGACTCCCTGGGTTGGAACCACCAAAATCCTTGACTCAGCAGGAACCAACTGCAGGCTCTACCTTCCTCGATCCTGAAAAATCCACCAAAAACCTCATTGTGGAATTTGAAGGAAATGGGAGGTTTAGAGCCGAGGCAGACAAAGGGTGAACCCGCACCTGTTCTACAATACTGCAGCCCGTTGCCTAGAGTGAATGCCATCTCTAGGACGTTGTCAGCGCCAGCCTCTTGGAGATGGTAGCCGGAGATCGAGATGGAGTTGAACTTGGGCATGTACTGCAGGTGATGAACACAGTCAAGGATCAGTGTGTCATGAAACTCGGGCAATGCACAGAATGGGCACCGGTGCCTGTGGCAGTAGCTATCTTCTACAGTGAGCCAATGGCACATGGGTAATTCCAGGAAAATTAGGGGTCCATTTTTTTTGTGTGTCCCTGTCACATCAGACATACGATTTTGTGAGTTCTGAACATATTGTCTAATTTCCAAGAGTGGTATTTTAATTCAAATTACCTGCCAAACAAATGGTAATAGTCTGAGATCAATTCTGGTGATATTTCCATGTCAAATAACAAAACTCAAATGTAACAGGGACACAAAAAGTCACACTTTTGGACCCAAATTCCTGGAATTACCCACATACCAAGGCAACAGCCATGAGAAGCCGGTTTCACATGCAGCCTTTTACAATTTCACAGATCCTCGGTATATTTCTTAAGTCTGCTTTTTGATGACTGAGCATTTCACCCTTCTCCATGAACTAACTTGGGCCGTGTCCAAAACGGCCTTCCAGAGCTACGGCTAGGTCTATTTCTGCAGCGTCTCCACGCATTTCCAACGGAGCGAAGACCTAGACCTAGCTCTAGACAAGAGATTCGGATGTAGCCTTGGTTTTACATTTTGCTCTACTTTCCTGCCTTTATTTTGTTCGTGCTTCATCGCAAAGAAACCAAACCGATCCAATGAAAACAGAGCTAGCCAATCGTCATGACGCAACTGTTATCGATTACTTTTTTGATAGTCATTTGCAGGTATCTGGCAATTGAACGACTCCAAACACACACACTCTCTGTGAAGTATGGACGAATCCAGCGATGTTTAACCGGACCCGTTCATGGCAGAAAGCAGTGTTTGGGGTTTTGTCCAGAGTGATTGGCTCCATGCAACCTTATCACAGTGCTCGCTTCCATAAGCGGGGGCCACTTCGTATGACCAGGATTAGCATTACCGTGGTCACCAGATGCATCCTAAGGTTCAACGGTTAGGCCGAAGGTTAGCCTACTCTTCAAGAAAACTTCTTTTCCTGATGACCTCTGTATTGAGGTCTGCTTCAATTAAAGAGTTTAATGCAGTCACCTGAGTGGATGTGTGAATTCGTCCAATCAGATTGCAGAGAAAAAATCTTAGAAATGCAAAGTGTCCAATAAAATCTCAGAAGCCATGCAACCATCACCAGACCTCAACGACGATGAAGGTTTGTCAGTCAATCAGCCCAGCACGCTGTCAGAAGCGACCGCAAAGCCTGCATGGAGTTCTTCGGAGACTGCAGACACAAAAAGTAAATCGTACAATACCTTGGACGTGTAGGCAAAGATGTCGCCTATGATGCGCATGGACGGCTCGGGCGGGTAGATGTATGTGTTGCGCACCATGAACTCCTTCAGGATGTCGTTCTGAATTGTGCCCGTCAGGAGCTCCTGCTTCACGCCCTGAGGTAAAATGGAGCAGTCCATGTCTTCACTCACAACAAAAGCTATATTGTTGATTGAGGGTCGAGCAACAAAATAACTTGGAAAGCAATCTTCAAGATGTTAATTAACACTTGTAATTGCCCTCCTTTAATTACAAACTGAAGAAATAAGATAAACAGTGGAAAGTAAAAATAACAAATTCTCTCATCACGTTTTTAAAACAGGAACGTGTGAGTTTTTTGACGTGGTGCTGGAACATCCAACCTCAAGAATTGATAATTTGAATGAACTCGAGAAGTTTACAACTATTCTCCACACAAAATGTCAAGGATTGCAGTAATTAAAAACAGCACTGAAGAGTGAACATTTAAAAAATGCCTAACCTGCTCTTCCGCAGCGGTGATGAACATCGCCATGACTGGAAGCACCGCTCCGTTCATCGTCATGGAGACGGACATCTTATCCAATGGAATGTCATCAAACAGCATCTGGATAACGAAGAAAACAAAAAGGAAAAGTGTAAAACTCCAGTTTTTGAAACGATTTATGTATTGATGTAAAACGGCAAAGAATTCTATGTTCAGTTTACCTTCATATCGTCAACGGTATCTATGGCAACGCCTGCCATACCAACATCACCATGGACACGGGGGTTATCGGAGTCATACCTGTGAAGAAGAAAAAGAATGACCTGGCATGTGTCGCCAAAGACACTGATTCAAAAATAACAATAGAACCACACTTTAACCATTTCCTGCCGGGTGCTTTTAGAAATGCAGTGCCTCCATACGGGTGATTTTTCAATATCTTCGGTTTTCAAAAATCTTCAAAAATTCTTATCTTTTTTTCCTGAACGCCTAAACCCCATGGAAGTACTGTCTGGTGGCTACTCTAATCTGACAGACAACATCTATTGACGCCTGAGTATTTCAGCCAGGCCTGCCGCCTTGTAAAGAGAGCCCAGATTGTGTGGTGTTACACAAGTTTCTTTTGTTCCCGAAACTGGCACAGTGCGCACATCTGGGTCTTTTCAATGGGGGCCAGATAAGCGTGCAGCAGTATTGTATCGCTCATCTTTGGAGTGCTGGATCACTTTTGTCCCCGGTGGTAATCCACTCGTGCTGAATGCCACAAAAGGTGGTATAATCTTTCAAAAAATCACGGATTTCCTCCGCTATTGACAACTGAAAAAATGTCGGCAATTCCCAGCAGCTCTGTCTTTTGTTCAAAGTACGGTCTTTTGTTACAAGGCCCAAGCTCTTTTGTCCGATTTGGGGCACCCCGGTTATGTGTACAAACCCAAGGTACCCGGAAACGGGCTCTCCGGCAGGATATGGTAATTTAATTTGATTTAATTTTCAAAATTTTAGTGAGGCTCTTTAAGGGCTTTTAGGTGCCGTTATTCTCAGGCCAATTCAAATTTGCATATTTCTGAGAGAGAGTGTGATGTCATACCAGGAAGCCTGGATAATACAGCTATTTCTGCATTAAAATTTGTCCACATTTGAGAAATTATGCTGTTGGAAATGTTCCTTACTTAGGTCGGTTGCTGTTTCAGTTCACGACAACAAGCCAGCGAGCAAAGATTTCTCATACGTATATTCAATGAGCTCATTTTGGGTCCACTAGTTTGAGAGGACAACCCCATAGACATCATCGCAAAAGCTTCAGGAAAAGCATAGACATTCTTAATGTTGAAAGATGTTTTAGAATAAGAGAGTTTGACATTTATGGGAAGTTGGAAATTGCACAGAACATGTTTTGAAGTAAAATCTACTTAACGGATGCCTAAACTAAGTTAAAAGAATGTGCACCATCCCTACTGTTCAATGGAAACAGCACTCAACTCAACCTATTTTACAACAGAATGTGCACAATTCCTACTGTTCAATGGAAACAGCACTCAACTAAACCTATTTTACAACAGAATGTGCACAATCCCTACTGTTCAAAGGAACACATTAATTTAAGTAACAAGATTGAGCTCAATCTATTTTACAACAGAATGTGCACAATCCCTACTGTTCAAAGAAACACACTGATTTAAGTAACAGCACTCAACTCAACCTATTTTACAACGGAATGTGCACAATCCCTACTGTTCAATGGAAACAGCACTCAACTAAACCTATTTTACAACAGAATGTGCACAATCCCTACTGTTCAAAGGAACACATTAATTTAAGTAACAGAATTGAGCTCAATCTATTTTACAACAGAATGTGCACAATCCCTACTGTTCAATGGAAACAGCACTCAACTCAACCTATTTTACAACGAAATGTGCACAATCTCTACAGTTCAGAGGAACACATCTGAGTATCACAGCACTCGACCAATTTTGACCTGAAAGTGCTCAAAGCCCATCCTCTTTAACCCCCCATTCTTCATCTTATGCTGCCCGTCATTTTCACATGTGAGGGCCTCGTTATGCTAAGGCCGCATGGTGCTGCAATTGCAATTGATGCCACCACCTACTCACCCTCTGTGCGTAGCGAGGTCGAAGGCCACGCTGAGGCCCTGCTGGCCAGCCTTGATGTTCTCCTTGTAAAATCGGTTGCTTTCCTCCACCGTGCTGAACCCTGCGTACTGAGACGAGACAGAGAATCATCGTCACATTGCTTCAGGTCTTGCTACGAAAACAGAGCGTGGAATTCCCCAAATTTTGTTGGAACTTTTTCTGAGAAAACCGGCACTAGTCAAAACCAATAGCTATTAGCAAATCCCACCCAATTCACTTCTTGAGGGAGTTACAGGCACATCTAGCTCATTAGCTAGAATTGAATTCTAGGAAGGTGGAACATTGAATTCAAACCACAAGGGTCCAACTCTAGCTACAACTTCTAGTCAACTGAACATAACAGACTGGAATTGAGACTACTGGTGTGAGGGTCTGAACTGGAGCACTTGGTAGCACTCAAGGTCACATTTACCTGTCTGATTGTCCACGGCCTCTGGGTATACATGGTGGGGTAGGGACCCCTTGTATACGGGTACCGGCCGGGGAGTTCCTCATCGTGTTTGGCTGTGTCTTGCCTGGTGTACAGCGGTTTGATGTTGATTCCCTGCATGAAAATCCAAGTCCATTTATGTTGTGTGATTTTACGAAGTATGTGCGTTGATGTGCATTAAGAAATAAATCTAAGGAATCAATCTGAATGTTTCATGTAGACACTTCTGAAATCAGAAATAACTTTCATAAAAAAACAGGGGAATGACCACAACTGTTGATGCAGAAAGAAAGGCAGAAAATTTAGTAACTTTGAAAATGAATATATACAGGGGTGTGAGCTGCCACTTACATTTAAAGCTAAAAACGGCTAGCAAAAAGTTGAAATGTATAAAGTTCCCATACTTTTGTCCAGACCAGGTGTACAAAAAAGGTGGGTCCACATCTAAACGAAAACAGCTGAATTCTCACACCCCTGCTATTCCTCTTGTCCACTTGACACCGGAGGACATGTAAACACACAATTTTTCTTATTTGCTCCACAGAGGACTTCAATGCTCGTTTACAAATTCTTTTTTCATTTCCATGGTTGACATGTTAACTCATCGTGCTTGGTTGGGTCAAAGTGCGGAAGATGATCCTACATGCTTGTCCTAAGTGGACCCACCCCCAACCAACAATAAAATGGAAATGCCTTTCATTAGTAATCAGAATTGCATTGGGGAGCCCACACCATATTCAGAAGAGCTAACGGGATTAAAGACCTAAGTGGATTTGCTAAGGAGTGAAACCACGGTTACAAAAGAGATAAGGTTACAGAAATCCCAACTAACAACTCCTTTGTATTAGAAAAATTGGCAAAAAAACACACATGGCCATGGGCGACACCTGCTATTTGCTATGGACCTTTTGCATGTAAACCAGTCGACGTCTGGACATGTGCCACAATTTTTACCAGGGCAGTAGAAAAAAAACGGGGAAATGAATGAAAATACTGATGCCAAAGCTCAATGGCTGCGCCTCCCAACATATCTTATGGGCACCATAAATAAATCGCTAGGTTCATGGGGGAGTCTTGTAAGCAAGGCAGTTCTTTCCTCGCCTTCCACCTGTGGTCCCGCGCTCGATTCCCGGCCCAGTCCACATGTGGATCGGGTTTTTAGTCCCTGGCTCTGTGGGTTTTACCCAGAATATTCCTCTGGGGTTTTCCTCCCATCAATAAAACTGTAACTGCTTCTTACTGTCTCCCCTTTACTGATGTTAACTTGGTGAATGTGGGTCGTTTGGCGGCTGCCTGAGGTGCCCTTGTATGCCATCGGCTTAACTTTGTTTAAATGTATTCATTGTTCCACGCTTAATGTCTTCATTGTACAGTGCATTTGAACATATCTATATGAAATCTGCACTTTACAAATTAATAAATTATTATTATTAAGGTTGAAGAGTTTCCAGGAAAAAAAAACCCCCAACGACCAGCAGCTTCTTCGGGTAAGAAAATCCAACATCAACTGGCAATAAACACGCAAGAAAAATCTTGGGGCAAACCTCTGGAGTTCTCCAGGTAAGTTTTTCGGCCGGGTCCGCCCCTTTCAGTTGTTTCTTGGCAAGCTCCACCCATTCTTTGTGCAGAGGCTCACGGTTGATGGATCTGACCGGCACCTGACTGCATGTGGGCAACACTGCCTGCTAAGTGGGAAGGGTCAAATACATATCGTCAAATACACAATTTTAGTGAAAATGCCTTCTATGAAATCCCCTTTGCATGTATGGATCCCTTACCCATCAATACTCTGATGTAATACTTTGGGCAGTTTCTAATTTGTAGAAGTCCGTGAAATTTTGGTTTTGATTTGCGCCATTCATTTACTACAGTGACTAACTCCCAATCGCTGACCGATGCCAAACACAGTCAGGATCTGTTTGGTCTGGGAACCAAATTTGCAACAGCATTACGTAGATCCCCAGAGCATGACATAACCAATGAAGGTTGATGAATGATGAACCGAAATGCATACGATGCGTGGGATCGAGTGTCAACTCGTTGCTAGACACATGGTGGTATGTGTGGAGCACACACCATTCGCTCATTCAGTCCTTATCCCACACGATGATGACGCAAACCTGTGAAAATACCGCAAAGCTGCTGTTTTTGACAAATTCATTCCATTCACACATACACGCAAGGCTTCCTTACACAGTTAATGATAAAACAGCAGTTTGGATCACCGTCTCTTATGCTGTCTGGTTCCCAGACCAAACAGATCCCGACTGTGTTTGGCATTGGTCAGCGATCGGGAGTTAGTCGCTGTAGTAAGAAAATGGCCCAAATCGAAACCAAAATTTCACCGACTTCTACAAATTGGAAATCGCCCGAAGTAATACATTAGAGTATTGATGGGGCGAGTGATCCATACACGCGAAAGGGCTTTCATATAGAAGGCATTTTTGCTGAGTCCCCACTTTTTGAATGGACCGCTGTGGGACCAAGCATACAGACGGAGTCCAGTAGACTGGCCCCCAGTCTGGGGCTAGTATGACCCGGAGCGAGTGTGCATAGACCTACAGGCAATTAAGGCTAGAGGAGTGACATCCTTCACTCATGTCACTTCACAAAATACAAATGGCTAGTTTTCAATCCCATTTCTGGCAATAAACGTATTGAAAAACCGTCCCAATGCATCATGTTACCTTACGCCAAAAGTTCAAATGTGTGGTTTTGGCAGCGGTTAAACGAAGCATTTTTGGCGAAAAACGTTAACAGAACTTCGTAGATAACTGCGTTGGACCCCGTACCGTACCGACCGATCCTGCACAATTAGTCTGGCTAACATAACAGTGTTAGTGATGCCCTAGTCGCTATGTGCCAGCAGGAGGCAGCAACCACACTCAAGTTTCCCACACTGCTCAAGACACAATGTGAAATCAATGTGGTGTGGTCAGGGGACGAGACCAACAGGAACAACGAACGGTAGCCGTTAGAAAACATCAGTTGAAAGGTGTATTTGGAATGGATCTTGCGCCCGCCAGTGTCTGTTTCATTATATACGGGTCTGTGCAAAGTAAGGGTCATTTGCACAGACACGGGGAGAAGAAAAAAGGTCAAAAATTTTGTTCGATTCAGGGGGAAAATTCATATTCAAAATCAAGGTAGCGAAGTAAGGGAACTGTAACCTCCTCCCTGGCCCCGCCTACAAGTAGCACTACCACCTTCAAAACGGTATGTTCTACGTTTGGTGATTTGCACGTAGCGCATGCATCATCGCATGGGACATTTGACCCTGCACTTTCGACCCATTTTTTTGGGTAAGTTCATCTCACAAGGCAGATATACTATGTTGAGAGTATTTTGATTGCGTGTTTGATTTTATATCTGTCTAATTTTATTTAGTGAACCGTAATTAGTCAGAAATTTCATCTGAAGGAAAATGCTAAGATTTTTAAAGAAAAATACTGACCAATGGAAAGGTCGCATTACCGGCGTTTTCCAAATAAGGCTGAAAGAATGATGACGTAGCAGGAGGCGGACATATTACGCGTGCGCATTTTTACGCAATTCCCCTCACAAGCGTCACGTTGCATGAAGAAGAGCGAGGTCAGAATCCTGTAATTTTGGTGAGTTTTTGGGTGGAAATAAGTATAAATATTTGACACACTGTGTAATCTGTGTGGAGAAAAGGTGTTTTGTGATTAATGGTCAAATTTTAAAAGTAATCAGTGCTTGTATTTCAAAGATATGATCTTCTGAATCCGCCGATTGGCTTAGAGATTGACTTTCTGTGCACGGTTTCATTTCAAGGAATATGAATGATGTAACACCGGACTTGTTAGGTTGAAAGTTGAATCGTAGGCAAACGTGGGTAAAATCTCTGATCATAAATTGCATCATGAGTGATTGTACGCTTTATTCTAACAAAAATGCCGACTTGATCGACTTAAAGTTGTTATATTTCTTGAGAAGTGTCCAGTGCTTGCTCAAACATGAGTCAAACCGAATTAAAACTGAAAATATCTTAAGATGTTATCATAAAACATATACATGTAAAAAGTCCACAGTGATCAAAGAGATTGGATTTATATTTTCAATTTGAAACATGTGACACGACCTTACTTAACCATGCTTAAATAATAAGTTATTGTGAGGGCTTGCTTGCAATCATATTTAATCTAATCAAATATGTCAAAATCACATTTTCAATGTTCAATATTTTGGCGATGATGACCTTTGTTGGGATAGGCCTCCATGCACAAAACTTTGCCTGGATGCAGTGTTCATTCTTTCTGATTCTCCTGTCATGTTCGAGCGTGGCCACGAAGGAGCTATAAAACTCGTAGACCTATGTTGGAATCATCAATATTCTGATTATTCAATCTAAAATTTCCAAATTATTAACCAATTTTTTGGGGAGTGTTGAAACTCTTGATCTGTGGTTTGTCCTTTCACTGATCTGCTGATTTATCAAGCATTCACTGCTTATTCGATGATATTGACATCATTGATGATGAACGTGGTACTGCAAGGCAAAACTTACCATTCAAGCATGTCAAATTAAGAAAAGTGTGAACAATAAAATGGTGAAGTTGAACATTACGCAGTTCACAGGTACCGCTATCTGTAAACTGGGACACTTTCAGTTTGTACAAACATTTGGTTGAATGGAATGTAGTGTTCACACCTGACGAATCGGAACCAGTGTTTGGCAAAAGCAAACGAGGAGTTGAAGGAGACATAAAGGAGGCAGGTTGAAGATTGGGAGGTTTGCCTCTGCTGCAGTGCTGAGTGGCTCGCATGAGCATGAGTCCATCTTCCTGTGGGTTGTTAATTGAATTTCCTCCAAGGTCTGATGCGGGGGTCATGTCTCGGTCGCACTGAGGTTTCGTCGGTTCCCCAAGCCCTAGAGCTGTGACATGCTCAGCCTAGCAGTATTTCAGTGCTGAGTTTGTCCTCCCAAGGGGTTTATTTGTAGGTTATTCTTCAGTCTTCTAGTGAAACCACATCTAAGTTGACAACTGAAACCCCAAACTGTATATGAGCATCAAAGACAGAGTAAAAAACCAAATCCCAATTTCCTGGGGTTTCCGAGCGCAGGATTTTCTGCTGATGGACCTGCTGTCCATTTCGTATGCAAAGATTCTGTAATGCTTGTTCAGAGAGTGTGACATACAAATGACAGTGTGCTCGTTACAAGTTCCATCCAGATAATTTGTATTTGGAATACGTGTACACTCATGACTTGTGGTTTGTGGTCATGCCTGTTATTTTGAGTCATAAAAAAACTCACTTCGAGTTTTACTTTTTGTCACCAACCTGCCAGGACATGTACATGTATGTCATCATCCTGGTAAAAACCTCCAAGGCCACCAGATGACAGCATTTCCCTCTGTAGATATTGAGACATTCCCTATTGTACACATGCTCATTGTGTATGTCCTTGAATGGACTTTACACAACCAGCTGTCTTGGCAGTCTGCCAATGTAGTGGCCAAGTCTGAATTTATGAATGGAGTTACATCAGAACTGGTCAGCTGGTTGTAGTGAGTCACACTGGTAGTTGAGGTTGGAGGAAAGGCTACGTTTGTTTGTGGGGATAAGTTTTTAAACCTGAATCACTGGTACTGTATATGCAGCTAAGGGCTGACAAGCTTATGCATCAGTATATGTGCGAATATAGCCTTGGTCGAGGCGCTTGTCATTAATAGCCGCACCGCATTGGCCAGCTCGTGTACACGTATTCTCCGTTGTGTACATAAACATGATAATACATAACATAGTCAATGATAGGGCCTAAAAACCACATGTAGCTGGTCGTATAAATCTTCTCAACTCGGTTCTGAGTTTTCCTGCATAACAACACGGGTAGGGCTACATGATGAATAACTGTTAAATTTACATCCAACTCACATAGAAGACGTTGGTGACATGACACACACATTTCATGGCTGCCATGCTTGCTGTTTTGGACGAAAGTCTTCAATTAACTGATAAATTGCTGGTGCAGATTTCAAATTTATAAAGAGAGTTTTAGTACAGTGACGCATTTCAGCCATGACTCAGACAAGCTTGGCCAGTATTATGTTTTGGTGATGTAATTGCATATCAATATTATGGTGATATTGGTACGAGCTGTGATTGGATAATCCATAAATATGTACGCCCCCACTCATATTGTATTTGCATACAAGCTCTGCGCGTGAAATCTTGCGCAAAATAAAGAAACACACAAGTCTTCGTGGACGGTTGAACCAAGGCATTTGTCCGGGTTCAGCTGATTTGCATCATCTACAGTGCGAGAACTGTTGACTTCTGTCTTCAAGTAATGTCGGTTTCTGGAAATGTGAACTTGACTGTCAAGCAAAACTTGAAACGTTGACTTGTTCTGTTATTTCTTCATTATCACAGAGTAAAGACATCCTGAACTGAAAATGTCCAAGGCTGAAATCAAGCCCGGCGACCCGGCAAAGGGTGCTGCCATCTTTAAGCAGAAGTGCACCCAGTGTCACGTCATAGACAAGACAGGCAAACACAAGCAAGGGCCCAACCTAATGGGCCTGTGGGGCCGGAGGACGGGCCAAGCGCCAGGATTTAGCTACACGGATGCAAACAAGAACAAAGGTGGGAGAAATAGATAGCGGCTACGTCGCCTGCGTCGGATTCAGGCTTCCGGTTTTCTCTTTGTCACCATTTTCACAGGCTGAAACACAATGACTGTGGTCAGCCTCTTATGAAAATTGTATAATGAACGATTATGATTTCCCAAATTGACAAGTGAGTTTGGAAGCATCTAAAAACAAGGATTTTCGTGGTTTGAATAGGCTTATGGATGTTTGTTGAAAAAAGGCACGATGGTCAAGGTAAAATATAGGGCAAGGCATTGGCCGTGAGGATTGAAACTTTTTGTGAGGCACCTCGACCAGTGAGAGGGGCAACGACGGCGCTGGCCGTTCATTTTGAGGCCTGGTTTTACACAAGTTCACCCCATCCATTTAGTTGTGGAGTTACGCAGGGAATCGTAATGGACTTCATCACAGTCCCAGTTGACGACCTCAACTCTTACATATAGAAAATTTTACCAATTAATAACTGTCCCCCTTATTTTGACTTTGAAAAGGTGTTACTTGGGAGAGAGAAACGCTATTTACATACCTCGAGAACCCCAAGAAGTACATCCCAGGAACCAAGATGGTCTTTGCCGGCCTCAAGAAGAAGAAGGAACGTGAGGACCTGATATCGTACCTTGAGGCGGCAACGCAGGGAAAAGAAATCTAACACATGCTCAAATGCATATGATTAACCTTTGACCTCTGAAGTCTAAGACAAAAAAAATGCTGCCCCTAGTTTTATTATCAAATATCCCCCGGTGCATTTTTAACAGTAATCTTTTGGGTTTTTTTTTTAACAGTTGTGCAAGGGGTTTGAAACGCGACAAAACTTTCGCAATTATTTGAAAGCAAAACGAATCAGACTCAACACCCAACATGTATCAGATGTTGTTACTGAACCCTTAAACTGTCACATTTCAAAAACCAAATTTTGTTTGGACTTCCAAGTTGCCGTTGCCAATATATCTTCATAATTTATTTCTTTTTTAATGGAAAAGTGTGAAACTTCAAGTGTTTCCCGCTGATTTTTTTTTTTGTGGTGGTGGCTACATATCTGTCTGTACGTGTGTGTGTGCTGAAAGTCTGAATGCAAGATTTTGTTTAGCGTATTTTAAAAGAATCCGAGGATTTGTACATTATCATATTAACAAAACTGTACATGGAGCCAACAACTATGATTATGATTGAATGTGCACAAAGGCGGTTAGTGTGGAATTGATTACCACTCGACAGGAAAACACCATCTGTGTTGCCTCCAGACAACACATTTTGCTGTTGTACCAAAGATGGAAAGAAACTTTGGATTAATCTCACTGTTGACTGTTGTACAAATTTATAATTATGAAGAGTCTAGTATGTGGTTATTGGAAAACTTCCTTGTGACATGTTCTCTGTTATGTTTGGTTACTACGTACCACTGTACATATATCTAAAAATGCCCGGGGACACTTAATTTCTCTGAATTCGGATTGGATGTGTAGTGGGTCACATGGGGTCAGTGTTTCCACGCATACACGGTGCATGATACCCACAATGCAACTCTCTCTTAAGTTTTAAGGTTCAGCTGTCGCCAGCGCTTGATGGAGAGGTATGCGTGAGTGAGCAGACCGCAAGGGACGCATACAGTAAACTGAGGCAGAGTTCACTGGATCATATGTTTGCCACCGAGACAAAAAATTCTTGCCCAGTTGCTAAAAAACCTTTTCCTTCACTACTTGCTAGGTTGGAAGCCATTTTGTCTTAAATTATCGGAGGTCAAGAACAAAAAGAATTGCATTTTATTTGTGTGAAGAAATTGATTCCCCCGAGTGGACGATATTAACTGCCTGTTTTCAACATTAGTACCAAATGTTAGCATTCCCTGTGTTTTAGGTTCCTCATAGCAATATTATACAGTGGATGTAAACACACATAGGTGCATAACGGTGTGGTTAAAATACACAGTCATGTCATTTTTAACACAAGTAAAAAGGTTTTTCACTGACATCTATGTATTTTGTGTTTTGGGGGTGTAGATTCGTTTGTAAACATATTTATGATGGATCTGGGGAAGCAACTACATTGTATTAATTTTTGAATCATCATTCTGGCTAATAGTTTTGTTCAAAGTATACATCTATTTGGAAACTTAAAACTACACTCCAGAAATCCTCAGGTAACCAGCGTCAATTCACAAGACAAAACCAGTTCTTAAATTTCACAGCAGCACACAATTAGATTTCCTTCACAGTCTTGGTTTATTCTTAGCTCATGTGTGAGGCGGGACCTACGTGTATGTTTATTCTGTAGGCGGACTGGTCCCTTGTGGTTTTGGCTGTGAGCTGCTCCATTATTTATTTGGCTGTTGTGTCTTTTTAAACCGAGTGAGCACTTTTACAGTATTCTTTGATACTGCGCACGGTTTTCCGTGAAAAGGGTTTTTTTTGTCCAACCAGTCTTTTTCCATCGTGTATTTTCTTCCCATGTTTGAATTGATTCTTTACAGATTTTGTTGTGGAATAAAAAGTGATGATGATTGACGTTAGGCCTTTGCCTTTTGCGGTGCCATTTTTGAAAACCTTTTTTCTCGTGTTTTTGTTGAGGTTCTGAAGAAGTTTGTGCTGAAATAAACTGTGTTGCTTGCCTTCAAATTTGGCAGGGACGATGGAAGGTCGAAGCTTCGAGTCCATTCGCTCTATGAAATGTCTGTTCGTTCAAAAGCCGTGACCGAAACGGGCTTCCACTTTCAGAGGTACGGCTACGTCCTATCCTCGTACGCGTATCGAAGACCCTTGACCTAGCTCTAGACATCCCAGTCGGATGCAGCCATTCTCTCCACGGACGTTCAATAACGCCCCCTGTTGGTCCTTTATGGCAAGGCTGTGCGTAGCCAGTCGACAGAGGGCGACAAAGTACACCATACGTGCAAGTACACTACATATATGCGTTGATGAGTGGGGTGTGGGCCACGTGCCACACAATGGGGGGAAAGGCGGGTCACGTACCTAGTGAATGTCCGTGCTCCTGGGTGTAACTCTACCCATTGGAACTCTTGCAATGAGCAAGACTCATATTAAAGCGGTTCATTTGCTTTAAGCGCCATCTCGAAAAAGGAGGAACCGGGGGCCCCAAACTAGTATTAGTTACGCGAATGCAGAAACGTCCACCTTACAATTCAAATGAAATTATATTAGGCTGTAGTCCGAGTATTGTAGGATGTTACTTCGAGAACTCGAAGTCACTAAACTCCGTGATACTCCGTGTGCCTTCGAGGCAAAAAGGTTCACAATGGCGTCGTAACGCTATGGGGTTTTGAAATCGAATTTTTGTGGTGAAATGGTTTGCAGCCCTAAAAAAGCTATTAAACCAAATTTTCCCCTGTCAGCAAATCTACTTGATCTATACCTGCTAAGAAAGGGATACTGGTAGTTTCAGAGCGTGAGACGGAGTATTTTTGGGGAAAAAAATGAGATTTTTGCTCACCAATTTCTCGCTTCCACCCGTTGACTGTCACTCCGTTCTTGCCGGTGGCGTTTATCAGACTGCGCATGCGTTGAGCCCGCCACTGACCGCGCTTGCTCCACATCTTGGCTCGACCATTTTCGGTGGCGGGGGATGACATCTTGTGTTGTTTTCATCGTGGGACCGTCCGGGCTGTTGTACAGTATGTTGTGACCTGGAAACCGACGGTGACACATCAGGCGAGACGCGCGACATGTACTGCGCCGTGTGTGATGTCATCCCCGCCACCGAAAATGGTCGAGCCAAGATGCGGAGCAAGTGCGGTCAGTGGTGGGCTCAAAGCATGCGCAGTCTGATAAACACCAACGGCATGAATGGAGTGACAGTCAACGGATGGAAGCGAGAAATTGGTGGGCAAAAACTCCTTGTTTTCCAAAAATACTCCGTCTCATGCTCTGAAACTACCATTATCCCCTTTTTAGCAGGTATAGATCAAGAAGATTTGCCGACAGGGGAAAATTTGGTTTGATAGCTTTTTAGGGCTGCAAACCATTTCACCACAAAAATTCGATCCCAAAATCCAATAGCGTTACCGTCGCCATGTAAACCTTCTTGCCTCGAAGGCACACGGAGTATCACGGATCCGGAGTTAGTGACTTCGAGTTCTCGAAGAAATACGATGCATGCGTTCGATAACCTCCCCGTAACGGGGTTTGCATCAGCCCAGCTTGAGAGCCATGCAATGGGTCAAATTGAACGACATAATGTTATATTATGCGGGCGGAACATGCATACATCTTTTAAAGTTTTTAACGCATCGAAACCGAGGCTCTCTCTGTGTTGAACATCATCACGCGCGCCTGTGGAGTCCACACAGTACATGCTGTATCCGGTTCGTAAGTGTGACGCCACTTCAGTTTATACCACGCCCACTGCACAAGATACACGACCATCGCAGGTACGTTAGTTCGCGGTAAATTGCCTTTATTTTTTTCTTTTGATTTTACATGTCGAGTCATCCTGAAAGACTCTTCCACAAAAATTTGCAGCCTGAAAAGTTTGAATTTAACATACCTTCATGTATTTTGTGTCTTGACTCCTTACTTTCAATAGTCTGATCGTATTAAGAAGTTAAGCTGACGCTTACAGCCTCGTCCTATTGGGATTCCTCTATACCAGCCAGAACGTAAAGGCTGTCAACATTTTGCTGGCTTCAGGCATCAGCTCTGCAGCAATTGTTGAATGCAGGGTCAATTTTCTTCGCTTGCGACGATCTTTCCCAGACTGGGCATGTCAAAACATACGTCATCTACCTAGAGGGAGATCGAGGTAGGACGTCATCAGGTCATTGAATACGAAGTTAAAAACACATTTCTGAACCCCTTGCTATTTCTCGTAATGTAATTTACGAGAAATACCGCTCCGAGCGGGAACAAAAGAGGGCGTG
>NW_019091364.1:2280891-2314951 GCF_001949145.1 Acanthaster planci
CATCACCCATGGATATAAATCGATATGACGCAAGGGTCAGAGGTCACAAGTTGAAAGCCCGGATGTTTTGATTTCATTTCCCTAACGTGGTGGGTTCCCATTCAGCTGAGTGTGTTCCCTATAGTAATGAGGCGCACTTGAAAAAATCTCAGAAAATTCAAAATGATACGTTAGCATTTTGAAATTCTTTTAGTTTATCAATTCTTGTACAGCAACTTTCCTTCTGCGCACACACCCATCAACAAATAAGTTGTTTGTAACTCTGTTGTTATATGCCAACGCATGACTGTTGACGGTTTACGTTCAACAAGCCCACCTACCGGATCGGGAATAACCGAACATCAACGGAACCATCCGAACATGCAGAATGTAGAAGGGACGACTTCGGAATATTTCGGCAATTTCTGGAAAACTGGAGGAATTCCTCCAGTCCTGGTCACGTGACATTGGGTAATACCGGACCCTTGATTCGTCGGGTAGTCAGAATCATCGGTTCTGATATCCAGACTACCATCCAACCAGAATACACTTTCGTATTTTGTACCTTAGCGCGAGCAGGGACGTTGGTTGCCTGAGCTACCTCGTTCCCAATTTGTGGTTGACCGACCATCCAATAAGTCGAAACTCGGCTAATTAATGTTTTCTTATTAGCCTGGAGCAGCGCGGATGAATTTGGACTGAACTAATTCACGGACAAAACACAACTCTCTATAACGACATGTCATCGAAGCTGCTGGGGTTGACTTAATGGGGATGATTGTTTTCCTGATTCTCATGTGAGAGTGGTGATGTGAAGGATTCCAAGATTTCTCTTATCGACCTGTGCGCAAAGAATTTACATAATATAGTGCTCATAAAAATCTTACAATACTAGTTAGTACAGGGCAGAACCATTTAGAAATATATTTCATTTAGATAGCCATTACATACGCATCTTTTATAAAATTCTGTGATTGTACAACCTTCATCGTTACTCTTTTTTTGATAGTGTTTTAGACAAAAAATCTGATTGACTTTTGAAAATCTTTTTTTAAAGGTCAGACATCGAAATCCTGGTAAATCATTGACGTGACGTCATCGTCTTAATCTCCAACTTTTATATTTTTCCAACTTGAATGTGGATAATACGTACATGTTCATTTTTGTGCTTGTAATTAATTAACAAGTCATGCTACACAGACGTGACCAAGCCGGACTCAAGTCGCTTTTTGCAACTTCTGACTTAATAATTAACGTGGACTTGCAAAAAATAAAAAGACTTGATGTCATGTCTGGTACTTAACCTCCCCCGCCCACGAAGCACTCACCGCCGAGGACAAAAGACTGACCGAGGACAAGGGATGTAAACACCCTCCCATGCACACAGGCACTTTACAACACTGGACAGGGCTGAACAAAAAAGGCTTGACTACCAAGGTCAGGTGAAGAATGAATGTTTTTGTTCCCTTTGTAAGAAGCTAGCCGGAGGGGAGAGGGAAGTCAATTCTTCGAGGAAGCTCCCCCCCGAATAAAAAAACAGTCCCCGCTTTTCTTTCTTGCAGTCTCCTCCACGGCGAAAGAAAGGAAGAGATCGAGTACTGACATTTAATTTTTCTTCGCCTGGTGTATGAATGAAAAAGTCTGCGAATTATTTCGTGTAAAAGGGCCGGTCATCCGTAAAATCATGAGCGAGCTGACAAAGAAGTTTCAAAATAAACAAAATTGCATTTCCTCCGGCAGGGTTTCTTGTGTTACTCTGGGTTTTTTGTTTCGTTTTGCACACTAGCACTGAAAATGCGTTGTATTTATGTCAGACGTTCAAGGTACAAAATGGGAAATTTCCATTAGTTGGGATTTTAAAACCACTCACAAAGAAGCCGAGGCCAAATTCGTCCTGTTGTTATGTGTATTGAATCTGTACACTCACGGAGAAAACTGCCCATTTTCATGGTACCATGGACGAAAACCACAGCCAGGTCAAAGCGCGTCGTCGCAATGCATATTCGGGAGACGTTAGAAGTCCCCTTGAACCTTGCTTTTGGCTATCTTTGTACTCGCTTGGCGCAGTACGTGTGGCGTACGTAGTCGTACACAGAAAATTCAGCATGTGGAAGGATTTTGAGTCCGTTGTTGCCAATTCGTCCTGCGTGTGGACCGAGCGCCAAGTCCCACCGTCAACCGTGCCCAACGCGGATAGAAAAGGCTTCATTTTGGTGGTATCATGCACCAGGAGCAGCGCGGTGCAAAAGTCCCAACGCACCTCGATTTTTGTGTATGTTCGTATGGGATTTGTGGCACGCCCATCGCGGATCTCGGCGACAGTTCACGGAAGTGGCCCGCCTCCAGCGAATGCGTGTTTGACGGTGTGTTCTGTTCATCCGGTTGAACGTGTTTGCATAGTGGACGTCCACGCAAAAAAGGGCTTAATACGTGGGCACACAGTCCAACGAGCTACCCAATTCTTACTGCGGCCCATAGAGACGGCCTACAATCGGCTGTGCGGGTGGAAACCGCTTGTAATAAGCACAAACAGCAGAAAGTGGCTTACAAGCACCCCCATTTTAGGGGATCCCCATTCCTCGAAAAATCTGTGGCCAACCGCCGGCAATGTAATGCATTGTCAACGCGAAACGTGTAACATCCGTCACTTAATGTTCCACCGCTGGAAAACGCCAATTCACGGCAGTCTGTGCTTCCAAAGAACTCATTGCCACACACGTAAATGGGCGCTTGACAAATCGAGCGTTACCTCGTGCTCTGGACCACTTACCCCACGTTCGTAACGTTACTTTTACAATTGAGTGAACGCAGTTGCAGTAACTAGGCAAAGTGACGGTGGACCTCCAAAATAGGCTTCTTTTTACACAAGCCCCAGTCGCAAGCAGCATCACAGATTATGGACGCTTTAGTATTAATTAATATAGCGGGTACGTTCTCTCCTCCATAACTCTGTGTGCTTTGTAACTCGGGATAAATAAAGTGTGTGTGATTGATTACTTTGAGACTTCACAATTGCCCCCCTATAGAGAGGAAGTGCTTGCATATATACAGCAAGGGACAACCCACACAAGAAGACCCAAATCGTAAAATTCTTCATTAAATAAGAAATGAAAGACCAAAATGACCATGAGAAAGTTCTTTCTAACGGATATAGAAAAATCACACCAAAATCACCGACATGTTAATCGCAAAATTACCAACATCAAAATCGAAATGTTGCCAAACTATGGCCAGAAAACACGAAGTCTCAATGTCAAAATGGAGACAGTTGGCATTCAGGCGTTTCTAGAGGGGAAGGCGTAACACCCGTTTCAGACACGCGTTCCAAAGTCGAACCAAATTAAAAGCAAAGTTTGCATTAAGTACGGCAAGAGCGCGACGCCTGCGTGCTTGCAGGCAAAAAAGAGATTGACACTTCAAGGCACTCGTGACTACACCAGACCAACTTGGTTTCAAACGTCGCCGAACCCAATGCAAGTGAATTCGTCTGTCTGAAACCAAATTTTAGTTGGTCGACCCGAGAGGCTCAATTCTATTTGATTCGGCGCGACCCCTAGATAAAACACCTGCCTGAAACAGGTGTAACTTTTTTTTTTAATCCAGCATAAGATTTGTACATTGGTCTTGGTCCTCTATTTCACATTCGATCACACCCAATGATATTTAAACCTAAAAGGGCGATTTTTCAGCTGGTTTTGAAGTGGGAATTTCACTTGTGCAATTTTATTGTTTGTAATAATCTCATTGTGACGCTTTCAGGTTAGTGTGTGACTTGTTTAATCGTCTCTCCCTTGTTTTTGTAGATCAGTAGTGGGCTGGTCGTTGTTGGTTTTCTTTTCAGTGTTTTACTTTGTTATGTATCGTTATTCAGAGCCTCATTTTATCAACACGTCATACAATATTGTTTTGTTTTTATTTACAGTTTTGATCAGCTCGAGTGGAACACGGAATGTAGTGCGTCTGTGTCCCCGTATGCCACGAGGTCGAGGGCCGAGTTGAAGTGCACCCCCAAGCGGCAAAAGAAAGACAAATGAGAGTAAGTTTTCTAAGCGGGTTCTTGCACGCGTTGTGCGTGTACGCAGAGACCATTCATTGATTAATAAGGAATTAATTCGTTACGCGTACCCAGCGTCCTCCGCGTCAACACGCCATTGATCTCCACCATAAACGCGCGCCTGCGCGGTGAATAATAATAATAAAAAACCAAAACACGCCCTCTTTTGTTCCGCTCCGGGACACTGACGCACTACTTCATTCCTCGTTCCATGAGCGCGAGCGTGATAACGAATTTATCTTCAAGGAAACTTGACGCACATTAAAGAAAGTAGAGGGGCCTATGCGCGCTCTACATTAAAAAAACAAACAAAAAAGACTTATTTCAATAACAACAATAACAACAGGGCTTATACTAAGAAAGGAAATTGTTAAAATTGTACTTGCATTTAAACACATGACGATCAGCATGGGCAAACACACCAACTTTGAATTTACAGTCATGCAAATGTGCGTTTGCTTTTAGCGTACAAAATAGCGTAATGTGTTGCTTTAGAAAAGCGCATTACGAAGGGTTTAATACGAACAGTGCAATACGGTTGTTAAGTTACACTGCTTGTTGCCATGGATCGACCAATCAGCATTGAGAATTCAAGTTTGCCTGATGATAATATTCCGTATCAGGAGAGACGGTAGTAAGTCCACGGTGTAAATCATAAGTAAAATGTTAAATCATACAAAGGACATACGCGACATTTCTTCACATGAACGATGGTGTCGCTATACATATCTTGTTTTATATCCATAACATAGAGAGATCCATTTCAAGATACCTCCAAACAATCAATTAATGCCTTCAAACGGTTAGGCATGTTTCAAAGGTATCTTGTATGATAATCGGAGATATCTTGAAATGATTAGACATATCTTGAAGAAGTGGAAGGAAAATAGAGTAATTTGACATGATTAAAAGGGGCCCCCTTTTACTTAAAAAAGTCACTTTTTGTTTAAAATATTGGTTGATTGTTTTTAAACTCACCTGAGCCCATTGACTCCATGCGCTGGTGGTGGCTTCATATCCCGGATCATGTTGAGGGCGTAGAGGGTATCGTAAGTTTTGAACATGGTGTAAAAGAATATAACGTCCTGCAGATGCAAACAAAATGTAGGTAACATTATAGCTAATAAATTGTCAAGCATACAAAGAATTTACAAAAGCGTCTATCACGTTGTTGTTGTTGTTTTGCACCAAAGCCTTTTTCGCTTTGCACCAGTGAGGCCCGAGTTCGAGTCGCGGCTTGGCCCAAGCTTTAAGTGCATTTGGTTTCCAGTCCATACTCGCTCTCGCAGGTTTTCTCCGGGCACTCCGGTTTCCTCCTGCCTCTAAAACTGGACCTTCGTCCTAACTCCGTAATGTGATGCTGATTAATAAAGTGTATGAATAAACGTACAGTTATTGGCGCAAATAGCCTGAGTTGCTGGAAGCGCCTTTAAAACAACATCTATCAACGTACCTTGTCCACAACATCAGGTACGTGCTCAGACTCGGGGAAGAAGGTGTAGAAGGTGGTTTTCGTTCCCACGTTTTGGGCGTGCGATCCCTTCGAAATGGCTCGGTTCAACCTGCAGTAACCACCCCAACGAAAGTTAAGGAACACACAAGGTATCATAAACACGGGGCTGCATTTCATGGAAAATTTGACTTTGAGCCAATGGAACCATAATAATGCAAAATCCCCTAAAAATCTTTCATTTCTGTGATTTTCTGCATATGAGTGGAAATCTAAGGCACATTTTGTCTTTAAAAACTTGCAGAAAGTTGCATCCTCGTTTTTATTGTCAACATTTGAGCTGCTAAAATGAAAACAAAATTTGGTATTTTCAAGGCCCTTCTCCCCCAATGTCCTGACTTCATTTTTTTGCAGGCCTGGTTAATAAAAGCATCGAGGTATAAAACAGGTTGTTAATTATATTCATCTGGGATTCGACAAAACAGAATTCATAATGCAACAATCTGAAGAGACACTGTGCAAAGCTTTTGTCCCACAGAAATACAGAGCAGACCTTTCGTAATAAAAACAGCTTTCTGAGAGATGGCTGCCATGCACAACCCCTGCTTAAAAAGGCGGGAACATGACGCACCGAAACACGTAGTCGTGGCTGTCGATTTCTTTCCCGGCACCAGACCCGTTCAGGATGCCCCCGCAGCCTACCACCGCACACCTGATGCAAGCCTGACTCGATCGCTGCAGGGGTAGGTCAGGGTTGGCGAAGTTCGGATGGCCGATGATGTCGTTGAAAACTGCAAATAAGGGTAATAAAACACTGTCAATTTCATTGTTGTACTTACATAAATCTTTTTTGTTTTAGCTAAAAAAAAACAAAAACAAAAACAAACAACCCAACACCCCAACCAACCCAACAAACAAACAACCCAACAAACAAACAAACAAACAAACACACACAGATGCAGGGATGTCTCAAGAGCCCGAAAAGTCTTCAGCGCTTTCATAATTATACAAATGATGAGCCTGTCGAAAATTACCTCTTAAATGTCGAGTCTATTTTCGGCATTTCCTTCAAGATATTGTTCGAAACCACTCCGACAAGCTTCAATTAATGTAATACATGAAAAAGCATACATCTCAGCTGTTGTATTTTGCTCTTAATAGGCTCGTGTTTAATTGCCCTTTGAATACTTTTTCTAGACAAAAAAGCTTCAGGCGAGCAGAAGGCTATGTCCACCCAGGCTTTACGAACAACATAAAGCGCATCTTTTTAACTTTGGCTGATTTTTTAAAATCATTTTTCCCATTCACTGGATTTCACCACCACAGTAGAATTTAGCTTTCAGAGGATAGTTAAAGATTCTGTTGGTGTGGTCATATCTGATAACACCTTGAAGTATTGTTTTTAACATTACAGTGTTTTGAATTTGTATAAAAAACCCCAAACCTGACCATTAAAAAGGTGACATTAAAAAAAGTTAAATTTTGGGCCCCGTAGAAAAATTTTAACACCCCTTAAATACTGTGTCGTGGGTCCGCCCTTCTCAGCAACTTACAGCATTAAACTCAGCAGTCAACTTACGTGAATTGTTCATTCCTCGGACCCCAAAGGGAAGCACGTACTGTTTGAGGGCATCGTAGTTGCGCAAGTCCTCCTTGTCCAGAAACACCTTAACGCCCGGTCTGAATCGATCCCGAAACCACTTGGAATACTTGCTCACGGAGGACAGGGTTTTCGGACACCCCTGATAGTAAAAGGGGGGTTTAATACACGCGGAAAGGAATTACCGGGGACATATTCGAGGCTCGTTGACTCCTTAGATAGTGTTCCTCTTTTATTATTCTAATTTTTCAGCGCATTTTACTGAGCTGCTGAGATCGTTGACATTACGCCTACATTCCTTGCACTCCCACTCCCATAATAATCTTTCATGTCCGCTTACGTTGTCAAAGGCCAAGAATACAAAGAGTGCACTTCCTAGAATTAGGAAAACTCCTTCCATATATAGCCAAGTATTTCCACTGGCGCGTAAAGCAATATGACACCACAGGAAAAAAAACCCATAAGAATCCCAACTGAGCATATGCTGACAAAAGACAAAATAATTGGCTCAGATGGCTTTCACAATGCCAGCACTGGGAACGTGAAAGCAGACACGAAAGGCCAAATCTTTTCACGTCTGTTTTTCATGTTTATTTAACGCACACAGCCTTACATGTGTATACTTGTGGGGTATTTCCTTGTTCTAAAAACTCCCACACAACACGGACAAAATTTCAAATCACTGCCATTTCAACCAAATTCAGTTTCCTGGGTTGAAATCTCGACCGTACGTCCCTTATATAAAACACTTCAATGGGCGACGGATGAATTGCACTTGAAAACTCCTCCTTGTTGAGTAAATTTGAAATATCTATTTCGTGAAATTCTTGTGGGGCACCACTTTAGTGCCCAACAAGGATCAAAATTGGCCTTGTGGGGGTACCTTCCATTGGTCGGGCACCTCAGACAAGGCACCATGTACACACACACCGTCGTGTGCTCCGTGATATTCGGGTGTGGGCCAAAGAATAAATCATCCGTCGCTGTATCGAACACACTGCCACGATCAGACAGTACGGGTAAACACACCCATGGAGGCTTCAATGCCGTTGAATCGAAATATTCAAACCTTTAAGCACTGGGGTTGTTTGCCAAAATGAAATCCTTAAAACAGAGTAGCTTCTTCAAGATTTGTGGTAAATGAACACTCCGCCCATTCTGATAGGGAGTTTGACGGAGAAAATGAGAACGAAAAGGGACGTGATGATGTTCCCAGTTCCGAGTCCCGCCGCGATAAAACTTTCCCCGGACACAAGACCTAAATAGGGGTTTTCTGAACACACTTGATGTTCAGGATTACTGAAAGTCAAAACAGTTGATCTCACAAAAGGTTGACACGATGTTTTATATCAATGGAAAAAAACCTAAAAAAACTAAAAACAACAAAAAAAGACTTCTTACCGATGGCTTGTAAAAACGATCTTTGGTGAAGGGCAGCTTGCCAAGATTTCTCTTGGACTTCTCCTGCTGCTCCTTCTTTTTCTTCTTCTCTACCTCCATCTCGACATCTTTAATCCTCTCTTCCTTCATCTCGACGTCCTTGTTCTCCCGGACTGGAGGGGTTTGGAGCGGTCCTTTCTTTTCCGAGATTGAACCGAGTTGGATCTCCTCCCTGCGTTCCACATCGGTGATGGCGTGGTTCAGTTGTGCTCTGTTGTGGACCACGATCACAACCACCGCAAGCAAGCCGTACAGGATTATTGTGGCCAAGAAAGCGCGGTTCAAATATCGCAGCGTGGTCATCTTTGGCGGGCGTCTGACATCAATCCGGAACGGCGATTGGCTGAGTGCCGGATGTCTTGTGGATGACATCTCAGCATTCGTCCAAGTAGGGTGCAGCTCAAAAATATCAGTTACTTTTGAAGATCATAGGTTGACCAGTCAGCCTCTGCCGAATGCCGTTTGCATGGAAGGGAACTTCAAAGACTGCCTTCGCCTTGTGTCGCCATCAGAGATTCGAAGCTTCAAATCTTAAATGTGGGCTTGCTGCACACGTGTGGCTTAATACGATCAAATTGTCCAATAGAACAACAGCTCAGATATACTCCTTCCCTTGGTTGATGATGGATTTATTTCTAGCGTCAAATGACAAGAAAACTTTTCAGCAACGAACCATTTTCAAGACACAATGTACTCTTTAGGAATAAATTCAACCTTGCTTGAGAGAGCACCAAGTTGAACGCCGAGCCTTGCGTCTAGTGTGTCACGTGCTCCCAAGTTATTTTTTGATTTAAAAACCGATTGGAAATCAGGCCTAAATCAGCGCAGAATTCTGTCAACGTGGCGGCCGTGTTTTCGCAAGCGCGCATGCGATCCACATACTCGGCCACAGCTGACTTTGTTCCCAGGCCTATCATGAGGATTGTAGCCGAACAGATGTTGGATTTTTTTATTTTTTGACTCCTCAGGGTCGATATTGACCATACAGATCGATGCATGTCACACTCACTTACCCACAGCATATATACACCTACACAACGGTGGATCCTGAACCTTTTTTTTTTTGAGGGAGACATTTTCTTGGGAACCAAACAATTTGGGTAATCCCTTCTTCGTTGCCCCAGTCACGATTCCCAAGAGGTGTAGCATGTGTTCATGTGTGAACCTGTATCTCTTTTGCACGTGCAATTTTGGACGTGCATTATATTTTGCATGAAAAGTGCAAAACGGACAAGGCTTGCACTGATCAACGAGTCGTTTATTCCCCTGAACGCCACACCGCTTAAATGGTAAATGGTGTTGGAAGGAACTCTTCGACGTTCATAAATTTCGTCAAAAAGGAGTTGTCAGCAAATGATGAAGCACGGTGGCTCAACGAAATTTTGAAAGTGGTCGACAAAACACGCACTTGCTGGTTCACGATATAAAGACTCTCTCACATTATGTCGACTCAGTGATGCATGCGCAGGTGGCCGCGCAGTGGCGCAAGGCACTGGGTTTCATCACCGACCCGATTGCACAATTGCCCGTGCATGACAAACCCCGGTATGTACATTATACAGCGAAGGCCTACCTGTTCGGGCTTCAAGCCAGGAACGTTATATTCGCACAGCGCTAAAATCAGTGCAACTCCGTTATGCACACTTTGGTGCGGCGGAATGCAACAACATAAGCAGAGGGATCGTTCTATAAATCCAGGGTCCAAAAGTGTGACATTTTTGTGTCCCGGCCTGTTACACCTGACCTGCGTAATTAGACATGGAAATAGCTACCACTGAAATTGATTTCAAACTGTTTCTGGCAGGTAATTTGCATAAATCAGAGAACGTGCTTTGAACTTACAAAATTATACGTCAGATCTGACAGGTACATGAAAAAAACTGGACCCCTAATAAACCAAGAGGTTTTAGCACACCAAGCCAGTTACAGATTAATACACACATACATGTATGTCTTCTAAAACTAAACACATTTGTGCACAAAAAAAATCTGGGTGTATGAGGGTGTGGTGTGGTGCAGTCACATAAAACAGATGAGATTAGAAACTTTTCATGTTGGAGGTAGCAGTTAAACTAAATAGATTTGCGGTAGCACCATGGATATATCTCTTTTGTTTTTAGTACATGGGGTTCTGACAAGAACTAATGGTACTCAAATAAAAAAGTCATCTTAATATGGAAGGCACGCTCGACGTGCATGGGGGGGGGGGGCGGGGGACCACGCAGTGACCCCCTTGACGATATGAAGTACATGTCTGCCGAACTTCGACAACTCGAGAATCATGAAACGATCCGAAATGGTGGACATATATATATCTGAGGGTTACTTCACAGAACCAAACTGCCATTTGCGCGCATGCATTTGCGGCTTTGATGTCTTTATTTCGATGTCTCAGTGCTGGTATTTTAGAGCGGTCGACTCTAGTGAAGCACGAATTTTCCGCATGACGATCGCCTGGGTCAAGCGGTATAGTTTGCTGGCCCATGTAAGCACTCGATTCACACTCGCCGTTCGAACTGCAATGTTTCATTGTATATACATACATGCATACATATATGTATAAGGCTGTAAATAATCGAGCACTTTAACCAACGTTAAATATAACGAATATTTTGATGCATAATCAACAAAGAACGCTGGGATGTGAAACAAGAACCTTATCAGCTGAACTTGCCCCCGGACTTAAATCAACTGTGCTGCATGTCATGACACACTCCGAACTGCGCGCAGTCACACACAGCATTTTTTTATCCATTTTGTTTTGTTTTTTTTTCCACGGTGTGGGAAGTCGAATCAAATAAGGCGGGTCATTCAGTCTCAAGTGCTGTACGTTCCGGCTTCAGAACAACTGTAACCTTCAAGGTACGGTACGCTGTCGACTCATTAATGAACGTGATGTTAAATTTTGCACTCACCTGCGTCGCCGTTTTGGAGTTGATGACGTAGATGTCGTGGCTGCCTAGTGCTGTCTGGTTATTGGTTTGGTTCCACACTCGTATATAAAAACACCGCCGTGTCAAGGTTAACTTTGTACAGAAATGGCTGTGTACTTTCGCTGTATTGTGACTTGTATATCGCGTTTTTTTGGCAAGCCGCGGGTAGGCCTAGGAGTTCCTGCCTCTTTGTTGTAAAAGGAAAACTTTTTAAAGTCTTATAGGCCTATATGATCTGCGTATTGTGCTATCTTTTGAAGAAAATATATGCACCAAGTGGCACTACATTTTTGAGAAAAAAAATTATATGTTATTTTTGTTTCCCTTTGTGGGTGTGGATGACAGTCCGTTAGTTACCGAACAAAGACACCCCCCCCAACTGTGGAAAAATTGCCCCAACAGATTAGCATTGATAAACATCGGTCTGCCGTTGGCTGCCAACTGCCCAGACCCCGTTCCCATGGTGAAGCTGTTCATTGTCAACAGTTAAAGGATGCAGGATACATTGGGGTGTAATTTCTGTTGACAGCGCGTCGGGTAAATAGCTACCGCTCCCACGCGACGAACAATAGTTTGCCTCGAAAGAGAAATTATTTCTCGTCAGTGACCGCTGCTTCTGGGACATCAGTCCCACCCTAACGGATCTTATTTCACGGACCACGAGGAAGGAACAAATTAGCGGCTATATTTTGAGTGAGCTTTGACTTTTTTCGTGGAAATCGTCGTTACCGCAGTTGCAAGGAAAGGGGCACGTGCTCACTTTCTGTAAAGATTTGCATACCGACGTCGCGGACTGCTTCTCAAAGGAAATGATATAATTTCCAATGTGTTCGCACATAATTCCTCAGCTTGAAATCGTCAGGTCTAGAAATTACGTGAGTTCTGCCAAGGAAACACTCGATGCGACGGTGCTGGCCACGAGGACAATAACTTTTCTCGTCGAGGAAAGGTTTTTCTGGGAACACGTTTCAGTTAAATAACAGCTGCTATACATGAAATGAAATTTTTAAATGTACACAGCTATGCACAGAGCCTGAGTACTACAGTGCATTCATAATGAATTTGCTTTCAAAAGGTTTTTAAAGGTGTGAACACGAAGGGTCTATTTGTAAAACAAGTTTTAGAAACTCGAAGAACTTCAAACTTGACCCAATGCGCGTTTGGAAAGGGTCGACAAATTTCGCGCGTTGTGATTGGCCAACGCGTTGCAAACTCTTGGAGGCTCACTATTGGGAATCACCCGTATTCTCAATAAAAAGGTTACGTGTTGTCATGATGTGTAATAAAAGACAACGACAAAGATGACAAGGCGGCACCGACAACCAAAATAAAACAAACTAAAAAACAAAAGCAACAGATAAACAAAAGCATAAAAGTGAAAACCAACAAACAGACCTAACCAAAAAACAACTACACGAAACAAACAACAAACAAACGACCCCAAAACACACGTGAAAAAGAGGTAACAAGAAACGAGGGAGTGGTTTCAACATATTTTCATCAAATCCTATTCTTATTTCATGGCATTGAGAAGGATTTAACCGTAACTAACAAGGTTTTTTAATGAAATGACTCAAATCACTGTCACAAAAAATTTAAAAATTTTAGAATTTTAAAATGCGATCTGGTTGAAGTTCAAAAAAACAAAATGACATGAATACACAACAGAACGCACTTGCGTATCACTCCACAGTATTTACTGGGGTGGAAAATTGTGCCAGAAAGAGATAATATTGATAAACAGAGAATCTTTCCTGTGTAACCGCTTAACGGTGAACACTCACCGACAAATCGATCCCCGCTATAGCGGTTATCGCGATAAGCTGTATCCGCGCGCTTCCACGGTCCACAGACAATAAGACAGAGGTTGTCATAATGGATTTTGTTGGCTTTGCTGATGACGAGCAATATCAAAGTCCAACCAGCGAGCTATATTTATGGCGTATCAACGCCCTCTCATCGATGGAATAGGAAACACGTACGAGTTGACGTGGCAGAGCCTTTTCCAAACGAAAACAACGACACGATCATGGAAAGACTGAAAAAAACGCAACGAACGCTGCAGCTGAGAAATTTGGAGATTTTTTTTTAACTTTACCGAGTTTGTACCAGGTAAATCATGGCGGCCGCGTTGCGCCTGGTGGGATCTCTATGGGGCAAACTTCTATTCTGTGGTCTTCTTATTTCTTCGGTCGTCTACGCGTTTCTCGCCTGGACCAGGGTGGCGAAGGTGGGCCTCGGGCTCCCGCAAAACGACGTACCGTCCCTTCACCGTCTCTCCCTCGTTCACCCGACGGGAGGCGTCAGCCGGCCGGGCAACGTCTCTGGCGTGCACGTAGAGCACTTGCTGGAAAGGATCCGGACCCTGGAGGCGCGACTGGAGGCCAAAGCGAGGAGGCAGACGACCAGTGACCAGACCGTCCACGGTCGGCAGCTGAACCACAGTAATCGTCGGGTTTTTTACAATGACCTGAAAACCTATCCATTCCAGGAGGATCCACGTTACAAAGAATCGGTAAGTCTCACGTGAAGGAGGAAAAGGCTTTCCGAGCAATGACACATTCCTAAACCAACAGCATATCGGGGTATCGCTTCACCACCAACAACGATAAAGTGAGCATGTCATAGGCCACCTAAAATATTCAGAAATGAACTGCCTTTTCACAAGAAATAAATTTTCCCGACAACATACCCGGCACAAAGTGACCTGTAACATCCGTGGCGTATACACCAGTTTAAAATCGGGGGACCCTGGGGTGAACTTTTTTTTTTAAGGCTGCGTTTTAAAATGTGCGCGCTAAAACCCCTTCGAAAGTTGCCTTCACGTGACCAAAACTTACTTCAAAAAATGAAATTGCCACATGATCTGGATATATTCAGTTTTATTAAGCCCTATCGGAATAGCCTGGTTCTGTGCTGTATGATATTTTGCCCAAGGTCTATTAGGTTTATACCCAGAGAGTGACCCGGATTTAGCTTTCATGTTAATTTTTTGGTCCTCAATCTGCCCCAGACTTGTCCAAAGACGGTCTCCTCCATAGCACAATACTCGAAATGGTTCAAGGATCGCTACACACCCAAGATCAAGACGTTTCTGGATGAAGACGACATCGCCCATTTCACCGACATCTCCAGGCACGACCTACCGTTTGGATATCGGCGACAGAGCAAAGACCGTAAGCGTACCACACGACAGATCAAAGCAAATCGACAATCCTTGTTGAACTACCCTCATCGGTGTTTCGCTCGTTCCCACCGATAGGATGGGCTAATTTGTTAAGGAAACATGACGCAATATTCCCCTTAGCTCTAATTGGATGGTCGTATGGACGCATTTCATGCTTTCTGTTTTTACGTGAAACGTGCGCACCAAGCGTATAATGCATAGGTTAGGAGAGTGAGAAATCTTCAAAGCTTTGTAATACGTCTGTATTTCCTTTACACACTTTTGTGGAGGAAATGAACCTGTCCCAACACCCTGCGATGGTTGCGAGCGAGAGAGGTTGAGGTCGGGAACTTTGCAGAAAGCTATACCCCTTGACAATTCAAAATCACGGTACAGGGCCCAATCGCATGGGCCCGTTCAAACGTAGAAATTTTCTGTCACTAACCTTTTGCCCATGTATCGGAACCGAAAGCTTTAATGATCAAAGCAAACAACACCCTCATTTTCAGAGGTAGGATTCAATTTTCACATTAGCATGCACCCGAATCTGTTGTCTAGAATTAAGTCTAGGAATTCACTCCACTGGAATACGTGGAAACGCTAAGACAATAGACCTAGCCGTAGCTCCGGAAGCCCGTTTCAGACGCGGCCTTAGTGACAGAGTAGAAGTTGAGATGCACCGCGGGTCTTGGGGGGGGGCAATACGCTTACGATTACCAGATGAATTTTTGTCACGTTGGAAAATCTTTAAGCAACAGCAAAAATTTGCCGTAAGAGGGATGCATCTCAATGTTACTCGTTGCAGCTCTGTGTCATTTGGCTGTGACTAGTTTGGCTTGTACAATTATTGTCTCCAAGTGCATTGCTGAAAGCAACAAATTCTTTCATTGTATGATCCCACAAAATGAAGTTAAAAGCAATCGCACTAGTTGTTCTATTTTGCATTAGATCGAGTCGAATGAGCTCTTTGTTTCGAACAGCTCAATTTTGCGTCCTGGTGAAATTGGGTGAAAAATGTCGACGGTCCCGTTGATTTACATGGTGCATGATTCATTCAAAGGCCTGTGACTTTAGAGCGGTTCTGGCGACTTGCCACTCTCTTTGTCGGGACCGGTCTCATGTCTGTTCTTTTTTGACGCACGCAGTCCTCGAGAAGATCCTGACACATCCCAGCTTCACGAACGCACCGCTCTTCCCAGCCAGCACGCGGAAGCAATGCCTCCGGTGTGCCGTGGTCGGCTGCGGTGGGATTCTCAAAGATTCTGGGGCCGGACAGGAGATCGACAGCCACGACCACGTGTTCAGGTGCGGTAACAACTTTCTTCGACAGTTGTCCCCCCAAACTGACTCAACTTTGCTCACCCCTGCCAAAAAATGGGACCTGCGCAAATTCTTTGCTTCTTTGCTGAACAGGTTTCCAACCATTCTCTGAGGGAACATTCACTGTATGGAATAAAATGCGTGGGCACTAAGCATACATAAAAAAATCCATATTACTTGTCCGGGTGCAGTCTTACGGAACCACTCTTTGTTGGCGTGGGAAAAACATTGCGCTGCATGTATCGGTTAGGATCCCATGTCGTGGTCAAGTGAAACCGATTCCCCTTTTGGAAACTCACGTACTAGTCAATGACAAGTATAAGCTCAGAGACCAAACAATTATGTCAGCGCGAGACACACAACCCGGGAAGCCATAGCTTAATCACGGCCCCACGCGTGTTAGCTCGTGTGCATTGGGCATGTCGATGGGCAAAGTTGACAACAGCTTTGGGCTGACTTGTCTCGGAAAAATCGGCATTTTGCGAGAACGGCGTGTCTGATTTTCACAAACTTGGTGTGCGATGATTGCCACGCCTTCTTGACAAAAACAGACTCATGAAGGCTCGTCGCGGGAGAAACACAAACCGGCTTAAAACACATTTCTGCACGATTACACTCAGCATTTGCGTGAACTGAAGTCCGGTTAAATTTCACATGTCAAATACAATCTGTCGAGGTAAGGCCGGTGGGGTTGTACACATACACGATAATGATCGACAAGGAATAAGAAAAAAAGTTATAGCGAGCTGTTTCAATCTGAAATTTGATTACTAATTTTCGTATGCTTCTGTGCGCAATCTGCGCTGCTGAGGTTGTAAAAACCAGGAATTATGACTTGAAATGCTGTTTTACAGAAGAAATACTTGCATTGTGAAGAAAGTGTTTTTAATACCATATAAACTTTTTATAAGAGCCTGTTACTTGACAACAAAGACCAGATAGCAGGCTGGTTCTGCACATGCGTGGAAAGCAGACAAAACCAGACGAATGTTAACCATACTAGGGTGCCAAATCATGTACGCTTTTCTCCTCCCATAAGGATTTGCCTATAACGGTTCATCTTAATTGAATACTCTGTTTCAGATTAAACCACGCGGTGTCGGCTGGCAGGTTCGAGAGGGATGTTGGTAAAAAAACCAGCTTTTACATATTCTTTCCAGAATCTATGAGCATCAGAAGCCTTTTAGACAAGGTGGGTTTCTCGGGGGTTGCGCCAAAAAAGCAAAACAAAAACAAAAAATATCCACCCTGCGCATGCGCTGTATTTTAAAACTTGTGCGTTCCTCTTTAGTACAAATTACTTTCCAAACGGTAGTAATGATAATAACAAGCACTTGTAAAGCGCCATCTATCTAGCAAACTATTCCAAGGCGCTGTTTTATCATTATCCCTGCACATTGGGCTCACATATCATCAGAACATTCCTGAAACCATCTCAGCTCCCTGGGGAGTATACTATACTAGCCCGGTGCTGCCCTTTCGGCGCAAACGGCCAAATAACCGTGCCTGCCCTCACAGGTACCCATTTACTCCTGGGTGGAGAGAGGGCACACAGGGGTAAAGTGATTTGCCCATATTGCAGGACCACAACATTCTGCTACCAACTGGATTCTAACCCCTGACCCTATGAACAGAAGCTACAAACCCTAACCACTAGGCCACATGCCTCCCCATTATACGGTGTTTTCTTCCACTTTTTTTTCCAGAATGTAACATTCATCTACACAATGTTCAAAAAGTATGACATGAACTACGCGGTTAATATGCTAAATAGAGAAAAACCACCAGACTACATTTATGGCAGCGGTCAGAGAATGTGAGTATATTGGCAAGGGACAACTGTAGCATTATAGTTTTGAACATCAAAGTCCCCTGTAGATTATGTACTAGCCTTACACGAAAGTCTCATCACCGAGATAGTCAATCCAGCATAAATGAGCCTTTTGCGAATTAAACTTGCATAAAATCTGGCACACTGAGTTGTCTAATTGCACATAAATGTAACAGTTTAAATTCCACAGACTAAAGACACTGTTGCTATACCTCGTGATTCGGGGCAAGCTTCGTGCATAGCGACCACCATCTCTGGAATGGACTGGTTCCTTTGTGCCATTCTTATCCATTGGGAATAGTGTAATTGTTGCAAGGCGTCTCTTATGTAACTAAGCAAAAGCTTGCCCCGAATCACGACGCAACAGCGTCTTTAAAATGGAGAATTCAAATTCATGTGAATTTAAAGATTTAACTCAGTGTGCGAGATTTTATTCAAATTTATCTCGCAAAGGGCTTATTAAACCAATCAGCAGACAGCTTTCACCTATGGCTACCCGATGCCTCCTGTCCTTTGTAGGGCAACACATGGTAACTCCCACCTCTCGACATAATTGCAGTCATGTCGAGAAAACTGACACCTAAATTCAATCAGTGCCTTCAGGTCTTTTCCCGCTTTTCCCCCCACGAAACAGGACTCTCCAAACGCCCAACGTGGACCCTGCGAAACTTAAAATCGTCCATCCCGATTTCTTCCGCTATGTCTTTGCTGAATATCTGGACGCAGTCGCCTACAGACCAACCACAGGTAAAAAAAATAAATTATTACATGTACTGATAAATACCTTACCTGAAGTTGTTATCACAGCGCCCCCATTCAGTACAGATCCCACGTTAAGGGTGCTCCAGCTCCCTGAGCCCCCCCCCCCGTGTGCGCCACTGTCCAAACAAAAATACGATTTACTGAGCATATTACCTCCGAGATGTGCTTAATGATTTGCTGGCAACTTCGGCAGGAGCAATGGTGGTGTTTTTGGCCCTGCACATCTGCGACGAGGTCACTATCTACGGCTTCGGCTACGACCCTCGCTTCACGATGCACTACTACGACACCACCTTCGTCAAACACACCGACAGCTCGACTGGCTCCCACGACGTCGACAACGAGCGCCACCTGTGGCAGAAACTACATGACGAGGGCGTCATCCGGATGTTCAAGAGAGACCCGTAGAGCACACTAGTGTCTGGGGATATATGGACCATGTACTTTCCTATGGGAAGACGGTTTTAATGCCAGTCTTGAGAGGAGACTAGTCTTCACGCCTTGCAGAATCTTCCCTGTTGAAATGTCAGGCTTCCCTTTGGAAACAATTCCTCCAGAGCCATGATAATAGCCTTTACTCATGTCGAATTTCCCCAGGTTCTTCAAAAAATTCCCCACCCGTATACCTTGTCGCGTACCCCTCCCTCCTCGTGGAACAGAACATGCTTTCCCGATGAGCTGAGGTCGGCACTGTCTATTACGGCCTTAGCTACCCACAATGCACTGCAAGGTCTGCACTTCGCTAGATTGTGATGAATTGGGCGGGGGATACGTCAACTGAACCACAGACAGGAGTGTGTTCTTAAGACAAGCAAGGAAAATGTGACTTCACTATGAAGATAGCACTTAATAATCATCTGAAACGCAAGCACGTCTCTTGTTTGGTAGCAGAACCATGTTCTAATTATCACTGGATGGGGAGGGGGCAAAACCGTGACGAGGAAAATTTGTATTTCTGAAATATAACGTGTACAGAAGGATGACTGGGTGAACATTTCATTTCCCTACCTTCCAAAAGTGTCTTAAAAAGCACCCCAAATTAATAATAGCCTCACCCCTCAGAGAGGCCACGAAGAAATTCTGTCCCGAAAACATTTTGAACACCCCCCTCCCCTATCTGGTGCTGGATCCGCCCTTGTGTATATAGAGCTCACTTCCTCCAAAGGCCAGGACCGAATTACAAGAAGGGATGGATGAGATGCAGATACATGAAAAGTGAATCACTGCAATATCCTGATACGGTCATTTTTAAAAGACACTTCAAGAGGAATTACGAGACGTCAAGGTAAAAATTGAAATTGCAACCAAATTACACATGTACATGCATTTCCTCACTCACACAAACAGTTGCATCGCTAGATGGTTATTTGTACACTAACTTTAAATAAATAACTACTCGGGGCTTGAGCACAAGTCTCTCAATTAAGAATATGCAAAAATGCAATACAATATCTTTTTGAAAAATAAACTCAGTAATTACTTATAGTTGAACATCGGTAATAAAAGCACAGTTAAAAGATCGTCCATCTTATAACAAAGAAAATTTATCTCCCAACTCTTTTTACTCCTTGTTCTCCAATACTGATCATATAAGGTGCTTGTAACAACAAGGTGATTCGTATAGTTCGATTGTAGGCCCCATATTGAGGCTATCATTAAGAAAATCGCTCAACAGTTTTAATTGGTGACAACCCCACCGCCGGGAACCAGCTAAAACCGTGAACTCCAAACTCAGCAGGTTTGCGCTGTGCTTGATAGTGCACAGGAAACCACGTTGGCTGAGAACCAGAAAGAATTTTCGCAGCTTCCTTTCGTTACTTCACAGTGGCATTTTTTCCAAACCAGTGGGTTTCAACAGTCCGTTACCACTGCCTCAGTGCGGCGGATATTTTAATTAAAAACATACCTTGGCAATAGTCCCGAGTATATAGAAAAACAAAAATTTTACGAGCACACAAAAAGTATACATGTATTTGGTTTCAAAAGTATACATTTGGTCAAATCTTTGGAGCTCTGGCAAACTATGGGCGGTCGCAAAGTAAAATAATTCAAAGAAGTTTAAATATACTGTTGGTGTAAAATTGAGAATACAATTTACTAAGAAACAGGTGCTAACTAAATGGCATCTAAACACAAGGGGGCCCCCAAATATACCATTTTGGATAGAACACCTTGTCAACCACAGGATGAAATTGTTGGCCTATAACACTCGCCGTCAGGCTTAAAGGTTTGTACAGTAAAGAAAGGTATCTTACTAATCTGATTAGACGCCATAACTGCGGTGGCACCGCACTCACACGCACATTCATCAGCTTGACGCGCGCATGCATTTGGCAAATCACGACACCCTAGTGGTCGAAGAGGCCCATGTAACGCGCGCGTACCACCTGTCCACGAGCGTTGTGCCACCGCAGTAATGGCTTCTAATTTTGGTTGTCGAATTACACTGTAGAACTCTATCATGATACTGCCATGTTTGTCTTGTTCCCTGTAGACCCATTGGCAATAGTGACACACTTTCACATACATGTATTGATAAAATGGAACAAACTATTTTCCCTTCCAGCCATCAGTTTGGTTACATTAGATTCAATGGTAGGAAAGCAAGATGGCTGCTCCATAAGTGAGGAGACACCATTACTCCGGGGGCGCCGGCAAACCACGGCACCCTGTTGGTTGAAGAGGCGCGCAACCCCCCTGCACCCTCCGAGCGAGAGCGTGGTGCATTCACTGAAACGACTAAAAGTGGCCAGATTAAAGTGTACAAAGCAGCAGTGGATACATATGGCACTTGGAGGCTTGCGCAACATCTGTCTAAAAGTTTGGCATCGTTTTTTTGTCTGTGCACACCCAGAGCAAAGCAAAATCACTGCATGCTCCCCCTTGTCATTTCCTAAAGTGCACGATCGCAAAAACAAAAGGCTAATTTGATATTTTGGGGCTCATCGGGCCAACTACAAGAGCCCAATCATGATAGGTCCCTTTTGAATAATCGGATGGCGCCCTCATCGTGCAGTTTCAGCCACAGCTCTCGCTCTGTGTTCACGCTGTGCATTATGGTCAAGTTCCGATGGTGCTTAATGAACACCCTGTCATAATAGTGCAACGTGAACTCAGGACTGTACCCAAAACCGTAGACTGCGACCTCGTCACAGATATGCAGAGCAATGAATACTGTAATGGCTCCTGTCAGGGAACAAGACCAAGGAGAGAATTTTATTTCCTTAAAACATACACCAAAGAATATGTAAATATAACACTAGTGCGCCCTTAGCATGACTACCAGTCGATTTTTGGGCCACTAAATGACGATGATTGGGCAATTGAAGATGACGAGGTTAAAGTGAAGTATTAAGAAAAACTAACGACAAGGACTGTAAGATTAACCCTAACCCTCCTCAATCCTTCACCTGTTGGAGGACTGAGGAGTGTTAGGGTTAAAAAAGATGTCGAGTGAAATGGTAGGTTGGAGGCCTTAGTAATGGAGAAATTACAGGAATTATTGAGGGCGCTTAACTTGTCGACGGTAATCGAGCCTTTTCAGGCCGACGAGACTAGCACTGTGTCAGGAAAGACCAGGATCGGAGATGAATATTGAAGCATCTGTTGAGACTTATTTGTGAGGTTGGTGAGGCTTCCAAGGTTTTATAATGAAAGTTGATCAGGCAAATAAGTTCAGTTGGCTATCATCAATCAATATTAATGTCTTCGACATGACGCTGGACTTTACAGTATATCAATTATTTTGTTCGAGTGGCAATACTATACACCTGAGGACACGAGAAAGGGAAAACTATAGACGTACCTGTCGTCGGTCTGAATTTCTTGACAAAAAACTTTTGGTGACGTACAGGAAAAACTCCGGATGAATCAGCTTCAGCCTGCTAGGATCGATATCGGAGGGCTTTGTTCCACTGTAAAGAAACGATGTTTGATTGATTGAATTTTGGGACCAGCTGAGCACGACTGAAAGCCACTGCATCTGCTAATCACCCACAAACGTGACCCTTAAGGGGCCTACATTACAAAAGACCACGACGCCTGGTACAATGGGTAATAGGTATAGGAAGTCGTCAAACTTTGATTTAAAAAAAAGCCACGCTGGAATCGGTATGACGACAACTGTGCATGGAAAGTGGCAGCCCCCAAACAAGAAGAAAGAAATGGCGGTAATTTTACGTGAATATACACCTCGTTGTGTTGGTTACAGCGTGTTCCCTTCCGTTAGGGTCCGACGAACGGTTCATTTTGCTACACTGAGCGCTTGCCTACAGCAAGGCAACCGATCTCATGGGAAAAGTGTTGACGTCATGCCCCTCCTTACTAACAAGCAAACCAGACGGCGCCTAATCTTTTTTTTTCTGGTGTAACTTACATTTTACAGTTTACTGTCAATATTTTTTTTCAGTAACAACCATGTCCCAAGTTCAAGTCAATGTATAGAGGAAGGCTTTACTTTTCCTGGTGAACCTCCTGTCACCTGACCAACGCATTCATTGTTCCTGTGCTTAAACCTTCCAGAGGGGCGGCTGGAAGAAACTCCAAATCTAAGCAACTTAACTGATCTTCTAAAGAGCTCAAGAGTGACATGAGAACAGTGGCACGGAATGGGGAATGGCCTTCAGGTTCAAGTGGGAGGTGCGATGCTCCTCTCGTTTCCCTCTGTTGTTGTTTTCTGATCAAACAGTTAAGTTTACGCTGCTTATAAACACTGGCGGCACTCTGAAAATAGATTTCACCGTGAGCGTACAAAACAGCCCAAAGAAAGGCGGAAAACAGTAGTTGGCGACAAAATGATGGAAATCGCCCAGAGAGTGGCGCCAGCACGTAAAGTATACGCGCAAATTTGCCGTCGGCATAGGCACAACTTTTTCTACTGTCCCAGGGCTGTCCTGTGCTCAAAACAATCGCTCCAAAAATTCAGATCGGAAAGAGGAAAAGAGCCGCGTCCAATAGGAACTCGGGTGAAATCTCTGCCTAGTTGCCCGAGCAAAATTTCCCTCGAACTTGTCTTGTCCGAGTTCCTCGTCTCAATCGTGAATTTACACCCATACTTTCACCCTTCGGTATTCAGAGAGCTGGCCCAACAATGCCTCATGGACACTGCTGATATTTGATGGTTTCAGGGGTCAGCGGTCTGGGGCCCTGACTGCATCAGACCATTATCGACGCCCTCGATCTATAACGTTGGCATTCTTGGTTCCAACTAAACCCTCTTGTTTTTTTCCCGAGCCTGTTCTTCGTCGCAACTCGGAAATTTTATTTTGGCCAACGTCTCTGCAAAAGTTCATTATTATCAATTTCACGGTGTGTTCGGTTTGGAGATATTGGTAACCGAGTATCGATTCCCTTTGACTTGTATTCGACTTGCAAGACCTGCAGAACAAGGTCATCGTCCTGTAAGATTGCGCTACTGTTGATCAAGACGTTTTTAGTACTACATACATTGTGGATATTTGTCCGGAAACAAAGTTTTCATCAGAGAAGGCCGGTACTAATTTGGCAGGAATTTTCATTTTAGTCTTTCACAGATGCCTCTTAGTTTCCAAAAATGACCAAGGTCCATTGTCCCCTGCTCATTTTGGCAAAACTACCAGGAACTGTAAAATACAAAACAGCTGTCAAATGCTTGCCGCCTATATACGGTGACCCTAAATACAAATCGAGAATGTTCAGGGACCTGACGTTTTTAACCGAACAGAATCTTTCTCAAAGGAAGAAACAGAATAACAACACCACTAATAATGCATTTTCCGCGACAGCGCCCATTAGATTTTGTCTGCGTCACGCATGATTTTCCTCGATCTGACCCAGGCTTGCTTCGGCACAAAGTCTCTTGTTTGCCAGCGGGTTCTGACCACAGACAGTACTAAAAAGTACTGTTGGCAGCTGAATAGGTCAGTTCCTAGACAAACCATATCCTTGACCACGTCACACCCTAACAACAAAGGCTAGATTAACGGTGACCCACCAATCGGACAATAATCCTTGAGAGCGCCTCTGAAAAAAGGCTGAGTCCTTCTCATTTTGGCAAAAAATAAAAGATCCATTATCGAAATTTCGAAATCAACATACAGTCATGTCGCGTATTACTTACTTGTTAGTCACATGATTTGTGTCGTCTGTCTGATTTAATATTTGCAAAGCATAGTTCACATCGAAAGGCTTGAACACGGCGTAAAAAGCGAGCACCGCCTGGTGAGGAAAAATACACCAATGACAATAAGGAGATGGAGAAAATATATCACTTTTGCGATGAGCCAAACAAGATTTTTAAGGTTGTAAAATAACAGAAAAATAATATCAGGCCTTTAAAACTAACAACCTAAAGTTTTGGACATTCCAGGCCTTCGTAGTAATATGTTCCAAGCCTGATGTACTTCTTCTCTGGCAACTAAGGTGAATTTCAATGATAATTGTGATCGCTGCATTAGTTCGAAACTCTGCAAAAAATGCTAGTTACTTGGGCGGTTCATGCACATTTTAGCCTTGTATATCACCACACTCCAAACTAATGAATAAAGGAGTTAGAACGACCGGATCTGTTGGTGAACGGAGTGTTTACCTTTTCACGTGTGCTGAAGTTTTGCGACTTCGGGTAAAAAGTGTAGAAGGAGGTCCTTTTGCCGACATCTTCGGCAAATCTCTCAGATAAATCGACTTGATTCATTCTGCAAACAATTGTATTGAACAATTATTTTAAGGCAATTAGATAGAGAGTATTAAAATCCAGTTTCAAGTCGTAATAATTAGTCGAGGGGATTCAATGTTGCTGTGGACCAAAATCCAACACTGCATGCAGAAAAACACCTGTCGGTGTAAACTTTTTTCCGTGCCGACAAGACTTACTCGGTGCCAAAAATGGCAGTATTTACACCGTCATATCTTGACAAAGTAAAGCAAGACAGAGTGAAAAGGATTATGCACATGAAAAGTTGTCATTTTTAGACAGCTGTAAAACCTCATCACCACGGGAGGGTTGATTTTTGTGTGTCTGTTGTCACCTGAAAACGTAGTCGTGGCTGTCGATTTCGAGGCCGGCCCCGGAACCGTTCAAGATGCCCCCGGCGCCCACCACGGCACAGCTGATGCAGCCTTGCCTCTCGTCTCGGACGTGAACCGAGGGGTTCGTGAAGTTTTCATGCAGCAAAATATCACTGACGTCTTGGACCAGAACGTATGATGAGATATTTAAAAAAAAGAGGATCGCTGAGATAACAAAGTAAACCCCAAAGTATGATCACAGGTTTACAGGTGCAGGAAATGAAACCGGAAAAGTTCAGAGACAATTTCAGCCTATAGAGCAATACATAAAAATGGGTACAGTTGAAAGACGACCGTGATTGCGTCCAATCACTGTTAGGCTAGATTCAGATTGTAGAGCTGGTTGACTTAACTCAACAAAATATGCCAAGTAATATCACATCTTTTCCCCGTTTTCTTTTTTTTGTGTGGCAAATTTCAAACTACCAACAAATTTACAAACAGTACTCAAGTGTCGGGCATTTTGGTTTGTTTGGCAGGTGATTTGTAGTATTCATTCCTGAAACTGAAGGAATGCGTTCTAAACATGAAAAAAAATCGTACAGGGACTGAAGATATTGATTCCCAGACTTAGAGAATGAAACGCAGCGACGGTTGGCTGAGCAAAGTGATAACAGGTATCAGGGCATTAAACTTTCAGAGCCACGCATGACGATATCGCAATCAACATTTGCCCTCACCTTTTCGTTTTATGCCTTTGTATCCATACGGTGGGTTGCGGAGGGAGATTCTCCGGAGGTTTTTGAGGTCCTCCACGTCCAGGAATATTTTGGCGTTGGGCTTGAACCTGTCATGGAACCACTTGGAGTACTTGGTCAGGGACGCTATCGTTCTTGTGCATTTCTGAAGTAGGACATTGAGACTGATTAAATTGTGTGCATGTAGTAGAATAATCAAGACTATACCATCACTTTGCGGACTCTGGTAATGATCAATGACGTTAATACTTTCACATGCATGTGTTTAGTGAGGGTTTAGTGAACAGGGGTCAGAGTTCATACCCTGGGGAAGTTCGATCAAGGACCACTAGTTCACTAATTAGTGGTTGCTTCGTGATGTACCTTGCGCTTGTGCAGTGAAGTTGAAGTGCGAACGACCCTAGTCAACCGTTGTCAGGTCGTTAGGCCGAGGGGGAGAAAGGGGGTCGCAGGAAGGTCTTAGTAGCAAAAATTGCAGTGAAAATGGTCATTTGCTAGTGACACACTGTTTTTTTTTCCGGCATTTTTCTTATAACTGGTCCTCTATGTACTCTGCTATTAAAATTGGTCTATGGCAACCAACGACGCAACCAACCTCGGTATAGGCTGGTCGCGAATAGTTGACTATAGACTGGTCCAACCATTGTCGACTAAAGTGCGTTCGATCAGAGATAGTAGTCGAACTGTGGTTAACTATGGTCCTTCATCGAACTTGCCCCTTGACAGAGTCCCGTTTTTTGGATCATCTCACAGCCGAGGGCGCCCCCTAGAACTCAGCTTTCCGATGCCCAATCTTTTTGAAATGTGACGTTATGCAAAACACTTTAATTTCAGGTAAAACAATCAATAAGATACCCTGTAGAGCTTTGTGGTTATGGGTCGCCTGTAGTTTTGGGCCACACGCTCGTCGGCCCTCGTACATTAAGCGCGTCGATGGGAAACGTTGATACTCTTAACTGACCTGTCTCAGAAGTTCCAATTTTCACAAAATACTTTTGTCAATGATCGCAAGACGTTACTGTTAGCTCGGGACAATTTTTTTCTGCGAGGCCAACAATAAATATGAAGATCATTTTGCACTTACTTTTGGCTGCTCCGGATGAGATTGGTGATTCTCTCTCTTCTCTTGTTGATTGTCGCGATTCAAATCGTTCGACTGGCCATTCGTCCTGTGGCCAGCCTGACCAAGCGGGTTCTCCAGGCCTATCCCTCCCTCCAGAGGATCAGTCTCAACTTTGGAATCCGGTGGCTGGACGACAACCGACTCCAGGCCACCCTCCTGGTAGGCCAAGATCACCTGTTTGCTGGAGATCTGGGGCTGCAAATGGATCAGTGCGATCGTGCCGGCCAGCACGAACGCCGCGTAGCAGTACAGCGCGTTGGTCAGGAACGACTGCAGGCGGGCTTTCCGCCCTGACAAACGCCTCACTTTCCCGAGGACATGCCAGATCATGGCTGGCGAAGCTGGATGTGGTTGAAGCGCAGATTTGACAGCACAGTGGAAGCATCAAACGGTTCAAACCTTGTTATGAAGCTGATACGAGCGTTAGTTTTTGGGCACTATCTTCTAAATCACTGGAAACGCGCGGAGTCGAACACGTTTGACCAAGGACCAAAAACAAAGTTACGTCCGGCAACTTCATGAACAGGTTTTTTGCTGGCTGAGAAGGCTTTCATCTCAAACGGTCCGAAAGCGTCACTCTCCATCGGCTTTCCTCTATTTCTCTCCTGGATAAACGGACGATAATCCAAGCCTTGCTCACGCTGCTTAACATAGACAAAACAAAACATAACCAAATAAACACAAAAATCCCCACTAAAATTGAACAGTGAAATATAAACCATAAGCCTCTAAACCACACAATTACATATCTTGGTCTCCTCTATTTGAGTTTACCCAAAGATCAGTTCAAAATAACTTAGCAAAGTTCAAATACGTATGAGTACACCGAATTACACGAGTCATCACATATTTCAGATTTTTTGGAAGTGGGAGATTACCTTTTGGTACGATATAGCTCTTTCCAAAAATCAAATATGCCATGAAAAACTTCACGAGGGCCTTTTTGTAACGGATTTTATTTTCAGAAGCAAATGGACGACAAGTAATTGCCAGTTCCAACGTTTGTGCACGCTATTTATTCCCATCCAAGGGTTCTGGACGCGCGCCAGTAGAGGTCAACTTTCAGATTCTGCCAGAGACAAGTTTTTGTGTCCCACGTGGGCAAGGAGAGCTAGCTTGGCAACAGGTAAGTTGCCTCTTCGGTTTGCTAGATAGAAGGCAGTGAAGCAATCAGACGAATGCAGGCAATAAATCTAACATAAGGTTAGACTTTGAACCTATAACTTTAAATCCGGCACACTGCACAAAGTGTACACTTGAGACCTTTTGATTCTAACAAAGAAGTCGCACAATAATACAAAGACTGCTGTATGAGTACCAAATTGTTTTTTGGTGAGTTCTTCGTGTGCGAGAATGAGCAAACAGAAATGGGCTGCTGCAAGTCGCCAATTCAAAGGAACTGAATTAATTTTTTCAAACTTTTTTAGTATTCTGCCAAAAAAATAAGGTAGATCTATACCCGAGGGTTCATAGATCTCGGGGAGAGGGTACACATTATTCATCGCAAAAATTAAATGTGGAACTATTCTGTAACTTTGAACTGACATTTAAATGTAACTTAGTATAAATCAATATACCATATTTATAAGAAGTGTACGATAAGTGCCCAAAATTTACGTCGACCACGGACGTTTTGCCACACCGTTACGTAAAAGTTGTTGCGTGTAATATAACATGCATAAAGGTATTAGTCACGAGGTATTTCGATTCACGACGGGCGTATATAGTACCAAAGTGTGACGTCACTGTGAACCAGAAAGTGCAGTGCAAACGAATGGAATACGCGCGCGTGTTGGTTCACGCGCGCCCGTACTCCATTCTTTTGCACTGCACCTTCTGGTTCACAGTGATGTCACACGTCGGTAAAGATGAAAAATTAAAAAAAATCACAAACTTCATTACGGTTACGATCTGGTACTTCTGCTGAATTGTGTACATGTCTGTCTCACTGACTCTGTGCAAAAGCTAATGGCCTGCAATAAAGTTGATTGTGTATCATACATGTAATGCTTCAAATCATCCTAAATTCATCTCAAGAGACAGCGCGTTGAACTTCCTCGGCCTCAAGAGTGGCTTTGGCTAAACATTGTCCATCACCATTCCTTAGGCAGGTTGAAGCATTTAAATAAGTTTAAACTGATGGCGATGAAGCGTGAAGAGAAACTGTTTATTTTGCCGAGGAGAGGTTTTTGCAGCCTATACAAGTGAAACTAATAAAGTTAATGTGGCGTAAGGGGTGAAATTTGTGGGCGGGACAAGACAAACTCCAGACCGTAGTTCTTGTACACTCAAGCATTTCAAATGGAAGGGGAAGGGGGGAGGGACAGGCTACCGCTGGGCGTTTTTCACCTCCCTTCCCATGGTCACAAGCCACGGTGTTCAAATGTGAATGTTCCCCCCCAAAAAAACTACACGAATTCTCCCTCTACCTTTTGCCAGAAGACGGTCAAAGAATCTCCACAGTGGATAGTCAATGAAGCTCGGAATGTGCAAGAACAAACATCCAATCCGGGAACAGACTAGAAACATAACACGCAGGCTAGGCCCATCTTCTCTGGGCTGTAAACTCCATGCCGGGTTGCCATGTCACTCGGCGAGTCTAGCAGTGCAACTTTCCTCAGTGTTCCACAGTTGAACAGAAGTTTGACCCCTTCGATCTGCCACGCGCAGAGACTTTGACTGTCGAACGACAAAGGTCACCTCTATCCGAGAGTTAGTTTGCTCAGTGCAGTTAATTTGCATACAGATGTTTGGTCATGCGCGCTCTGTCCCCGTGTGCGACGAGATTTTTGAATATATAAATTTCCCGGACTTTGAACGCGTCGCTGAGGGCTTGGGACATTTGATAAATGCTAAATGAAATCAGGAAAAAAGTCTTCAGGCACAGTAAAAAAAAAACAACCCAATACCACCAACAAAAAACCACGGTGTGTGTACTGCCTTTGTAGGTATAATAAACCTGGGCACGAGCCTACCGTGCAATGCTCATTCGGTTATTGACTTTCTGACGTCGAGACTATTCATTTCGATACAGAGGGCGTGCCAACTATTAGGCGGACAAGACACCAATGCCACTGAAAACGTCTGTTTAATGGTTGTCGTATGGTATTCGAGTTCGGTAGAAAATTTCAATCTGCATCAATAAGTTACAAATAGTCCACAAGAATTCCGCACACGCCATTTGGTGTGCACAGTTCCGTGTGACCTTGCTTAATTTTTTTTTTCTAATTTCAAATATTTCTCGGTATTCTTCCTTGTTTTCAAACTGTGCACCGATTAATTTCCGTGGATTATAAACCCTTGCTCTTCCCCATTACTTGGAGCTCCACTTTCCTCTTTATCCAAAGGACGGATTGGGGGGGGGGGGCGGGGGACAAGGGCCGCCCCCCATGGAGTCAAAAATAGAACGGCAGTTTTTACTCTATTTCATCTCTCTTTGTTTCAAAGCGTTTAAAAAGTCACAAAATGCTGCCCCACCCAATAAAGGACAGAGAAGGCTACATACCAAAATGTCCAAAATGTTTGGTCCCCCCACACAAAAACTTTTTGCCCCTCCCCCGAAACTTTGGTTCTTGATCCGCCCTCGTTATATCCCTGAACCATTAGCGATCTTTCTTTTGTTTACAAACACTATATGACCGTCTCGTGGCGGCCGGAGTTTGCAGAAAAGATCCCTCATTTGCAGCAGTTGTTGCCAACAAACATTCAGATATGTTCCCATTGTATTCATAAGGGAAAAAAACAATGTATTTCTACAATAAGCTTCACTGGTGTTCATAGGTACACTGTAGATTCACAGTAGTATTTTATTTGAAAGGGCATGGTACCCTCGTTTGTTTTTTTGGTTCATTTTCATTTTTCATTTTTTAAAAATTTTACATGTTATATTCCGGCCACAGGCGATACGATTCGGGAAAGTGTTTTTTTTTTCCGATATCGGCTCCGTCTCACATATCAATACCGGCCTTTAGGCCAACAAGACTGTTCAAATTAAACAGGAAAAATTCACGATTTGCCTCGACGATGGGACTTAGTTCGGGCGTTAATTGGTTGAAACGGAGCGCACAACCAACGCCAGAGTCAGGGGGTTAAAGTATCGGGTGAAGCCAGAGACGGACCAGAGAATGAGTGGTTTACCGGCTTGATCTCTCAATTAAAAAACTGGCAGCCACCGGTTTTCTATTTATAATTTCACGGCTGTACAACCAAGTGCTCGTGCCGATGTTGTAGCCAATTAATGGAGAAACAGCAAATTTGTTAACAACATGTCAGTCCCCAAACTCAGTCACGGTACCTGCATGGTTTTCCAGTTTTCATAAATTCGTATATATAGCATTAGTCACTGTGCGACAGTCGAACGATGTCGAGGCACAAGTTTTCTGAATAAATATCTTTGGCTTTATGTTATTATTGTCTGCAGGTTCAGCATTTCAAGCATTCAGATTTTTTTTATATAAACAGTCATCAAAATTGAATTCTGATGTTCCAGGTCGGCTAGGACTCTTTCCGTCTAGTATCACGCCTTCTCTACATGCTGGGTCACAAGTCTCTCTTGAAAAGCCTGATGGCACCTTCCTCGTGGAGTTTGTGCCACAGTTTTCGCTCGTTGTCTACGTCGTGGGTGCCCGTTGAGGCCCGTGTGTGCACCACGAACTTGGTGTCGTAGTAGTGCATGGTGAAGCGAGGGTCGTAGCCGAAGCCGTAGATGGTGACCTCGTCGCAGATGTGGAGAGCTAGGAACACCACCAGCGCGCCTGTCAAATTCGAGAACGAAAAACTCTCCAATAAACTAGCGTGCCAGGAACTGGTTTCCCGTGGTATTTGGCTACGGCTGCTTCTGCAGTGCCAGCATACTTGGCGGAGACCTAGCCCTAGCTCTGGACAACTGACTCGACGGCTTCCTTCAGCCGGCCGCGAATGGTTCTACAGGGCGCCCTCAACCGACAGACCAGCTGTTTCTATCGGATGAGGAAGGTTAAGTTGTCAGATTTGTTATGGCTCTCTTTGTCATGATCAACCTGTGCCCGCACAGTTTAGCTGAACTGTCTGTATAAAGGTCAACATATGTACATATGTATTTGTATGATGCACAATTGATGCACGGCTAGTTTAAATTTCAGCTACTCAAAATTGGTTGTGCTAACCCAGTTAGGGGGATAATTAATTTCCGATTCATTTTTCACCCCCGGAAATGGGTAATTACTAACCATTTTTTAAAATCAGAATAAACCAGAAATTAATGTTCAATCACCGACAACTCAAGGGTAGCTGCAATTTTTACCCCTTCTTGAGTCCAAATTAACCTGGGCAATCTTCATGTGAAATGTACCTGTGGTCGGTCTGTAGGCTTTGCTGTCCAAAAAAGTCTTGAAGACGTAGGTGAAGAAATTGGGGTGAACAAATTTCACCCTGGTGGGACTCACGACAGGTGTCCTGACGCCACTGTTACAAAAATGGGACAGATCCAGCGGTTGATTGGGTGAAGGTCGGGTGGAAGAAGTCCTACAATACATGCTCCTGGAGCTGTTCAAGTTCTGATGTTGCTTAATAGTCAATACTGACATCCGTCTCAACAAAATTCCCATGCAGTAAAAAATATACTCAAGTACAGAAGGACAAAGGGGCTAAGCCTCAGGGAGCGAGTGGGGGCGTGCCCCGAGAGGTTAAACTGTTTTTACACAACACGCTGGGGGGAAACACGACTTGAAGAAAGTCTGTCGTCGCGGCTCTGGGAGCAAACGTCCACGAAGCGGAAAGACTAGTCTCCGCTCGACACTGGCAATAGAACCATTTTCCCACAGGAAAGTACAGTGTGTATCCCCACATAGTTATGTAATTAATAATACGCCCCCAGCGGCGGCCCACCCCCCAGCCAAGCTACATTTTGAAGTGTCTCTCGGGGCCAATACATTTATACTCACTATGTCTTTCCTCTGCTTATGTACTTGGGCGGTTTCTCCCCGTTCATCATATTCAGTGCGTAGTCGGCGTCGTAAGCTTTGAAAATCGCATAGAATACAAGAACATTCTGCGAAGAGAAAAATAACGCAACTAGTGTATCTGTCCATGTATCAGGGGCGGATCCAGGACTTTTTCAGGGAGGGGGGCAGGCTCCTCAGATTTTTTTTTTTAATGTCCGAATGTTACAGACAGGTGGACACATAGAAATGTATTATATTGTTACAGTAAAAATAATAACCCTCACAGAATGTCATCTATTTATTAATACAATAGTTATTTAATTTACTTTTCTTGTAACCTTGTGGTCATATTTGACAAGATATTGTCCTCAGTTTTTGGATATCCACAAGCTCTAAACAACAAGACAAATCAAAACACGTAGTTGGCCTAACTGAATTTTATATGTGGCTCAATGCAGATGCCACACGGTATTCGTAGTTCTGTTCTCACCAAGGCAAAAAACTTCCCTCACGGATGTGGAGTTGGGCCAAGAACAACAAATTACGACTCACGACTCTCCTTGTGATACATACGCGTACAAACATTCACCCAGGCAATGCTATACGATTTCCGGGTTGTTCTGTGTCCAAGGTGTCTTTTTTGCACACAGATGTGAATTGGACACAGACCCGTGGCTTTCTTCACCCGATGAAATAGGTAGAGCATAAACGTTCTCATGCATATGCAGCAAGGTATGAG
>NW_019091364.1:2314957-2337536 GCF_001949145.1 Acanthaster planci
GGGGGGGTACCCCTGGGTCTCATTTCTTGCTGGGTATATTCTCATGGGGATGTCATAGTTTTTGACACAAGTGTGTAGGCGGGGTATATACACAGAGATGTATAATGTAGTGTACGATGGCGCTACGTCTACCTGTAAAATATCACGGATATTTTCCGCCGATTGCTCGTACGAAATAGGGTTGCGTGGGGGATAGTTTAATACTGACCATAATGGTTGTCAGATATAAATAAGCTTGGTAGATGTACAGACTGTAACCGCATCTACCTTCATGCTAAGCAAGGCTTCATCTATGATTATGCACGTTCACTCTCGGCAAAAAAAATTAAAAACTGCCCGTTAGCCTTTTTCCAAATTGATATCCCTGGCCATTGGAATCAATGTGTCCACTGCACCATGGCCATATAATTTTGAGAGGATATAGGCTATTTATAAGGTGTTATTCACCAGTGTACAAATTTCGATCATGGGGGGGGGGCGACGACCACACGACGACCACGAAAACGACAACAATAACAAACAGAACTGTGTCCGCCAGTCTACTGGTAGCGTGACAAAGTGAATTGACGAGACGCTGTTGCTAAAATGCCAATTAATCCAATTCGGCATGGCTGGGAACTGGGCTCCTAACTGCTCCTGTCCATTTTGCGTAACACCATTTCCCTTTCAGGCACAAAGTCAGGTAACATGCACGGAGAAACACTATTAAAGTGGCAATTTTATACAAAAAAGCCATCCGGCAACACTTCGCAACGCTAAAGTCAACGGCTCAAATGCATGCACAGTTAATCGATAAACAGACCTCAAATTCGCAGCAAATTAAAAAAAATGAAATGTGACGCGGCAGCTGCATCCTGTCAATCAATAGCTCACACTTGGATTAAGTAGGACATATTGTACTCGTTAAATGTGTAATTTCACGCTCAAAAAAGGAGAAAACCCCAATTTCCTCATCCAGATGTCGTTTATTTTTACGATCGAACAAAAAAGCCAGCTGACGAGAAACTGCATATCACAGTTCAACCATTTTTAAGCTTTCCTCATTTTTTGTGAGTTTCAAATGAGTTTATTCTCTAAAAAAAACACACAACTTGTTCACATTTACCGGGTCATTTCATTTAACGGCTGGATTAGGCATGGAATGGGGAAAAAAACTTCCTTGGTTTGAAGTTTGTGTGAAAGGAGCAAAGACACTCCATGTAGGAAATACTCTTGATTTTGCAAGTGTGTGTTAAGCACACGTAGGACACATTCAACAAATCACTTGAGGACATTAAGTCCTCGTTTGTCAACCTGTTCACGGTTGAAGATTGTTTATAATTCACACCACAGAAGTTGACAAAAAGTTATTGGGCCAACAGCAGAAGAAACGAGGACATTGGACAGTACTTGGATGTGTTTTAAAAGCACGCTATTCCTAGTGTGGACATCACAAGATGTTTAAGCATCGCGAATCATGACCCCTTTCTGAAGGCAGTTTTGAGACATTGTTGGGTTTGTAGCAAAACAGAGTCAGGGTTACGGTCAAGGAAGTTATTAACAAAAGTGTAACTTAAAATAGTGTTTACAGTCCAAAAAAGTGTATATTCAGTGAGATTTTTTCTTTTCCCCCCTTTTTTCCCTCTTTTTTTCTGAAAGGAATGTCCTTTCTAGTAATGCAATGTGTGCTCATAGACAAGTGGATGGGTACGCGCGTGCTTATCGTATTAAAGGATAACTGTGCACCGCAAAGGAGTGACCTTCGACGACAGTGGATCCTCAGTGGTCAAGCTGTTCTCATTTTGGAAAATGAGTAAGAGCAAGAGAAGATACCACGTGACAGAGAACCGAACGTCCTCGGCAGACGCCAAAGTGCATGGACCGTTTCCTTTTAGAAAAGTTACAAGAAGTCGGCCTACAAACTCCCGAGGCTGATTAACCCAGATCTGGGTCCCCTCCGGATTGCCCTTGTCTGGGCCAAAGAATGACATGCTTCTGGGTCATTCTGACCTTTTTCCGGGTCAAAAATGTCGATGACCCATGAGAAGGAGTCCAAGTTCTTTGACCTGGAAAAGGGTAAGTCACCACGGGACCCGGATCTAGGTCAATCTGTCCCGGGAAATTTTCAGAGTGTGAACACCACCATGGCAAACAAACCTAAAAGCGTAATTTTAAGGAAGCACCCATTCTCCAGTATCGGACAAAATCTTCGCTTTTACCAGTCGTTCTTCTCACCCCCTTACCCCGCCCCGCCCCGCCCCCCCAATCTTAATGTCACCTCACCTCGTCTTCCACATCATTAAGGTGCTGCGACTCTGGGAAAAACGTGTAGAACGTGGTCCGTTTTCCAACGTCGTTTGCGAACCGCCCTGATGACAATGCCCTGTTCAGTCTGCAAAAGCACGGAAGAAAACGAGGCGTCCCGCGTCAACATCGTCAGTAATATAACATTGGCTTGTTTCTATCCGCTGATACACTGCGCCGGGAAGAGCATTCTTTGTAAGATGACGTAATTCCTTCAAGCACTCATTGGACAGTGTTGAACACGGATGAATGCTTCCGTGCCCACGCGTGCGCTCAGAACACACGGGTGCAGTCCACGAATTCAAGCCCCATCGAAAACTGCGTAAAATCAACCTCGCCCAGGGTTCACTAACACGGAGGTTAACACCTCTGGGGGTTCTCAAACGAAAATTATTGTTTTGTCCTTAATCTTTCCATTTCTTTCCAATTTTTCCGTGGGTTAACCAACTGCATTTATGATTATTCACACAAAACCAAATCACCCCCGAATATTGGTAGTTCTGAAGTCTGCGTGCAGCCATTTTTCAAATGACATCCTCCACTTACTCAGGCACTTGGGATCATTTCAATTGTATTCTTTAAAAATCTATCCTGCCCTCTGATGGAAGTCCAAAGAGCCAGGGAGTTGATCCTGGCAAATAGTTACACAATCTAACCACTTCTGGGGCCAAGCAATCTCCTTTTTCAAAAGAAACTGTGGGGGGGGGCTGTACCCATAGTGTGCCCCCTCTTCCATTTGAAATGTCTAAATGTACGCCCTAAATAGCCTGCGTAGAAGTTACTTTGTTTTCAGTGCCACCTTGGGAAGAAAGTTTGTGCCACGAGGGTGATCCTTCAGACATTTCACCCCAGTTCCGCCATGTGTACTGCTCACAATTTGAGACACGCTGAGTAAAGGGATTAATTAAACCTCTAATCCTGAGAGAGCAGGATGGGTGTACCGTACCTGAAGACGTAATCGTGGCCGTCAATTTCTTTGCCAGCCCCCGAGCCGTTCAGGATGCCCCCACAGCCCACCACAGCGCATCGAATGCAGCTCTGCCTACCGGCCAGTCCGTGAACCGGCGGATTGGCAAAGTCTTTGTGCTGCAAGATTTGGCTCAGAACTAAAATTGAGAAATAAGGGAGAGAAAACAGAATTTCATCAAAATGTTAACTACGATAGACGCATGACATAAAAATTACTCTCTCATAAGCATAACCGACAATAAGCTTAACTGTATATCAAACGACGATACTCCAAAGCTATAAGGTCTTGAATTAAACTTATGGCTTAAATGAAGAGAATAATGAACAAAAGTCCAGACAAGAACAACCAACGAGACAAAGGAAAACAAACCGGAAAAAGAGTTGTAACTGGAGAAACTGTCGCCGCTGCTGAATATAATTATCCCCGAACCACTCGACAACACGGATCTAACTCGTTAATTTCAGACCCGTAATGTCTGCAGAGCGCACACAGGATAAACTGACTGCGTGTTTCCAATTTGGTTGAAGACCAGTAACTAAGATGCTGTACGCAAAAGTGACAGCACAAAAACAACAGAGAAAACGAAAAAAAACCCGCTTTTTTAGGTGTTCAAGACACACATCAAATCAGACTTCAGGTCCTCATCTTTCATATTCCTTTCAACTTTTGGTGCCCTAACAGATAATTTTTGACGATTTTTCTTGTCACAGCTGCTCAACCCTAAATGCGGTCGTGAAGCCCTCTGCCAGTTTGAAAACTGATGCTTACACTTGAAACTGTCTGGTCTAATATTTCAGAAATGCAAGCTTGCAATGTTGCTGGTAGCTTTCATCCTTCTGTAAACAAACCATCCCGTCCACGTGCCACGAAATGCTCTAACAGCAGAGAATTTGACAGCATGCAAATCATGATTTGGTCCGCGCAGGCAATTTTGAAACTTTGCTGGCCTTCAACCCTATGGATGATGTACCTGTCAGGTTCTGTCTTTTGAAGCCGAAGGGGGGTCCGCTGGCCGAGAGGTTGTCGTAGTGTTTGGTGTCGTCCCTGTCCAAGAAGAGCTTGATGCCGGGCTGGTACCTCTCCCGGAACCACTTGGAGTATTTGGTGAGGGAGGCTATCGTCTTGGGACACGGCTGGCTCGATTAGAGATGAAAAAAAAGAGTGCCTGCTTTTTAGTATGAATGCGTTGTTTCAATTCTGTCTGACCTCCACTGTTTTTATCAAGTCTATACTTAGAGCAAGTTTCCAAATTTGCAAATTTGAAGTTCTGCCTGTCGTCACATTTATGGTGTAAATTGTGACCCAAAATTCCTTCCATGAAATTATCCTTGTAAGATCAGTATTATTATATTTAATATGGGAATAATAAAAAACTTTCCATTTCCATCACTTCATTTCAAGAGATAGAATTTTTAGTTATGATAATTTTATCCCTTATGATAACAACCAAAAGCTTTTGTTTTTCTTCACAAATACAGTTCAACCTTTGTGGATATTGTAACTTATTTTTCTATTGTAATCATTTGTAGTTACTATAATAAACCATACTTCCTCCTTTTGGTCCTACCGTTACAAAAAACACAAAAATGAACGGCATTTTGCTTCAAACTGTGTCAATCTAAAAACAAAAGAGCATGTATGAATGAACAGTTAATGTACTTCAAACCAAACGCTAATATTATCAACATTATAAATGTATTGTTTTTTTTCTTTTTTTCAAGATGTATTTTGCGTTGGGGAGATTTTAGGTTTTTGCTCTTTCCCAACGTATATTAATAAGCACTGTATGCTCAGTGCTTGGCCGAGAGCTCGTGAAAAAAACCTCACAAGCTTACTCGGGTGGGACTCAAACCCACGACCTCCTGCTTACTAGTGCAGATGTCTTAACCACTCGACCACAATACATTTGCATATAAATGTATTGTGATCTCTAATCATTCGCTCAGTGGAAGACAGTCGGTCGTCTGGCGGCTGCCTGTTTAAAGGCGCCTTCACATGCCTTTGGCTCGATCGCTTTGCAGCTACATCCGTCGGCATTCAGCCTCGTGGCCGCTTGAATAATTAGCCCCCACATAAATAAAAAATGAAATAAATAAAAATGTCTCTTTGTTACGCCGACCTGACGAATCGGCAGACTCGTGGCAGAACGTGACGAACTGGAGAATTTCAGATCGATGGCATAATTACTTTTACCGTGGGTTGCAACAATGCGGTAGAACAATTTTCAGGGGGGGGGCATTTGTGAGATCGTCATGTATCAGCTATTATCAGACCTGCCATAAGGGGGGGCCATTGTCCCCAAGTCAAACAAGTGTTCGCTGACCTTACATGCCTAGTGTGAACAGAATGCAGGAAGGGAAGACCTCTCTGTGGACTTACCCATGTCCACAGGAGGCCCCCCCTTCTCTCAATAAGACGTTTAGAGGCATTTGAGGGTTAGGGTCACCAGTCGTAAAAAGAGGAGCAGTCAAGGAAACAATTTACAAAAATCCCGCTGAAAATCGTATTCCCAGTTCAAGGCAAAAGAGTATTTTCTCTGAGTTTTCTTAACTGCAAAAAAACAAAAACAAAGGGGAGGGGCGTGGTCTCCCAAGCCCCCCCCCCACTTATGCCGTCAGAGAAGGGTGGGTGAAGAAGGGGAGAATGTTATCTCCCAGACGCGTTTCTTGTTGTAATTTCTCAGCAAATGAAATCAATTTTGACTGTCATTTTTGAGGAACATTTCCATGTTGCCCTGGCTCCCGACCCAAGACCTCAGTGCGCCTTCAACAGCAAAACCGGGGCGGCAATCATCCCTGCACGACCAGGACGGCAGAATAAGAACCTGAAATACATGAAAACGCGCACGCTGAAAATAGACGGTAAAAGTATTGAATTGCTTTCACTTTGACAATATTGTCCACTCGGCTATTACGTCACAAAGTGTCTTCAGAGCTGGATTTTGTCATTAAGCCTGGTCATGATATACGTGACCTGCTCAGCAAAACTTTGAAGGGTCACAAATTTCCAGAGCTACTTTCGAATTTTACTTTGTATTGGATTGACGAATTTAAGCTCTTTGATGTGTCACTCAGTTTTGTACAACGAAAATGGATGTTGCGTAGATGTTAAAATGTTGAGGATTCCTATTGCTTAATCACTGTGCCTTATTCTTTCAAAGGCCTTTTACTCCAAAGTGGCTCTGAAGACATGTGACTCATTTTCACAGAGCGGGTCACATATTGCAATCTCTTATATTGCAATGGACACACAAAACTTGGCCAGACGCGCCTGTAATCCAAAGAAAGATTGTGGGGATAGGGACCCTGAGAAAGAGGCCGTGGCGTAAAGTTTTGATTGGGAACGTGTTTGGTACAGTTAGTTTCCCACTCCTCTTACAAGTAACTTCGGAAAAAATTATCTGACATCTATTTTCGTTACTCTCATCAACGTGCGTCCTTTTAAACCATTTTCTTAGCTTTTCTTGACAATTGAGGGAGCTATTGTGACAGTGATTTTTATGACAGGAAGACACTGTTCGGTTCGTGGGATTCTGTTCATCTTGTAAACTTTAAACGTATTTAGGGAAGATATTTTGTCAGAAAATCTTGCCTACTGGCCTGATGTAATGCATTGAAACAACAAATCAGTCCCACCTAACAAAATTGAGGACGGTAAATTTTCCAAAATGAATGCAAACTTTTTGTGCAAAAATAGCTGTAGCAGTAAGTTGTCTGCCTTGGTTGACGTCACACTTTTGATAATCGTTATAATGTAAAAATGCGCAAATTCGCATTGATGTATTTATAAAAAGGAACAAAAATTGTCCTTTAGCCTCAAAAGGCACAACGAAAATATAACATCTGATTTATATACAACACAAAGGAGCATTTGAAATTGTTAAAATTTACATTGAGTGGACCCCTTGAAACAAGTACATTTCCTGGAAATATTTTGTGGCTTTTTTGGTCGAATTGTACTAAAAGGGACGGTCAACAGTTCGCAGAAATGTTTCCACAGTCGGTGCTTATCACCACAGAGCCACGCTGCCTGATTCCTTTCCACAGAATACCAGCTTTTAGATTTAAATCCTGTCATGTTAACGGACTATGCCTTTTCTACAGTTTATGCAGTATTTGTAGATAAGTACCTTTGCAGAGCCCCGGCAAGTCACTAACAACATGAAGTCATCACAGATATAAGTAAGGCATGCATGGGTCGTTTGGGCAGTAGGCCTATCTTGGTATAACTTTCGAGTAACGTACAAATCCAGTGCATTATCACCATCCAAACAACGGTGAATTCGGTGGGGAGGGGGCAAACGGGGGTTATCTCCCCTTCCAAAAACGAGAAGAAAAGTAAGAAACGTTTATTGGAAATGACAAAGGCGAGTTTATTGGTTTAATTCATTTTCCTTCCCCTGAGAAATGCGTTAAAAACCAAAATGAAGCCTAACCCCTCAGAAAAGTCATAAAGGGGCACATAAAAAAAATTCCAAAATTTTGCCCCCCCCCCCCGAAAATTTGGTCCTGGGTCCGTCCCTCTATCCAATGGAGTGTAATCTCTACAAAATGTCTGTCGGATGAAAATTTTCACAAGAAAAATTCAACCTACCGCTGTTTTAGGCTTTGCCGTCTTCTGCTCCGCTGTCTGGTTCCCCGAGCTCGTCAAGCGGCTGTCCGTGTGTTTCAGACCCACGAGGGCAGCGGGGAAATAACCGTCGTTGACGGTCCAGGGGTAGGCAGGCTTCTGCATTCTCGCCGCCATGCCGACCAGCACGATGGAAAGGTAACAGAGTAGGGCGACCATCAACACCACCTTCACCGACCGGGGCAGTTTGAACCTGTTGACCGCCATCTTGTCGGCATGCACAAGTCGGTCTACAACCGAGGTGGGCTGCCTCGCACGTGTGCCCTTCCTGCGCGACGTTTGTGGTGATAAGAACTACTCCAACGGTTGCACGACAACACGAGAGCGGTGGGTATTTTGCTGTCGAGTTCCTTTTCAAGTCACAGATGCAATGTTTATTATGCACAATAAAAGGTATCCCTTTAATAGCTGGGAAAGACCGTTCATGTATATTGAACTTTTGTTCTGCCCTTTATATTCAAAGGCCTGGTCTTTATGCTTTCCGCCGGGAGCAGGTAGGCACGAACATTGAAGAGTGACCTTTTCGATCTGGTCAAACAAAAACGTGTTCCGTTATACGTCAGGTTCAGTCGGTGATCGCAGAAACTGGCTCGTCCGTCCTTTCTGGGTGCATTACATCGTGATCCGTTGCCCACTCTCTCGTCCGTTGAAGCGTTAAAGATGAGAGAGCTATAAAGACAAGGCCGGGTGTAATGGAGTTACACGCCGGCTGCATAGAGGATGGTATCTGGTAAAGAGGCTCTCATCATGGTAACCGTGAACGGTGCCCATGGCAACGGCAACAAGGAATGATGCAGAATGAGCGAGATGTATTGTTTAGAAAGATCGACCACTTTGTGACGAGCGTGTAGACCGCAAACTGGAGGTCAGGAGGGGTCAGTTGGTCGTGTATGCTTTTGGGAACTGTAAATAATGTTGGTAATGAATGAAATCTATTTTTATAGATCTGTTTGCAACGCTCAACGGAGGAGCAAAATGTGAAAATGACAACAACACGATTTCGGTCTTGATCTGCATATCGCGAAGGGAGAATGCAAATCCTCTATTTGGGTCATTCTATAAATTTGGGGTCCAATATTTTTCCCCGTCCCTATTTTGTCTGGCATTCGATTTTTAATGTTTAGAACTCATTGTTTCATTTCCAAGACAGAATAAAGACAGGTAATTACCTGCCAAACAAATAAAAGTATTTGAAATCAATTTCAGTAATACATTCCTTGCTAAACATAATCAGATTGTTTTCTGACTTTGCTCAGTTATTTCTTCAGAAAATCCCATTAAATCGTTTTTGCTATTAGTTTCTAATCTAAGCAGGATTTTTAGTGCTCTGTAAAAAGGCTTTATAATCGTGATTTTTCCAGTGGGCACGAGATCGCCGCTTCTTAGTATGGCCCCCTCCCATCATAAGCAGCATATTACATCGTTAGTGTTCTTAGAGCCAACCTGTGTATTCGTAAACTCGTAGCGTACTGGTGTTCAGTATAGTATACATGTACTGTACATGTACGCATATAGCTCACCATTGGAAATGAAATATGGTCATAGTCGAAAATGAAAGAACTGGTATCCAGTTAATTGTTGTGTTTGGGGTTGTACAAGTGCAGAATCCAATGAGAAAGGGATCGAGGGGAAGTGTTTGTCATTTTAATCTGTGCAAAGTTGGTCATGCCCCCCCAAAAAAAAACAAAGACAATGCTGTTTGAACTGACCCTATTTGTGGAAATTTCAAATTGTAAATTGTGAGAAAATGCGACTTTCTTACTGATAAACCAGCCATGCAAATTTGACTCCACCATGTTTATTGTTGAAACACTCACAGTTTCCCCCAAAAATTTCGCTCAAAATTCAAAACCCAGTGCCTTCTTTTCACACCATTGACCCCAACGTAACAGTTATGGAGCATGATGTCACCGTCAGCTACCTCGGGGAATCCAAACGTTAAAAGGTAAATTTCCCCTCTGTTATAGAAACGGAGTCCCTAAATTCACAATCCCCGGGATCTGGTTCTTTAGATTCCCAAAACAGTGCAAATGCAGAAAGCAGCGAAGCTATATATTCCCATACAGTACATGTAGATTTTTTTGGTACATGTACATTGAACATAAGAATATTAAGGCCTATTGCCCTCTTGCATTATTTAAATTAGTTCACTATCAACTAGTTGGTAACAATACTGCCCATTTCTCTTGCACTATAATAACATTGCAAGTCATGCAACATTATTGCCGTCAAAGCCACTCTTTATATATTTCCGGGAAAAACCGGATGAGGCCAGAAAAAATAAAATTTCAGATTTTCATTTGCCGCCTGGATAAATTTTCTCACCCTTTGGGAGCTTAGTTTTTTTCTAAAATCATGTATTTCAGACAAAGTTTTCACCCAATTAGCAGTGCCGTTTCCCTTGCATGCAAAAGGAAAACCGATTTTATTTTTGTAACCCCAGTATGTTGAACTACTAACACATTCAACTGTTGCATTGTCGCAACAATGTCTTGCACCAATGTGTCGTAGTACCCGATCACAAGGATTACGACTCGCACTGTATTACAAGTCAATTCGTACGGCATGTTGTTATTAAATTATAACAAGAAAAACAGCGCTAACTGTCGTGTGATACTGTGTAAGAACATGGTTTGTTTCCTCCCAGATGTCATAACAAATCGAAATCTTCCCCTGCACGTCTTTGGGAGAAATGAAATTCGCAATAATATAATTCCACTCTCGGCTGATTTTTTTTCTCAGTCTAAATGATGTAAAACTGAATAATAAAAGTGATTTATGTACAGCGATAAAGCTTTCATTTGTTGGTGTTATACATGTATTTTAGTTTCCTCATACAATTCCATGAATATTATTAATGCCTAAACGAGAGTAAAACAGGAACTTTGGAAAATAATATGATTATGACTCACCCCAAAATTCCTCCGTAAAATGCAGTTCCTCTTCGTGACTTAGAGGGTGAAATTCAAGCATGCCAGTACTACGTGTCCGACAAAATTGTCCAATCTCAAGAACACCAGTCAGTTCATGATGGCGTTCATCCTTGTGAGAATAACAACACTGGTGTCGTTGGTTTGGGCACGTATTTCATCGCACAAATTACCTTTAACCTGAGAGCGTTGGGGGTGACTCTGATATATTGATAGTCGTGAGGTTGCTATGCCAAAATAGCATCGCGCACTTGTTTAGATTGGACTTTGGAATTGTGCTCTGCATTGATGATAAAACCTATCAGAGACAGGTTTCAGGACTGCATGTGTAAATGTACATGTATATCATCTACGCACGACTGTGTTTACAGCGTTCAATACAAAATGCGCATGCGCGAGTTGTACCTAACAACTAACCGGCAAGGGCAAATGGGGGATCATGCCCCAGTGACGGATGCGCAAGTATACAAGCAACGTCGAATGACTTCGCTTCTGGGGACTGGCATGCAAAGTTAGATTGCTTATTTTGTTTTGAAATTCTATCCCAAATAGTCCATTTATACCTACATGTATAAATTATGTGCGTTTACCCTGGTACACACCGATTATACCGTTGTGGTTTATATGATTTAGGAACCTTTCTTAAAGGTTTATGGCCCAATACGGACTCAAACTCAGGCTGGATGCATGTAATTTCAGTGCGGTGCCTTTAGCACTTATAGTTATGCACCGAAAGACATTCAGTCTTTCGCCTCGTCAGCTGACAGGGCAAAACAGCTGGGAATCGCCATTTTCAGTTCCTTAGGATAAGCCCAATGTCACAACTGTTTTGATTCCTTTATCCAGGGACCGCTATATTTTCCAGATTCGTTCATGTCTAAATTGAGAAATTATCGTTTACAGAAATGGAACATTCAACAAACCGAATGAAAGGCTCCGATTAGTGGAAACTGGAGGTTTGCTTGAATGTGATTCGCAAGAAATTATGTATCATGTTGCTTGTAGTATAGGCCCTATACAGTGTAGATCTCATTATTAGTGGTTAATCTAGTTCAGTTAGCTGATTCCTTTTTTAACATAAAATTATCATTATGATCATCATCATTATCAGACTTCATCATCATTTATCATCCATTGCTATGACATTCTCTAGAGTCACCAACATCATTTGCATTTGGGTCTGATTAAAGATTAAATCCTTACGATATACTGACGCGGATTTACAATGCACTGGAATACTTGAGTAATTCTTCTGCAGTCTTCCCGCTGCAATCCAGAGGACCTCTCACATGGGTCCACAAGTCTGGCCGTGTGGCATGTGCATTAAAGTAGTAAAACACGAAAAAAAAAGCTGACTGGTGTTACGTTTGCCCTATTCGAGATTTTGGACCTCATCAAACTCTGGACCCCTTAATTCTTCGATTGTGCAGAGGTGGACTTAATACAAAAATATAAATCCCCGAACCCGCTGATTTTTCTGAATGATGTAAACTGGACATCTGTATGGCGACAAGGTTTTTGGCTTCTGCGTTTTATTTGCTAGTTTTCCGGAAGAGTTTTCTCTTAATCTAAAGAGTTGGAAAACCACTCTTTCAAAATAGCCATATAAGGGACATTTCTCTTTTCAAGTTGTCGTCCACTCTTTCAGAATTAAGTTCTTCCGCTCTGTCAGAGTGAAGGATGAATCTTTTTGAGTCATTTCAATATGGCCCACGGTGGAAACCACTCGAAAAGAGTAAAGTAACCACCACCTATTTAAGCTATTTAAGGAACCACTCGAAATAAAGCGAGTGGTATTTTTCACATTTTTACATTTAGAGGTTTCCAAACAGCAAAATACCCACACGAAGGCAACAAAGGGAGTCCGGAAATGGTTCATATCAAAGTTCTGAAAAATATTACATGTTATATAACTCACCCAGAACTTCTCTACAAAATGTATTTCTTCCTACGGTCCTTCGGCCATGTTTGGCAAAGTAACATTCAAGCAAACCAGCAGGCTCCGAGTCCAACGGGCAATGTGCAGCCGAATATGCTTACCACCCAATCACCTGCAAGTGCCAGCGTGTCAGGTCATGGCGTTCTTTTCAGGAGTAGAAACACTGTGTCGTCAAACCATAGACCCCTCTACGACAACGTCACGTAGCAACCAAGTTTGGATGTCGTGCCTGCCCCCGTCCGGGGAATCAAATAAGGCGTACACACAGACAACACACACGTGCCCGTTTAATTCTTACGCCCCTTGTACGGCCTTGTTTTACTGCATCAAGCGCGCGACAAACAGGTCTTGCCAAAATGTAAGTGAGTTTGTAATCCCAGATTTAAAACTAGGTTTTGTTTTCACAATGGTGCATTATAAATGAATGAATCAACGCCATTAAACCTGGACCAAGTTGATAAAAAAAACAGTATAGTTGGCTCTACTGAGCGCGCTTTATTTCCTGTAGGCAAGAGTTATCAGTCCAGACATAAACACGATGGTATGATTGAAAAGCTCGTCCTTTGTAGGAATTCATTAATTTTATTTAACGAAGGCTAAGGCTGTGTAAGGGCCAGGATCCGTTATAGTTCAGAGCAATTTGATTCCTGTGCTCCATTTACTCGTCACGTTTACATATTAGTTCGACAAATGCCACGGATCACACATCAGATGCCTACAGCCCTTTTTCAAATTAGTATCTAAAGCCTAGGTTGAGCAAAACCGATCACGACTACGTGAGACTTAGCAGAGGCTGCGGTTAAGCCGTGCCTTGAATACCTGTTTCCTTTCTTGTTTGATTAAGTTTAGTCTAGAACAGTCCGGTTCGCTAACCTTAGGTTCAGTTGGTTGCACGTGTGTATTAATTATCACAGGTCTGAGGTCTGAGCTAAGCGGATATGATACAGAATAAATAGAAATATTTCAAACCAATTAATCTTTTTGACCTATCGGGCCTATAGTACAGTATTGATGCTGAAAAGTCTTTTAAAAATTAAGCCATGTTACAATAACCGAACGCAGTATTTGGTTTCAGTCTCTGTCTGACGTGCCTAAAGTGTATAATAAGCTCGTATACATATAATGCAATTCGACAACCAGATTAAAAAGCCATTTACTGCGGTGGCGCAAGGCTCGTGGACGGGTGGTACGCGCGCGTTGCATGCCTCTTTGTCCAATTGGTGACGTGATTTGCCACAAGCACGCGCGCGTTATAAGCAGAGAAGAAAGTGCGTGTGAGTGCGGTGTCACAGCAGTTATGGCGTAAAGTTGTGCTGGAAACTGGGGTATCAGGATGGGGAGATGTTGGGGGGTGTGACTTATGACTTGCCCACTTGCCCGGCCGTAAAAATTTGAAAAGCGGGATGGAGGGAGGCTGACACCACATGATACTGTTCATAGTATAAATGTACAACTGTAATATTACGCAGAATCTAACATGAGAACAGCACATTTATATGACTTGTTGGATTGTTCTTTCTTTTAGAGTGATATTGAATACATTTCGGTCATTGGCAGTCCGAAAAAGTCACAATCCGCTTTAATGTTGTCTCACAACAAAAAAGGGGAACGCTTCTATAGCCCACCCCCTTGGTCCAAAAGCGTAGTTGAACCTTATTAACTCCTCAGCGCAAAGTACATCTTTGGAAATAATTGTATACAGGTTTTAGGACATGTTACGGAAATCTGTACTGTTCATGTCCACGCACGGGTTCTGAATTCTATATACGTATCACACACGGGAATAGTGAAATCCTCTGTCCAAACTCCGAGCAGGCAAATAAACACGAACCGGTCAGTGGAGTGGGCTTGAGGACGCGCCGCGTTGAATGTTAAAAATGGCCCAGTCTGGCGCCGCACCTTTGGCCAAACAGCAGACGGAATGGACTGTTGTTTTTGTTGGTTCTAATCGAGTTCATTGCAACAGTTGTCATTGACAACCGAAAGACGTTATCGACCAGACTTTAAATAGTCCTATGATGACTTTAGCTTCAGTATAAATGTATAGCAGAAACGGAACTAAAAATCGTCGTGCATCATCGACGTTCCAGAACATTTATATACATCGGCTTATACATACTACTTCTTCACAGCTGGACACCTCAAAATCTGCCTAGTTACTCAAACGTATGCGAGTCGACTTCAATTTTTTTTTTTTCAGCGGGTGTTGACTGGTTTTCCTAGTTGTTCAAAATTGACTACGGATTCAGTCAAACACCCCTGCCTACGTCGGCAAATCGTGCTTTCTGACAAAGATTCCTAATCGATGCCTTTTGAAATATCAATGAGCCGACTGAGAAAAGCTTGTCAGGTTGACTAATTTCCAGTTGCACCCAGCTGACCGAGAAGAGCTAGTCAAATGTGACTGAATTCTAGTCAAATCTGACTGATCCTGTATAGAGCGTGTGCAGAGTAATACCAGAGTTTTCTTCACCGATCTTAATATTGTCATCATATACGCAGGAAAACTGACAGGTGCATCCGACATCATAGCTTCCTGTTCAACAAACCTGCCGGAAACCAGCCACAAGTATTTATCGATGACAACGTTTTTAAAAGCTGGTATTAAAATTGTTTCTTGTTTCCTGTATTACCCATGTGTGCCCATGAGAATAAAAGAGGTCCACACAGTGCCGCCTCAGCCCGGCGCTCCACACGTTCGCCCTCCACTAGAACATCCACTAGATATCTACATTAAGTTTGACATTTAAGTCAGTTAGGCAATTTCTACTGGCGCCGCTACAATTGAAATAAAAAGAAAAAACATCTTTACTTCTGGATAACAAACCGCTCGAAACAGCTCATTTCCCAGTGGTGAATGTTTTGCAACAAATAAGATATGGCATAAAAGACATATTCCACAAAACACCAGAAAATAAATCGATTAAAAAAAATCACGTCTTACCTGTACCCATATATTCAAAACAAGGAGGCCGCCGTGCCACAGCGACCACCAGGGACACATCATGCGCCTGGGTTTGAGGTTCAGTGACATCGATTGTAAAGTCAAGAGGTTTGGAGTAGTGTAGTGAAAGGTCAGAGTACGTGACCCAACGCCTCTTCTTCTTGTACCGATTTCCCTCCCTTTTTTGTACGTGTATTTAGTCCTACTGAATGTACGGTTTTCAGTTCTCGTGTGCTCACGCATGGGAGATAAGGAATTCGCAGGTGGGCGAAATACGTATTGACGCCTTCGAGCGGCGAGGTCAAAATTTAAAAAAGGAAGCGCGTGGATTTCTACCGGCAACTATATGTCGAAGGGTATGGATTAATCTGCAAATATTCTGTAGACTAATCCGATTAAGCACCATCACTGCGGTTTCACCGCACTCGTGAACACGCACATTCTTCGGCATGACGCGCGCGTGCATGTGGTAAATCACAACACCTAATAAGGCACCTTTCCATATGTACGTTTTGGGTGAGTTGCGTACACGATGCGTTCATGCGTTTTACTTTCACGAACACAGAAATCGACCCATTAATGCCATGAATATATGCGTATTCATGACATCTCGATATGAATTTTTGTTTGAGGGCAAACTGGCAGCGTATTGATCCAACTAGGCACATATTAGTCGGGCTCTTTGTGGCCCAAATAGACAATCACATACATGTATTCAGGAAAACAAAAGTGGAGTCCAATCAAGGAAACAGTTACGTCTTTACAACATCCGTTTGGAAGCTTTGCTATTTCTTCAGTGGAGGCCCTATTTTTTTCCTGATGTCATTATTGCAACATAAGTTTTTGAAAGCATGTCAGCGAAACTGTTCACATGGAGACATCAGGTTCAACTTAGAAATAGATGTACATCTGTCCACTAACAACAAATGTATAAATGTAGCACCATTCCACAAATACTTTCAGATATGTTTTGATAATGCCCGTAGTGCTTAATGCAACTCCCTGGGAATTTGATGCATACCGTGTGCTATATGTCAGTTTGCAACTTGATCACAGGGGTCAGCTTGGGGTTCAAATCCGACTCCGGGTATGTGCGACGACCTTGTTTTATCATCCCCCAACTTGTCTCTCTCCACCCAGGGGTATAAATGCATACTTGCCAGGGCAGAGGTGGGTATTGCTGTACGACCTTGGGCAGCCCCGATGAAAGTGGAACTTGGCCAACTCACCTGTGACGTGGGGCTTCATGGCTCCGGCCGTCCAGGAACATGGCAAGAGTTGTAGAACGACCGGATCTGTTGGTGAAACGACAGAGTGTTTACCCTTTTACGTGGGCTGAAGGTTTGCAATTTCAGGTAAAAAGTGTAGAAGGAGGTCCTTTGGCCGACATCTTCGAAAAATCTCTCTGACAAATCGACGTGATTCATTCTGCAAAAATGTATCGAACATAAATGGATTAAAAAAGAGAGCCTTAGACTGCAATGTCAAGTTGTTATATAAAGTCGAGGGGATTCAATGTTGCTGTGGACCAAAATCCAAATGCAGAAAAACACCTGTCGGTGTAAAAATGTTTCCGTGCCGACAAGACTTACTCGGTGCCAAAAATGGCAGTATTTACACCGTCATGCGTCAATGCTCATTCGGTTATGGGTTATTTAAAGTTTGTGACGACGAGACTATTTATTTCGATATGGCCTTTGGAGAACGTTCCCACTGTTACTAGAGTTAGGCGGACCAAACATCAAATACCCAGCAAGATGTGGAACGGAGGAGTACCTCCCCACATGTCCAAACCCCATGGGCCTATGCACCTTTATTGGTACCAAACGCTCTAGAATTCCTGAGATTCCGATCAAACAATGACTAACACAAAGGTGGGTGGCGCTTACCGTTCCGTATTTTGCTTCATGTGTAGCACCAATGCCACTGAATTTTCTTTGCCTGCGTTACGATCGTTTAGCAGGCGAAAGTTGTCTGAGCGTTTAATGCAAAATCGACGTAATGTTTGAAGGGGTGTGGTGCATTTGCATAAGAAGGCGTGTGTGAGTTGAAAGGAGACAAAGGCATTGAGCTTGAGACTACGCGCAGTCAAGATGGAGCTGGGTGATATCTCTGAATTAGTCCAGGCAAAGAACGAAGAAAACCGAGCAATTCTTTGGGTCAAGTTGGTTTAGCTTATGGCCAACAAGTTGACAGTTTTCCCAGCGAATTGAGTGACGTTCAGGTCGTCAAAATGGAGCGATTACAAGCTCCCATTACTTACCTTTCCCGAAACAGAAAACATAAAAAATTATGTCTGCCTGAGATAATCCAGGTTTCGTGGTTTCTGAAATCGAGAAACTGCTGACTCAAGGTTGTATTGTTGAAGTTGCCGAGAAACCGTTAGACTTGAATCAAGTCGGACTTACTTTGCTCTTCAGTTCCCTAGCTAGCCATTCCTTCAGCCGGTACGCTCTACACCGTTGCGCTCGGCCCGGCAGCTCGCATAACCCTTATAAGGCGCCCTCGTTTGATAGCCTTTATTGTACATCGCGTGTCATACGTCGCCAGTCAGTAAGTCCGACTTGACGGATGAGCCAATCGAACCCCCCCCCCCCGTCAGCGATATGTGTAAAGTTCAGGGCTAATCTTTATAGACCTTCATAAATCTGTCAATATCTCAGCCCATTCACCCGTACGTGACCCTGAAGCACACAGTGTTTCTATAGTAATTCTTCGCTTAAATAATTAGAGTTGGATCCCAGACACACGTGCACTAGCACTGCCAAAAAGCACGCATAGATCGGACGTTAGGTTTGCCACACGGGTACTTTTTGCAAGAGTCAAACAAAAGAAGAGACAGTTTCTATGATTTGTCGAGTTATCCACATGATTTGAGCCTATGAGAGTTCCAAATCAACTTGAACCAAGGCATCTTATAAGCCATTGCAGTCTAGAGAAAGTTTACCAGAAAGTGAGATTTCCTGTGATTTTCAGAGAGACACAAACAGTGTAAGTGAAATTTGATGTTTCTTGCTTATTATTGTATGGTCTCTTAAATCCTTTCTTTCTTATATGATCGAGATTTTTCTTGTGGAAGACACAGTAGATCATTATCGTTTGAATGCCACAATTCTAATTTATGAAGATCTCGTTGAAGTTTGACTTATAAATGAATCTGCTATGGGAGTTATATAAGTAGGCCTACATGTAGATTCTTCGAAGATGGTGTTATAATTATGCCAACTAAAGTAGTGACTTGATTTGTTTGACAGCCAAACATTAAGGTTCACTTATTGTTAGTTCCCGTTTGTATTTTCATGTTATATATTTCGAACCCAACTGATCTGATGTAACTGCGGAAGTAATTTCAATACGGGAGTCTGTATGGAAGCGTTCAAATTGTGTGACGCAGCTAGGTTAAATTTTACAATATGTAGTTATTCACAATTGCATATGAACGACTTGGCTTGCATAATGTATAAGGAATTTCCACCAATCAAAGTAGTCAGACCCGTACTCAGATTCGTTCATTATAATGCAGGTATGAACGACGTAAAATCAAGTCCGGCAATGCGATTAGCTGCTGCTGCTGCTTTGGTAGATGAGCCCCATTCGCTGTGTACAAACGGTTGGCAGATTCGTCACTAGTCGGGATTTCCGAACTGAACTCATAGTTAATGAGTGGCCCGACACTAGAGGGCGAGTTCGGCTGGAGGGAGGTGCAGAATCTGCCCCCTTGCTGTAAGAGGTCACCTTTACTTCTGGCTTTTTAGGGTTAAGAGTGAAGTAATGTTCGCATGAATTCCTTTAACAAATTTCAAGGAAAAAGAATGGCTTTAAACATCGTTATAAAATGGTTGGGGGTTGAATCTATTCCCATTTCGCTTCCCGGCTTGGACACTGTATACACCACTGCCTTTTATCTAAGAGGAAAAAAAACCCGGGGGGATTTCCAGGAGGGTTCATAGCACTAAACTACGAACCAATCATGAACGTCATGGGGATAGAGTTGCTCCTTCCACTTTTAACTCTTGAGGAAAACGGGTAAAGGGGGGGTAGGGACAAGAACGAAGCAGGGAAACGTAGGAAAACTAAAAATACTTGAAATTTCTTTAGTCACATACGCTGCTTTTTGTTCCCTTTAACTCATTTTTGACACATCTTTCCCATTTTTTGGACAATTTTTAAAAGGAGGAAGGCGCCCTCTTGCCCTCCCCCACTGCGACGCACATTTACCCATGCGTTACGATGCCAAGTCAGTCTCGATCTTAAACTCTTTGTCATGAGTAAATCCTCCTTTTGTCAGGAGAAACAAAAGGCTACCTCCTAAACAGTACCTCGCTTGTTCAAGGGGTTGGCATCCAAATAATAGATTCGTTCCGCTATGGCCTCCCAAAATAATCTTGATTTTACTCAGAAGAAATCGACATGTAGAAGTATTACGTGCGGAGAACGCACGGCAGAAGAAAAATCAAAAGACGGGAACCAGGACACTAAAAATACGAGCAAAGAACAATAAAGGAACTAATTTTGGAATAACATTTAATTATACACTTGAGTCACCAAAGCAGTAAATTAAAACAAAGTAAATCTAGTGGTTTGCTGCAACTTAAACTCATGCAAGAACACCGTGAATTTGAACAGGCAAAAGCATAAAAGCAAATTATTTACATTTGCACAGCCAAACACAATTAATTACAATGAAAATTAGCAAGCCGGCAAAAAACATATTAATACGCAAATTATATTCGGCCGAGTGTAATTACCTTAAGGAGCCAACACAAGAAAGGAAGAAAATTAGGCCCCGCCCAGTCAGTGCCGTGCCTGAAAGAGCGCGGTCGTCGAGCCAAGCACCTCCACACTCCGCTCCAGAACAGCCCAGTTCATACGGACAGGGAGGTCAGTGTCGATCCCCGAGATTCGGCTTCCGCGTGGAGCCACGACACTCCAGGGTCCACGGTCCCTCTGCGGTGTCAGCCTTGGCCACGGTCCAGCGGTAAAGAGGAGATGACGACAAGGAGGTGCTGACCCAACGCCGGCTATTTCGGAACGCACATGCTAAGAGCATAAAGGCACTGACTGAGAGCGAAATCAATGACTACAAAATACATAAAGGTATGTTAATTTCAAACTTTTCAGGCTGCAAATTTTTGTGGAAGAGTCTTTCAGGATGACTCGACACGTGACATCAAAAGAAAAACATGACGACAATTTATCGCGAAGTAACGTCCCAGCGATGGTCGTGTATCTTGTGCAGTGGGCGTGGTTTAAACTGAAGTGGCGTCACACTAACGAACCGGATACTACATGTACTGTGTAGACTCCGCAGGCGCGCGCGACGAAGTTCAACACGGAGAGCAGACGGCGCTGATGTGAAATCCCCTTATAGCATTGGTCACTTGTTCGTCATTCAGCACAGCGCAGCGGGCATCAACGTGAACTGGCATGCACGATAACCACGTAAAATGGCTGGCCTTCCGAGACGACTGCAGCACGGTGACTGTTGCCTTGTTGCTTGAATTCCGCTGCAGATAAATTAATGGTGGGTGATTTTCGTGCCGAGCAGCGGCAAGCCTTGGACTATTTTCTGCAGGGTCCCGACGTTTTCGTGAATTTGCCAACAGGCCACGGGAAATCTGTTATTTTTCAGGCTGCCACCATCTACTCGGAGCTCCTCATACCGGATACAAACCCATAGCATTAGTCATTCGAAAAAATCAATCACAATCAGTAAAGCAAAGGCGACATCGATCTCCGATTACCCTGATCAGCTGGCAAAATAAATATTGTTGACTTGTCATGTACACGTATAGCCACGTGGGCCGCAAGGTCATTTCTTATTAGGGTCGTGGGCCTGACGTGATCAATCACTGATACCCCATTGTTCTTGTATTGTAAACCCCCATTCCCTTCTAATGGCATTTAAATTGATCAGTGGGTGTCCCCTAGTCCCTGCAAATAAAAAAAAAAAAAACAGAAAAAGGTCACAGTAGGGTCAGGATACCCTTTTCCCAGTCAAGGGGGGGGGGTCCCCTCGAAGGCCAAGCCACAGTCAGTAATCAATCGACACCCCCCTCACACACGCAATGGACCCACTCGGACCGCTGTCTAAAAAAGATCAAAGAGACTGAACATTGAAAGACCTTCCGATACGAAGACTTGCCCAGGCACCGTCTGTGCCCTAACAGCACGTGGCTGAGATATTTACATACAATCCCGATGGGACTTGACTCTGGTGGAAATTTTCTCAGCTCAGGGGAAGTCCCTATATAAAGGTGACTAATCTAGGCTTTTCAGCGTGAACCGAGGTACGAACGCATTGAAGGTTTTCACATTTGGTCGTAATTTTTTTATGAAATAATTAGTAAAATTGGGAGATGAATTTGATCACTTCGGCCGTACGCACCTTTCACCTTACGACCGACTTAATTATGCAGTTACTATGTAGGCCTAGCAATGAACAAATCCAAAAGCGTATTTAAAACATCGGCTCTTGTCATTAGCATAATGACACCGCCCAGTACAGCATCCGCGGCTGGTTGCACCAAGGCGTACGTGTGTCCTAAATCAGCTGATTTGCATATTTCTTCAGCCGCTAGAGGTCGCTCTTCGCCTTGATTTTGCAAGGTATGCAGGTAGGTACGTGTACATACGTACGCAGCTTGGTACGCAGAAGGTCAGCGACCGGCTGGTGCGCGCTGAGCTGCGCTGCGACGAATGACGAACGCCTTGACCAAGACTAGGTCGGCTAGGACTCTTTCTGTCTAGTATCACGCCTTCACTACGGGTGCAGACCACTAATTCAAGTGAGAATTTTTGACCAGCTCATTAGCATTAAAAGTGCCCCCTTCCACAGTATCTTTGGAAAAAGGAGATTGTTTGGCCCCCAAAATGGTGAGATT
>NW_019091364.1:2337737-2349716 GCF_001949145.1 Acanthaster planci
GTCACATGTCTCTTTGGAAGAGCTTGATGGCGCCTTCCTCGTGGAGTTTGTGCCACAGTTTTCGCTCGTTGTCTACGTCATGGACGCCCGTCGAGGCCCGTGTGTGCACCACGAACTTGGTGTCGTAGTAGTGCATGGTGAAGCGGGGGTCGTAGCCGAAGCCGTAGATGGTGACCTCGTCGCAGATGTGCAGAGCTAGGAACACCACCAGCGCGCCTGTCAAATTCGAGCACGAGAAAACTCTCCAATAAAATAAAGTGTAAGGAACAGGCTTCCCGCGCTATATGGCTACGGATGCTTCTATAGTGCCACCATATCAGACGGAGCCTTAGCTCTGGACAACGGACTCAACGGCTGCCTTTAGCCATGAATGGTTCTACAGGGCGCCCTCAACCCACAGACCGGCTGTTTCTATTGGATGAGGAAGGTTTTAAGTTGCCAAATTTGTTATGGTTATCTTTGTTATGATCAACCTGTGCCCGCACGGTCCAGCTGAAACTGTCTGTATAAAGGCCAACATATGTACATATGTATTTGTATGATGCACAATTGGTACCATGCACTGAAAATGGCTGGTTTAGTTTAACTACTCAAAATTGGTTATGCTAACCCAGTTTTTCGGATGATTCACTTCTGATTAATTTTTCATCCCCGAAAAGGGGTAATTATTAACCATTTTAATTAAAACACCAGAAATTAATTTTCAACCACCGAATTTTGTTGACACAACTCAGAATTTAGGGTCGTTGCAATTTTCACCCTCCCGTGGGTCAAATTAATCGAGGGAATTTTTCCGTGTGGACTGTACCTGTGGTCGGTCTGTAGGCTTTGCTGTCCAAAAAAGTCTTGAAGACGTAGAAGAAGAAATTGGGGTGAACAAACTTCACTCTGGTGGGAGTCACGACAGGTGTCCTGACGCCACTGTTACAAAAATGGGACAGATCCAGCGATCAGTTGGGGGAAGTTTGAGCGGAAGCCGTCCAACATTACATAATAATCGTGTCAGAGCTGATCTTCTTAATGAGCCCCAAGCTGGACCACGAGAGGGCGCAATTTTCGCTGGTTCACAAAGGAATATGAAATGAACGCGTTACCGGCGCGTCGCTACCAACAAAATGAACACTCCCGACCAACATGGCTCTTTTCAACCGATGAGGGGTGCCTTTTCTCAAGGCGGATAGTCATCACTAACATGCGTTCCATAAATATCCCATACTTTAAAAAAAATATTAAGTAGCAGTACTTGGAGTGCAAAGGGGGCCAAAGCCTTGAGGGGCGAGCGGGGCGCGCCCCAAAAGGTGAAACGGTTTTTACACAATACGCTTGGGGGAACACGACCTAAAGACAGTCTATCATCCCAACTCTAGAGGATAGTTTTCAAAGGAAGCCTCCATTTCAACAATTTGGAAACTTCCACGAAGCGGAAAGACTGAAATTAGTCTCCTCTTGAGACTGGCGATAGAACCATTTTCCCATAGGAAAGTACAGTGTGTATTCCCACACAGTTATGTATAATACGCCCCCAGCGGCGGCCCACCCCACAGCCAAGCTACATTTTGAAGTGTCTCTCGGGGCCAATATATTTATACTTACTATTTCTTTCCTTTTTTCAAGTACTTGGGTGGTTTCTCCCCGTTCATCATATTCAGTGCGTAGTCGGCATCGTAAGCTTTGAACATCGTAAAGAATGCAAGAACATTCTGCGAAGAGAAAAATAACGTAACTAGTGTATTTGTCCATGTATCAGGGGTGGATCCAGGACTTTTCCTGGGAGGGAGTGGCAGGATTTTTTCAATGTCCGAATGTGTTTTTTTAATTTATTTTTCTCAGTGTCAAAGCGGGGGGGAGGGTTGCTCCCCCGACAAGATATTGTCCTCAGTCTTTGGATATCCACGAGCTATAAGCAACAAAACAATTCAAAACACGTGGTTGGCCTAACTGAATTCTATATGTGGCTCAATGCAGATACCACACTGTATTCGTGGTTCGGTTTTTCACCAAGGCGAAAACTTCCCTCACGGGTGTGGATCCGGACTTGGACGACGATCAGCAAATTATGACCCACGACACTCCTTCTTGTGATACATACACACATACATTCACCCAGGCATTGCTATACGATTTCCAGGTACTGTACTATTAGTGGTCAAGGTATCTTTATACACGGATATGAATTGAACACAGACCCGCGGCTTTCTTCATCTGATGAAATTCAGTCATTTGCAAAATTTTAGGACCGCCCATACAAAATGCACCAATCTGAAGAAAAACCAAACTTAAACCAATCAATCATGGCAACTTAGTATCTTGGTTAAACAGCTATTTGACAACATTTCCATTTTTGAAATGATAACAGTCTAATATTTAGTGTGCCCTCCTTTATTGCTGATTACTTAGACTGGCTTTTTTTTTACCCATGCAGCATGTGCCTAAACTCAAAGTTTCATACATGACCTGCCTTTGCAAAGAAATCATTCAAATGGGTATATAGCACTACACAATGATAATATACACCACTATCAAAACACATTCAAGGAGACAATGTAATGCAGGCCAAGTGACAGAAATACCAATAAAACTCCATGTGGTCTTAAACTTTTGCAAATGACTGTGTTTCTGGGGCAGAAACGTTCTCGCAGAGATGTCAGAGTTTTGGACACGAGGGTGCCGGCGTGGTATGTACATAGTGTGGACCACAGTGTGTGATGACGTTATGTGTACCTGTTTTCCACCGAATGCTTGTAAGAAATAGGGTTGCGTGGGGATAGGTATTAGGTAGTGTGAATTGACCATAATGGGTTGTCTGATTTAGATAAAACTAGGTAGATGTATAGACTGTAAGAGCATCTACCTTCATGCTAAGCGGGGCTTCATCTATGATTAACCACCTGTACGTTCACTCTTGGCAAAAAATTAAAAACTGCCCGTTAGCCAAACTGATACCCCTGGCCATCGGAGTCAATGTGCCTATACTGCACCATTATATTTTGTAAACTGCTCAATTAGATTTTGTAATTATAAGGTTTTATACACCAGTGTACAAATTTCGTTCATGGGGGGNAACAATAACAAACAAACACCCCAACCAACCAACAAACCAACAACCCAACCAAACAACCAACCAACCAACAAACACCCCAACAAACCCCCTTGACTCTCCAGAACTGTATCTGCCAGTCTACTGGAAACGTGACAAAGTGCATTGACGAGACACTGTTGCTAAAATGCCAATTAATCCAATTCTGCATGGCTGGGGGCACCCCCAGTATATCGAGATGGCAGGAAGAAAACAAAATAACGACGAACACGTTCCGGGCTCCTGACCGCTCCTGTCCATTTCGAGTAAGGCTATTTGGCTTTCAGGCACGAAATCAGGTAACACGCAAGGTGAAACACCTTTAAAGAGGCAATTTTATACAAAAAACACCTGCCATCATCAAATGAATGCACACAGACCTCAAATTAGCAGCAAATAAAGAAGAGATGTGACTCGTCAGCGCATCACGTCAATCTATAACTCACATCTGGGTGAAGTAGGACATATTGTGCTCGCTAAGTTCACGTATAATTTTGTAATTTTAAGCTCCACCAAAAAAAAACAAACCCAAAATCCTTCAACCAGATGTTGCTTATTTTTTTGCTACCAGACAATGAAGCCTGCTGACGAGAAACCGTATATCAGAGCTTACCATTTTATTTGCTTTTCTCATTTTTGTCAGTTTCAAATGAGTTCAATCTCTAAACAACACATGACTTATTCACATTTACCGGGTCATTTCATGTGAGAGCTGGATTAGGCATGAAATAAGAGGGAAGCAAACTTCCTTGGTTTGAAGTTTGTGTGAAAGGAGAAAGAGAAAAAGACACTTCAAGTGGGAAAAAGTGTGTGTGTTAAGCACGAGGACATTCAGCAAATCACTTGAGGACAATAAAGTCCTCGTTTGTCAACCCGTTCACGGTTAAAAACTGTTCACAGTTTCCATGATAGAAGTTGATAAAAAGTCATTGGGCCAACAGCAGAAGAAACGAGGACACTGGAGAGTACTTGAATTATGTTATCACTCTGATGTGTTTGTAGAATTACGCTATTGTGGACATCATGAGATGTCCAAACATTGTAAAACATTTTTCCCATTCTGAAAACAGTTAAGAGAGATTTGGGCCGGGGCCGGGTAGGATTATCTGTAGCAAAACAGAGAACAATCAGGGAAGTAACAAAAATATATTTTGAAACAGTATTCACCACAAAAAGAGTTGCGAGATTTTTTAACACACAAAACAAGGGAATGTCCACACAATGCAATTTTTGCTATCTTGCCGGTTTTTTCTCACGTGTTTGTGATTTAAAAGACGAGAACGTACCACAAAGGAGTTACCTTTGACGACAGTGGGTACTCGATGGTCAAGCTGTTCTCGTTTTGGAAAATTAGTACGTCCGAAGCCAAACAAAGCCGCAGGTGTACTTTTTAAGAAGCATCCATCATCCAGAATCGGACAAAATCTTCTCTTTTACCAGTCGTTCTTCTCAACCCCTTACCCCCGCCCCGCCCCCCCCCCAATCTTAATGTCACCTCACCTTGTCTTCCACATCATTAAGGTGCTGCGATTCTGGGTAAAAAGTGTAGAACGTGGTCCGTTTTCCAACGTCGTTTGCGAACCGCCCTGATGTCAAGGCCTTGTTCACTCTGCAAAAGCACGGAAGAAAACGAAGTGTTCTCGCGTAAACATCGTCAGTCGGCATAGACCTGGAGGGAAAAAACCCAATGGACTGCCAACTCCAGCGGGCGCACAGCGCATTGCGGGTATGCATGTTCCGTGGGCCGGAGTTACCGGCAAGGGAAACTTCCGATTGACCTTTGAAGACTTGTTCACGTGCGATTAACGGTTGCGACTGTCACGCGTCGCTGTGCTCGTAATTTTGCCTTGGTGTTCTGTTGTTTTTTTCCCATGTTTTTCGTGGAAAAAAATGCAAAACGGACAATGTGTGAGACAGACAGCATTCGGTATACCATAACAACTCAAACCCCTATTTCAGTGTGTCTTTAGGCGCTGCTTCCAACAACTGCACAATTATTACCTGAACATTTATGCCATTCTGAGTAGTTTTTATTTCCACATAAATTACAGAAGCCGATTTGCAAATAGCCGTATCAAAGCTGTACAAAGTTTCGAGTTTTTCATAGTTTTGTGCACATACATGGATGCGTCCATGTTTTGTAGTTTTGCCTGGTTTTCATACATGTGTTCATACTGAGACTTTTTTTTAAAGCTCAGCGCACGCAATTGCGCATTTCTTTGCGATCAAGCCGCCTAGTACTTTGCTCGGCACTTAAGTTTTGTATTGTAAATAGCGCCACCATTAGTTACGGGTTATTGTGCATTCACCACGCGCGCTTTGTCAGCGCTATCCTCCTGTTTACAGCGACACTGGTAGAATCGCATAGCATTACGAGCGATTTTCTTGCCACATTAAAGTTGCGTTTTGCGAACAATAGCAAAGCTGCATTTTAGGGAATTGTAGCGCCGGCGGGGGCGGCCGGTGAGGGCGCCAGCTCGGACCCGCATGGAGTTGGCTGGCTGCCCCCGCTGGTATGTGAACGGCCCGCGGTTTTCCCGCCTCGCGCCTGCGCAGTCCCTGCCGAGGGGCGCCATGTTTAGAGCTTGTCTGAAAAACACATTGTTGTGGACGCTACAGCAATAAAACAGAGATTTCGAGACCAGAACAGCGAGTTGCGGCTGTGTTGTGTATCTATACTAGCGTCGAACCCTAACCCGTAGGACTCGCTGGCATGTGCGTTTGAGACTTCGTTGTGTTTATCAAAACTAAACTTTCTATTATTGATCATTATAAAAAAATCTTCAAAATGGTCAAAAGTTGATTTTGAAAAAAAAAAGGTTATTCCTCACAGTCGGGAATCGATTTCACAACCCCTCGCTCCCGGGTCAGGAGCGTTAGCCACAGGACCACCGCCAATTAAAGATTTCTTTTGTTTGAAATACATGTATCTGTGTGATTGCTCTTGGTCCCGGAGGAATGTGAGGTGCGGGGCCATCTTGGTCGACTGCAGAGAGACCTATCAGGCTGTCGCAGATAAATAAGAGCAGATAATTGTACAGAATTCGAACTTACATATCCCTTGCGACGGGGAACGGAATAAATCGTTTTGTCTTTCGTACGAAAAATCTGGGTCTATGACTCAACTTTATTGTTTCCTTGCCACTACGGTTACACTAGGACCGTTTTAACAGAATTTTGAAATTAATTCTGCCCTCTGGTGGAAGCTCAAAGAACCAAAAAGTTGATCCTGGCAGATATTTACACAATCTCGCCACTTCTGGGGCCAAACAGTTTCCTTTTTCCAGAAGAAACTGTGAGTGTGTAAACGCCTTCAATCGTGGACCTTAAACAATAGGGGACAATAGGGTCCACGGTTGCCGAAAAGTCCACGGTTGGAAAACGTGTACAAAACATATGAGAGGTCTTCCGAAAGTATGAACAAAAGGGGAACAATAGGGAGTCCACGATTGAAGCCGTTTACACACTATGCTATGCCCATAGTGAGCCCCCTCTCGCATCTGAAATTTCGAAATGTACTCAGCCTCTTTAAAAGTCGCAGTGACTTTGTCTTAAGTGCCACCTTTGGGAAGAAAATGTGTGTAACGAGGGTGATCCTTCAGAAAATTCACCACAGTACTGCCACATATACTGCTCACAATTTGAGACACGCTGAGTAAAGGGATTAATTAAACCTCTCATCCTGAGAGAGCAGGATGGGTGTACCGTACCTGAAGACGTAATCGTGGCCGTCAATTTCTTTGCCGGCCCCCGAGCCGTTCAGGATGCCCCCACAGCCCACCACAGCGCATCGAATGCAGCTCTGCCTACCGGCCAGTCCGTGAACCGGAGGATTGGCAAAGTCTTTGTGCTGCAAGATTTGGCTCATGACTAAAATTGAGAAATGAGGGAGAGAAAACAGAATTTCATCAAAATGTTAGCTACAATAGACGCAAGACATAAGAATTACTCTCCCACAATCATAACCGACAATAACTTAACAATAAGTTTTGATAATTTTTGATAAAAGATACTTTTTCCGAAATTTGTAAATTCTCCTTGACCGTGGCCGTCCTTACCTACCGTCAATCTCTTTAACGGTTGTTTCTAACGCCGCTTTGCCCTTGGATATCTATTTCTGGGGTCCCCCAATTTCGAAAGGCTAAAGGTTTCTGAAGGCACGTTTTAACTTCGAAAATGCCCAGTCCGAAAAAGTCAAATTCAGTGCTTCTGCGGTGAAAAACTGTTTGCATGCATAAAGCGCGCCCCCAATCTTCATTAAAATAGACTTGTATCAATCGTACTTTTACCCTCCGCATCCGGGGCAATCAGCGAATAATTACGTCGACATTATTGTTGAAATTTGCCACACTCACTTATTTCTTATCCCTTTGGCGAAACACCAATTTTAGTAATAAGATGAATGTCAAAGTTGTTGCTACATTTTAAGATTCGGGTAAAAAAGTTCTGGTGAAAAAAAGATTGCCGGATTTATAAGTGTAAGAAGACGCAATGCAATTTTTCCCATCTCGTTCTCTCGGCGTTTGGCATCTTTAAGGAGAAGACTGGAAAACAAAATCATTCTTTTTATCTTTATTTATTCACAAACAAAGTACTTTAAAGGCCATCGTAGAAACCGATACTGCGATAATAGAGAGTCCATGCACCTCCGCTTGCATACGATGCGCGCGCAGATTTTCTAAGCTATCGTAGAGGAAAATGAATTCAACCATAAACAAATTTTATGAATCAAGTTAGAAAGTAAAAGTTAAACAACAGCAAAGATGGAATAATTCAGGAAGGTGAGCGAGCAACCTTTAGCAGTCCGGTAACTAAGATGCCATAGACAAAAGTGACAGTACAAAATGAAAAGACCAAAGGAAATAATACAAGTTATTTTAGGTGTTCAAGACACACATCAAATCAGACTTCACGTCCTCATCTTTCACATTCCTTTCAATTTTTGGTGCCCTAACAGATAACTTTTGACGATTATTTCTTGTCACAGTTGCTCAACCCGAAAAGCGGTCGTGAAGCCCTCTGCCATTCTGGAAACTGATGCTTTCACTTGAAGCTGTCTGGTATAATATTTCAGAAACGCAAGCTGGCAATGTTGCTGGTAGCTTTCATCCTTCTGTAAACAAACCATCCCGTCCACGTGCTACGAAATGCTCTAATTGCAGAGAATCTGACAGCATGCAAATCATGATTTGGTCAATTTTGGATCTATTTGCTGGCCTTCAACCCTATGGATGATGTACCTGTCAGGTTCTGTTTTTTGAAGCCGAAGGGGAGTACGCTGGCCGAGAGGCTGTCGTAGTGTTTGGTGTCGTCCCTGTCCAAGAAGAGCTTGATGCCGGGCTGGTACCTCTCTCGGAACCACTTGGAGTATTTGGTGAGGGAGGCTATCGTCTTGGGACACGGCTGGCTCGATTAGAGATGAAAAAAAGAGTGCCTGCTTTTTAGATTGAATGCGTTGTTTCAAATTCTTTCTGACCTGTATTGTTTTTGTTAATTCTAATCTCGGAGTAAATTTGCAAATTTGAAATTCTGCTTGTTGTCGCTTACAACAAACTTCTGATGTGTATTTTTGGGGTATTAAAGGAGATGGGCCTTGTAGGGCTAAATTGACGTTATATGATAGTTTCAACCCTCTCATATACAATAAGTTGGATTAACCCCTCTTTTATGTCATTAAATCAGCAAAAATTGACGTTTTCTGCGTGCTTTTTGCTCTTTTTGCGACTTTCCAGACCAGAATGCGCAGTTCCGGCAAGAACGTTCATTGGTCTGCGCAAGAATAATAACACTCCCAGCTCTGGCACGTAGTCGGGTACGTAACTCGTAAAACGTTTCGTGCAGAAATAGCTGCAGCACTATGTGTCTGCCTTGGATGACGTCACTCTTTTAAAATATGGGCAAATTTGCATTCATGTACCTAAAAAGGGACCAAAAATGTCCTTTTATGCCCTTAAATGAAACAAACACTACAATGTATAACATCAGATTTACATAGAACACAAGGGAGCATTTGAAAATATTTACATTGAGGGCACCCTTTGAAACGGGTGAATTTCCTGGAAATATCTTGTGGCTTTTTGTCGACAGGGATGGTCGACAGTTGGCAGAAATGTTTCCACAGTTGGTGGAAACACCAGAGCCACGCTGCTCGATTCCTTTCCGCAGGACGCCAGCTTTTGAATTTCAATTCTGTCATTTTAAGGGACATGCTTTTCTACAGTCCAATTCAATTTTGTAGATAAGCAACTTTGCAAAATCGAGCCCCCCCCCCCCGAAAATTTGGTTTTGGATCCGTTTGTCGTATGAAGATTCTAATAAGTAAAATTCTACCTACCGCTGTTTTAGGCTTTGCCGTCTTCTGTTCCTCTGTCTTGTTCCCCGAGCTTGTCGAGCAGCTGTCCGTATGTTTCAGACCCACGAGGGCGGCGGGACGACCGGTAGCAGGGAAATTGCCATTGTTGACGGTCCTGCGGAAGGTGGGCTTCTGCATTATCGCCGCTATGCCGACCAGCACGATGGAAAGGTAACAGAGTAGGGCGATCATCAACACCGCCTTCACCGACCGGGTCAGTTTGAACCTAAAGACCACCATCTTCTCGGCATGCAGAAGTCGGTCTACAACCGAGGTGGGTTGCCTCGAGCGTGCGCCCTCCCTGCACGATGTTTGTGGTGATAAGAACTACTCCAACGGTTTCACGACAAAACGAGAGCGGTGGGTATTTTGCTGTAGAGTTCCTTTTCTAATCACAGATGCAATGTTGATTATGCACAATAAAAGGTATCCCCTTTAATAGCTGGGAAGGGCTGTTCATGTAGGCCTATATGGTAATTTTGTTCTGCCCTTTATATTCGAAGGGCTGATCTTCACGCTTCCCGCCGGGAGCAGGTAGGCACGAACATTGAAGTGTGACCTTTTTGGTCCAGACAACTTGACAAAACGCGTCCCGTTATACGTCAGGTTCAGTCGGTGATCGCAGAAACTGCCCTCTTCGTCCTTTCTGAGTACATTAGATCTTTATCTACTGCCCCTCTCTTGTCTGTTGAAGCGTTAAAGATGAGAGAGCTATAAAGACAAGGCCGGGTGTAATGGAGTTACAAGCCGGCTGCATAGAGGATGGTATTTGGTAAGGAGGCCCTCATCATGGTAACCGTGAACGGTGCCCATGGCAACGGCAACAAGGAATGATGCAGAGTGAGCGAGATGTGTTCTTTGCAAGGGTCACCCACTTTGTCACAAGCGTGTAGACCGTAAACTGGTGGGAGGGGTCAGTTGGTCGTGTACGCTTTGGCGAACTGTAAATGATGCTGGTAATGAATCGCCATTTAAAAAATCTGTTCATAAACGCTCAAGGGAGGAGCGAAGTATGAAAATGATAACATGATTTCGGTCCTGATCTGCAGGTCACGAATGGAGTGTTAGATCAACTTTGAGTTAGTGCGCCCTCTCTTGTATTTTCTCAGTCACCAGAATACATACAGGTAGTCACACAGACATGATTGTGATCAATAAATCTTGAAGATCAGATCTATGGTCACGTGTTACTTGTTTTTCTGCGTTGGAGTGAGGCTGCTAACAGCGCCCTCAATAACTGGCCTACGGAGCAGTTTACATGGAGAATGGAATATCTTTTATTTGGCGATTTCGCGTTAATTAGCAAAGCGGCAGGCATCTCTCGCTGTAGACCTTTTCCCTAACAAATTCGTGATTATGCACGCATGCGCACAAATGGCACAGGGGTGCCACTTTGATAATTACTCTCTGTCAGGTTTTCAGGCATTGTTCATTTTTTTTCTTCAGAAATCCCATTGAATCGTTTTTGCAACTAGTTTCCAATCTAAGTGGGATTTTTAGTGCTCTGTAAAAGACTTCATAATTGTGATTTTTCCTGTGCGCACGAGATCGTTGTTTCTTAGTATGGCCCCTTCCATCATAAGTAGTATAAATTATATCGTTAGTGTTCTTGGAGCTAACCTGTGCATTTTTCACAGCATACTGATGTTCAAGGTACGTGAACTCTACCCATTGGATTCGCTGCTTTCTGCACTTGGGAAATCTGACGAACCAGATCCGTTTCTCTTTGCAGTCTGCAATTTGTCTTGTACAACCCCTAACACAAAAAATGGATTCCATTTCTTTCCGCTATAACCAGGCACACAGACAGGTATAATCGTTGATATTGAGCTATAACCCCGTGGAAAAAAACAACAAAACTTAGTTAGTTACGACATAATTATTTAACCATTTATTGTCGTATTTACGCCTGAAGACAGGAAGACTGGCGATCTTTTTCAAGGATATGTCCACTGAACTCCATAGCTTAGGCCCCTCATGTTTCACAGTTGCTCTAGATATTGCACGGTTCGCGCATAGGATCGATGAAATTCATGGCTTTGCCTTGTGAAGTGATGATGGATTTCTTCATTAATCAAATTAACATTGTAAAGAATCCGCATGGCTTTTTTTCCCTTTAATTTAAGGACTCGATTAAGATGACTAATGCTACTGTTGCCCCAAGCAGGAATGCCATGTGAAATGTACGGTAAGATTTTAGTATTCTAGTTCTATTCTAAATTCTAAATATTTTAGTATTATAAAAAGTCATTCACATTTTCTGGAGAAGGGTTGCTTTTCATTTTGAGATAATGCCTAAATTCCTGGGAATAATTGCGTGTTTATTCCAGGTTAAGCGGTCCTCTATGTATAGTCCTGAGAATTTAGTTGAGTTAGTTTTTGTAATACCGGTATCATCAATAATAATTTCAGTGGGACCTGATGCTGCTTTCTGCTAAATGGCATATAGCTAGTCTTCTTAACGTTAAGCGAGAACTTATTTGCTTATAATCCAGGCGGATACGTTTTCCATCTCACAGATAATTATCAAAAAGTGTTTCCGCATCATTGA
>NW_019091364.1:2367833-2430019 GCF_001949145.1 Acanthaster planci
CACAACGATGCGGTAGCGGCAGTCCTCCGTAGCAAAGGGGTTAACAAATCCCCATCCAAAAATTTTGATAACAGAGAAATCCTGTTTATCTCTCTCCCCCCAAAAAGAGAAGAAAACGAAAGCTAAGAAATGAGGAACTCACAACGATGATTCTCATCCTTGAATCCAAATGGCAGCTCATAAAATGACAAATTCCCAATGCTGTCCCCGTCCAACTTGTCTAAGAACAACTTGACGTTCGGTTTAAACCTTTCCCGGAACCACTGTGAGTACTTGGGTAAGGATGCTATACTTCGTGGACATTTCTGGGGGGAAAAAAGGACGTTGGAAAATCATGTCAGAGGATTTTGCCAGATGTTCTGAAACTCTCATCACGCAACTGAAGAAAGAATTTTTCAAATGTACCCGCAAAATACGCTTTTTCTCCGAAGTTTATAAAAGTCAACTTTTTTCAAATTTTCAACAAAAACAAATGAAGGGATCATTTTCATGGTAAATTTTTTTTTAAGCACCAAACATGCTTCACACAAGAACCATGCGCGGAGACGGCAAACGTTTTGGGACTGGTTTACCACCCCTGTCTAAATATATGAATTCCGTTGCTAACCGACGGTTCATAGAAGTCAACCATGCTGTTGTTTTCGGTCAAATTGGTTTCACCAGTTACAGCGTATGATGGCACTTTTGTTCGGACAGTGTTGCCGGCACGTCGGGTGGGCGATACAGCAAAGTCGTACTCCAACAGGTACTGAAGATGGGCCTGCACCCAATACTTCTGCGTCAGAACGACGACGATGAAACTCGCCAGCAACACCGTAACCACAGTTCTCTTCCGGCTTCGCAGGTGGGACGCGACCACCACCACGAGTCGACATGGCAGACACCGAGTCACCTTCATAGTTCTCATTTTTACCCATGAATCCCTACTCGCACTGAATCCCCGTCGCAAACCTCAACACGCTGGAAACGAAAAAATACAGAGAAAAAAAAAACTTTTACCACAGCTGCTGCGGTTGGCATGACATCTGCCCATACATGTACACCATGTTGAGAGCAAGCAGAACACACCATGACAATCTTTCACTTTCATTACAAAGATGAACAAAGAAATTGACTGGGGCAGGATTGGAACCTCCGACCTACGGAACTTTAATAAACCACAAAAAATCCCCTGAATCCATCTAATGTCTTAAACAGTTTTTCCTTGTGGTATTTTCTCACTGCATTTCTGCCTGTCCCGATTATATTTCCTTTAATTTGAAGTTTGGCCCCAAAAAAGTTTACGAAAAAATATTTTTCAGAATTCCCAAACCTTTTCTAAGTAAACAACTTGGCATTTTGCCTTCCTAAATTTAACTTTTCTGTCGTGTGTCTGTAAATTCTGGACTTTCTGCTTTCTGAGGGCTAATGGGAGTATTATGGATCACTGTTAGGAATAATTACTGGCGCTCGTATGGAACTCTTCTGTTTATTTGTCAGAATGTTAAACGTAGAAGCTTGTTCTCACCACGAAACGTCACAAAGCGCTCCTGATGTCAGAGCTCCGTCTTCCAATCGCTAATATTCTTTGTAATAAAATTAAAAATGCCAATTTTTAGTATTAAGGCCTAATTTTGCACGATGCCTTTGGACTACCCCCATGGGGCAGGTTGGCCTACCTGTACATGCTTTGTATTGAGAAAAACACCCGTGCAGTAGCGATAAGGTTATATCGGTGTTGTAGGGGGCATAGCCTACTTACGTACATGCATGACACGTAGGTTGGTCGGGGCCTAGTACGTGCCTGCCATGAGCTGTTGGCCAGTTGGCCGCGACGCATACTCATTCATCGTACTCACCATAGGCCTGCGCGCTTCACATCTGATTTTTACAACTTAAGACAGAAAGCAGACTTACTGTTTTTCTTTGTGGCCATGAAGTAATCTATTGTTCAAAAGAGCAGCTGAATCAATCATTTGGCCAACTCGGATTTCCGCACCGTGTGAAAAAAGGAAGGAATGCAATGTAAAGTAGCACGACTTCATCAATCCTCGAAACGGCGCCATCTGTTGACGAACATAAGAACATGGTCCGAGTACCGGCTGGCTAATAATGAACAATAACGCCTATATGGAAGCGGCAATCGTGAGGCCTTTTATTTTTAATACAAACATTTGTTTCGCATTTCCTTATGAGATTTCCTTCCAACTGTTTTAGTGGATGGAAAACAACAATGTAACACAACTTTCAAAATCACAAATAAACTAACGTCACATCAATACTTAGGGTGAGAAAAAATGGTCATTTTCAAGTTCAAACTATTGCTTTTATTCATGTTATCGTCATATATACTTGCACTTCAGAGAGAATTCACAATAAAAGGATGCCTACGATATCATTACATAAATATATTACACATACAAAACTCTGGACTCGTCAAAGATATTTACGCTGCAAACGGCACAGAAGTAGGACAAATAGATTGGTGAGAAAATATACAAGGAACTTAACTGTTCACTTGACTCCTTGAACATTTGCTTTTGCTTTTATTCATGTTATCGTCATATATACTTGCACTTCAGAGAGAATTCACAATAAAAGGATGCCTACGATATCATTACATAAATATATTACATATACAAAACTCTGGACTCGTCAACGATATTTACGCTGCAAACAGCACAGAAGTAGGACAAATAGATTGGTGAGAAAATATACAAGGAACTTAACTGTTCACTTGACTCCTTGAACATTTAAGTAGCACTTGGCTTTTACAGTGTGCCAAGATTGAACAAGACTTGTTTGAAATTTAAGGAATAGCTTAGAACATGGTTTTCCCAGAAAACTGTCACAATTTAGAGGTTCTTGGTAATTTAGATCTGACACTTCTACTTGCCTTGTCATTTTTTCGTTCTTCACATCCGTCACAGGAATTGGCCAATACGGGATTTCCTTTGAGTTAGTCAATACCCACAAAAAGGTAATTATTTCAAGTAAAGAACCGTGCAAAGTTCTCGATCTCAAACCAACCCACCGAACAACACAGAGTCAACATCTGATTGTACACTTTCAGGCACTTCAAATCATGATAACAGGTTTACAAATTGACTCAAACATTTTAACCCTGTAAATATAACCAATACAACTGTGTATTGGCAGTACAACTTCAGATGTTTACATAGGCATTTCTCAGTCTTAAATGATGCCCGCTACTTTCCAACAAACCCTGGTGCAATCTTGCCCAAACTAACCAGCAAAGTTGATTGCAGTTTCCTTGCCATACTGAAAAGCTGATTTTATTAATTGTGAGTTTTGTGTACATATTTTCAGGTGATTTTAGTGTTTTCATATTTGGTGACATTTTAGGAGACCCTCTCAACAGTGACTGGGTTTGCTTTTAGGTCATCCAGGGGTGTCAGCAAATGTTGCGTAAGCCTCTTGACTTTGTACCCTGTGTCTATATTCCCTGAGAAATAATAAATGAAGTGAAACCCTAACTATCACTGATCTTGTTGGAACCTGTCAGTTGCAAACCCTAACATATCCAAATACAGATCTGTAAACAACAGCTAAATAGGCACCGTTAGCGTAGTCGGGGGGGGGGTCTGGGGGTGCAGCGCTGCAGAATGCAATGGGCCGGAGATTTCGGAGATTTTAAAAGCAAAATCTGGACGTTATAATACACAATTAGGGTGACCACCAGCACGATGACTGCATACCAGCAACTACTTTCAACTGGTGCCCGGCCCATGTTTTGCTTAGTGCATTAATCTCAATAATTTGCTTGGCAATTTCTCCTGCTTACCAGGTTTCCTGGGTTGAGGTTACAGTAAATTGAAATGTGTACCCATAAACAAGTATTTGAAGACTTAATCACAAACACTAGAACCAGTATGGCCTACGGTTAAATCTGACTACAATAAACGTGCATAAATATAAATAATTAGTATTTGTTGAATTTCAATGTAAGGTGGGTTCACTTCCAAACAACCACGCAATACCTGTGATGCAAGATCAGATTTCACGAATGATTACTGGAAAAACAAATATTTCAAGCTCTGACCCACTTGGGCAAAATTGAATACTCAATCCTGATTGGTGGGTCAACAATTTGGGACTGCTTTGTCAGATATGAGACTGCAGGAAAGCAGTCCCTGAAGAATACAGCTAGTCTTTGTCAAACGTCCATCCAAACAGAAAAATATCAACTGTGGTAAGTATTCTCTTTGCTTCTGCTCTAATACAAGTTTCTAGTCGGTCTGAATCCGATTCTGTGGGTTTTACTCGGAATATTCCTCTGGGGTTTTCCTCCCACATCTCAGCGTAACTGCTTCTCATTGTCTCCTCTCTACAGGTGTCTTCAGGGCTTGTGAGATTACAGTGCCTATCAAAGGACTTTTGAGGAATCCCTGGTGTCATTTCCAGCCATGATTAATGATAACAAATATTATTTCTATCACGGTAACATTTTCGCCTACTGTTTTAGTCACTACTTAGTCAATTTTTAATTGTACCAAATCATAAATCGTTTGATATACTTTCTTAGCAATTGTCACCATGTTCTACATAAAAATAAAAAACAAGTATAAAACAGTTTTATATTCTGTATACATGTACATGTACTCTGTTCTTTCCACAAAATAAGAGAGTAACATTTGGACCCTGATTACGTTGAATGCAAAGTGCATATAATGAATATTTGAAAAATAAAAACGCACACAAATAATAAACATTTCCTTTGGTAGCAGATATACAAAAAAGGGTGGTCAATCTATACAGATATGAAAGTATGTACATTATATGTCCAGCAGGTTACGCGCGGTGAACTTCAATATTGAATTGTCGGTAACACAAAGCAGAAAGAGTCACTCCAAAAACTGTTCACCCTAGGTAGAAAATAAGTACAACTTTTGACTGAGGCGAAGTTTGAACCTCCGACCACCAAATATTTTACCTCTGACCTGCCGGGAGAGCTATCAATGAAAACTGTCAAGAATACACGGAAAAACAGGCAAAGTAGATTTTTTTTTTGGTCCAAAAATTCGAACACCAATTTACAGCGTGATATCACTTCCAGACACCTACTTTGTGCAAATCAGCATGTGCCGTCTGGCAACGTCGTCAAGTGCCACGTGTTTGGTCAAAATGGCAACATCTTCAAGTGCCACGTGTTTGGTCAAAATCAGACATAGTTTTCTTTGAAGAGCACCTCAAAGGCAAACATGTTTTCTCTCATTTTATCTGTTCAAATAAATGTGGAAACCTCCAAATCCAACGCATTGTCATTTGTCTTCAGACCTCGACTCTAACAAGCTAAAAAGGGCTTTGTGGGGGGGTCCTGCCAAGATGCGAATTCTGAATGTAGATTGCGTCATTCTGAGAAAACGAGGGGAACCCTCACCCTGTATTCGTAAAGGATAAACCTTTGTGCTTGTAGCCAATTTGTAAGTATTGTTTATATAAAGATGTTCTTCCTTGACAGCGACTGTGTGAATTTATTTGGGTTAAAAAGAGACTCATCTCGGGCAAAATGATGCCAGTTTCAAGGTAATGATAGCACAGGTTTTCCCTTATTGTATGCCCATCTGGCTTTGACCAATCACATTGAATGTCTACAAGATACCTCAGTTCAAGCTAAACGATGCTTGACTACCTGCATGTATTCTGCCGTCCATCGTACGAGATCGTTTACCCGTAGTCCTCAACTTGCGGTGCCTTGAGTGGCCTTTCACAAGTCTCTCTTGAACAGCCTGAGGGCGCCCTCCTCGTGCAGTTTGCGCCAGAGCTCGCGCTCGTTGTCCACGTCGTGCAGTGCCGTGCCCCAGTCGGTGTGCGACTGGAAGGTCCGGTCGTAGTAGTGCAAGGTGAAGCGGGGGTCATAGCCAAAGCCGTAGATGTCCACCTCGTCGCAGAGATGCAGGGCCAGGAAGACGACGATGGCTCCTGTGGGTGCGAGGAACAATCTGGCTATATGAAAGATGCCACGGACATGGGCTTGTCAGGAATTTTTTTTGGGGGGGGGGGGCACTCATTAGCAGTATTAACTGACAAACCATGAATGGGGTATGGGGATAAATTCCGAGGTATTTTCAAGCAAATGGCTTATCTTCTCCCCTTTCCCCCTCTCCTTTTGTTTTTCATTTTTATCTTTCGCCCTCGTTTGTTTTTCAACATGATTGATGTTGTTATTGAGATCTCTCAAGGTAGACCTCAGCGCATTTTATCAATTAGTTACTTATAAATTTGAGAAAACTTACTAGGCCACAGAGCGTGAACTGTGATTGAGGAATAACGATGCACGTGTTTTGAGTAAGCACACAACTTTTTGCTGAAATGTGGTTTCTACAAGTGAAAATCTCACCGCGACCTTATCAAAATCTCTTCAAGACCACTTCTAGATCAATTTCTCATTTGAAATACTGATATGTAAGACAAAACTGCTGCAAACTGCTTGCCGACTACAGTGTCCTAAGATACAAATCACAAAATATGGAGGGTCTGATGTTTCGAACCTAGCAAAATCAAAGGCCTTTTGCTTTTGAGAAAGTTTCTGCTAGGATTGAAACCTCACGCCCTCCATATTTTGTGAAATACGGATATTTTAAATTTTACATAGACATCAAAGAATCCACGTTGTTTTCGGTGTCAGAATCAATTTACTGGGATCTTTTTGTCTTGCACAGGGACACTGACTAAAATCGCACATTCCTTTATGCAAGAGGTTAAATACAGGTTCGGAAAGGTTTCCCCTACAACACTGAATGTGGTTTTTAAAGAAAGAAGGAAACATTCAGAGTATGGGATACCTGTGCACTCCTGTCCTGCGCCACAGAATTCCAATCAATTAACAGCAGACTGTGACCAACTTATTTTGCGACATAGGCTCTAACAGCCTCGCACAGCCTCAAAGATTTTTTTCTACGGAGTACCTGTTGTCGGCCGGACGGCTTTGTTGTCCAAGTACCTTGTGAAGACGTAACGGAAGAAGTCCGGATGGATGATCTTCAGCTTTCGCTTGTCGATATTTGGCTTTCTCAGATGACTGGATCGACAAAAGGATGGGAAAAAGACAGAGTAGATGGTAAGATTCCTTTCCAGTGCAATACAGTTCAAACCAGCACTTCTCCTTCTGATGACCTAATTAGAAACGTCCCTTTGTTTAGTCACTGGCTTCAAGGCTCAGTCAATTTGAATAACTGAATATTCAAATACAAGACCCTCTGACCTCAACCAAAGAAACCACCTATACAGTGTACATGTTTTTTACAAGAAGCAACATGGACATAATTTCAAAAAAAAGTCAAAAAGGGAAACTTAAAGGAAAAGTAATTTTCGGCCTTACCGTTGGGCATATGCCTTCATATCCGTATTATGCTTTGAAAATTATTTTGCTTCCAAATAATTCAATTTCTCCTGTTTTTATTTCGTTGATTTTCACTTCCAAATATCTGATTTTGAAAATATCTACATATTGGTATATTTGATAACTTATCAAATATTTGAAAAATCAGCACAGACCTAATAGGCTCAATTTTCCTTGGCAACAGAACAGCATCCAAACAACTTCTACTGACTTACTATAATCTCCCTCTACTGAAATATCTAGGGGGATCGTCGTTGTTCAGCATGTTGATTGCATAGTCCAGGTCGTATGCTTTGAACATGGCATAAAAGAATGTAGCATTCTACGGAGAAGACAAAACAAGAGTCAGAATAACTTCCTGAGTAATACTGAGCCGTAAATGATTGCTATGGGAAAGTTATTCATGGAAACAACTTTATTTGCAGAAATATTGCATTTTGACACGACTTCCTAGGTTAAGTTTAATAGTCAGAGTGAACAGTTATTTCAAACTATTTTTAGACAACATTGGAAAAGTTGTTTCAGTCATTTCGTTGCTCTCAAGGTTTTTAAAATAAACAGACCTTTACTGGAACAACATGAAGAAACAGGTAGTGTCTAGGATGCAAACCAAACCAAACCAAACCGATCCAAACCAAACCAAACCAAACCAAACCGATCCAAACCAAACCAAACCGATCCAAACCAAACCAAACCAAACCAAACAAAAAGCTCTTGCGTTTGTCCCTGTCAATATAAATCCCCGTTCTAACAAACAGGGCAGGTTTCTCATTACCATGAAGACCAGGGAGCAAAGGATGGCCGACGTGCCTGACTCATGGCTGAGGATTACACTGTAATCTTCCTCTTGAAAACTAGACACACCACAGAGCCTTATCAGTGTGGTTTTTCTTGGGGGGGTGTTAATTTCCCCTCGCGGGGGCCGTGTCCCCGTAATTACCTTATCCTCTACATCCTTTGCATGCATGGACTCTGGGAAGAAGGTGTAGTAGCTGGTCTTGTGCCCAACGTCCTCTGCATAGCGACCAGTGGACAAAGCGCGGTTCAGCCTATTGGAAGAGTCGGCAGACAGCTCGGGGTAATCAGCAAGGAACTTAAAAGCCAGTAATCTGTGGTTTTGCCCACTGCTCATTTTCCATCCCAAAAAAATACTCTATTCGAAGTCAACCATCAAGACAATGTACAAAGTAAAGTGTGCCTAGTGTTTCAAGCAGACTACATTCTACAAACGGACTTTTGTGTGCTGTGTGTGGACTCATTGCATCAAGAATCCAAGATTGGAAATTTGCTGTTCCAAAACACAATTTGTTTATATCCTTTTTTACCCATGTCAATAAAATTACAAGAGGTTTGAAATGGCAAACTGGACTCATCAAGATTTGGATCAATATTCTCGGATGACAATTTAATTCAAAGTTGACAAATTCCTTTGTGCCACTTTTACTCGGGGGCTTAAGTTGCATGTCCATGTACCTTTAGTTCTGAAATTTTGGCTTGAAATCTAATATGGGATGCTAATAAAAATCATTCTCCTTCAAATTTGGAAAAAAACCCAGACCTGAAACCAGTCTATGTTAGGACTTGCCTGAAAACATAATCATGGCTGTCAATTTCTGCGCCTGCCCCAGACCCATTCAGGATACCACCGCAGCCAACCACGGCGCAGCTGAGGCAACCCTGGGGTCTGCCCTCGGCATAGAGGGGTAAGTTGGTGAAGCTGGGGTGGTTCAAAATGGTGGTCAGCTCTACAACCGAAACAGTGACAGACACATTGTATAGATGAGGGTAAGAAGTTGGACGCTTTGGGGGACGGTAGGGTCTTGAATATAAAAGCAATGCAATTAGGGCTGCGTCAGTTCAAATAACTCACTAATCAAATATTTGACCTTCTTTTCGATCGAATATCCGAATATTTAGTCACACCAACTGGCAGATTGTTGAGGAGCAAACCAAAATCAGTTGCAATAACACACACATTTGTACATTATTATCAATAGAATAAATTCTTGTATTTAGGAGTATCTCCAGCCACGATTTAGCAAAATTCAAGAGATGAACAAGACTTCTTGCTCTGTTGAAAATTTCTATTCCTTTTAAATTGTTTCATGAATAATTTACTTTTTCTGACGCTTTTCATTTGAATCTGCTTGAAACACGCTTCCATGGTACAATTTTTCTCATTCAAAACAAAACAAATTTTTCCTGCCTTTTCCTGAATTGTGCATTCGAAAATTCAAACTTGAAAATAATATTCGAAAATTCGACAATCGATTGAATATTCACTTATTCGGCACAGCCCTAAATCCAATCAAAATTTGGGGGGGGGGGTTTAAGGAGTCCTTCTGCCAGAAAGGAAATTGTTTCCGAAGTGTTTTTAATGTATGGCATTTCATGACCACCTTTTGAACTAAGGCACTGAAAAAAGTGGGAAAATACCAGCACCGTGTTGAAATGGCCGATTTCTGTACGAGATTCATGAACGATCCTGCACTTACGAGTCTTATTGGACAGTCTGAGGCCAAACGGAAGTCTGTAGTGCAGGAGCTTGTAGTAATCAGAGTACACATCAACGTCCGTCCTCTCTAGGAGGATCTTAATGTCTGGCTGAAATCGCTCTCTGAACCAGCGGGAGTACTTGGTTATGGATGAAACTGTCTTAGGACATTCCTAAATAAAAACAACAAATGCAAAAGTCGCTTAACTTGAGGACAAAATGAGGCTATGTAAAGAGAAAACATAAACCCCCCCCCCTAAAAAAAGTCTCTGGTCAAACTGATGTTCCGGAAGTGATGCGGTGATGCGTTTTTTCCCTCTTTTCCAGGGTTGGATTGTACAGACAATTGCAGACACACTTTGTCGAGTCATGGGACTAGACCAGCTTTATTGAGATTATAAGCTGACCACCAACAACTTTGTGTCCATAAGTCTGCTTTCGTTGTTCAGCATAGATCTTGTTGGGATCCATCGCCCTGAGTAAAAGATGGAGCTACCTGCAAAAATGTTGAGGCAGTGCAGCAAAAGAGGGCGCTGTTGCAGCTCTCGCAGAGAGAAAAAAACAGAGTGAGACGGATGCTTGAAATTGACGAACGCGCTGACCCAAAACGAAAGACTTTTTGGGGGGGGGCTAATAGTTGAAGCCAATTAGAAACTAACCCTAACCTGATTCAGGTTTTCTCTTGAGATATCCTACAAAAACTGAAATAACCCTGCTGAATCTAACAAGTTGAGCAGAGTCAAACATCTCAGAAAGAGTGCTGCATTCCGACTTTACGACCTCCTACTTTCAAGGCACCCTTTTTAAACTTTGGCACTGTTTGTGAAACTCGAAAATCTGGGAGGCTGGACACAGATCTCTTTCTAAATTATCTCGTTCACAACTTAAGCCAACAAAAATCAAACATTTTTTGGAAATCTTGGCATGGACAGTGCTAATGAAGATGTAAAGGCCACAGGTTTACTCTTTCATTCAAATTTTTGTCAATTTGGTTAAAAACTAATGTTAATAACCAACTCCACAATTACCCCCATAAGACAATTCAAACTAGTGCCTTACAACCATGACATCAGGCCAAAATCTTCTCGAAAAATCCTACAGGAAGAATGCATCATTGGGCTTCTTGGGGAAGATTTGACAACATTTCTAACAAAACTTATCTCTAAAATTCAGGTGATGATTAAAGAAGTAATTCTTATAAATCATTTTGATATGAATGAGCGCAAATGAAATATTCTTTCCATCTTGATCAATATCTACCGTCTCCTGTATTATTTACGTAATCTAAAAGTTGGGCACAACCAGTTGATCTGCGCAATCGCTCCATCTCTGCACGACTGGTTGACCTTGCTGTGGAATTTATCGGTTGCCTTTTCCTTCTAATTCACTGATGTGGAAGATTATCAAACAAGGGAAGCAAAGTTGAAGATTTCATGCGGGATCGACTCAGTGATAGGGCAATGTGGTCACACTGATTGACAGATTGCGCCAACGTGAATGTCGACCACTGACTAGTAGCAAGCCTACAGGATGTTGAAGGAAAACCTAAAATCTATAGTTGGGAGGGTTCCACCTCTATGGTGGTGATGCAGATGGACCAGCCCACATACTGTGGTGTGCGATAGCATGTGCCATTCTCAGTTTGTAGGCCCATATCAGCTGCACATGCCACCACGAATATCTATAGCTTGTTTATAAATGCAAAATTGGCATATATTTGTTTATGAATTCCATCAGCTGGGTCTTGTAAAAGCCTAGAGAAGGCTGAGGAATTTTCGGTAGAAATTTGCCAACCACGGGGCCAGCCCATCTGCAGCACCGCCGGGCCCGTTTGTTTCACACAAATCTGAATCTGGATCAGTGATCCGTCGTTGGTTCACTGAGAACAAAACCCGCCTAATGGATGGATCGGACCAGCTTTGGAATCGCTTGTCAAGATCTAGATCCAAGTGAAACAAACAGGCTCGTAGTTGAGGCTGTCCCAGTTACGGCTGGGGATTGACGTTAAAGTTGGGGTGTAAGGTAACATACTGATGGTTTATAATGCGAATCTCTCATGAAGGGTACTTCATCCAGGTTCAGACTCGGCGGAAGCATTGGAGGGTTGACGTCACTGGAATCTCCGCCGAAAACGTCCACTCCAAAAAGTCTTTTCAGTTCTGCGAAACTTCCGTCGGCTTTTGTCCTTGACGAGGAGAGCTTTTTGTCACTATATCCCTGGATATTGCTATAAAAAATCCTGTCACTATTGGCATCGAAGACCGACGATCTTGGGAGATGCTGCCGATGGGCGACCCACTTATCAAAATGGTCACCAAAGTTGGTATTGAATTTGTCACGGTGCACCACACGCGGGCTCCAAATGACCTTGTTGAAGCCAAAGCTGACAAGAGTCAACAGAAGGTAAATCCCCACTCCAGCCCCAAGAGACACTTTCAGAGACTGGTATTTGCAGAGCATTCTTAAGATAGCCATCTCTCATGTCTCTTGGACCTGCAAAACAGCGACTGCAAGACGATTTCAACTGATTTTTTGAAGTACCAGTGATGACTTCCGCGCTCTGGACACACGAGATGCCCATTATTGAGGACTTTCACTTCAGTTGCCGGGCCGTCCGTTGGAATCAACTCTCAAACGGTTAATATCTTGCCATGCCTCACGCACATATTGTCCTTACAGTGTACAAAAATCACTGCAGCGTAGCGAGGAGGCTTCGCTTGATTAGTCAGCCTTGGTGAAATAATCGTAAGCCATTGACTATCAAATTTCCAATCAGCTGAGGGGACACATATGTAAACATCAACAAAGCATTAAAAGACTAGACAAACATCTCAAGTAACGGCCCGAAAATAATGATTTCTGTCCAAAAACTCCGTATTTTGCTGATGAAAACAATCAACGAATATTCGAGGTAAAAGGTCGACAGAACTTCATCATATACATGTACAAAGCTAGTACGAGGAATCTCAACCCAGCAAGCGCGAATTCTCAAAATAATGATTGTTTGCCGTCGATGGCGGCGTTGTCAATATTGGATGGCGCTGTACATATAAAAAAAAATTGTTTATGAAAAATATATTGTGTAGATTATCTTCCATTTTCGAAGCCCCTTTCAGTAATGATTTGACTGGATTTCACTCAAAAAATGCTGCTATTTGACAAAAAAAAATGAAAATTTAATTTCACTGAAAAATTGAAAACCAAATCAAGAACTACCGCGCTGACACTTTACAGAAAATCATCTGGCCACTTTTCGGAGTAACACAATAAAATTTTCCCCTTGCAGTAGTCTGATACCCACTTCAACAACGGCGCAATTACGTGCTGTTGAAGCAACATTGTGAGTTTAGAGCATGGAGCCAGCCTAAAGTTTCTGCGGGAAACCCAAAATCATGGTTCGCGGGAATTTCAGCCTTCCGGACACTGGTCGACTCCCTACATTTCGCCCAAATCAGAAACATGCCTCGAAGTTTTGAGTTCAGTTTTCTTATCATATAAATCTGTAAGATATGTTAGACATGTCAGAGTCTCTAAATGGTGAGAGGAGCTGAGACTGACCGAAGACTGAAACGAACTTCCAGCGATATTGAAGCACTGTCATGACTGTCAGACTGTGTGAGTAGGCCCAGCGAAGTTTGCTGTTTCGATAGATAGACCCACATTGTGAAGTTGTGTAACATACACAAATCAGCCCTCCCGCCATGTCGATGAATACAGCCGTCAGAAAAGTAAACCACACGCTGGGAGAAATACAGAAGAACTTGGAGTGTTCCATATGGTAAGATTCGCCATGGTGCGTTGTAAAAGTGTACTTGAAAAATTGCCTCGCCGTGGCTGGACTGGACTCCGGTTATGTAGCATCGTGCAAGTCAAGCAAGTGACAGGCCTACTCCTCGACTCATCATGTCAATTGTCATTGTCAGTTTGTAGGCCTGTCCGTCTAATAATGTCCATGATAATGCTTTGCAATTGTGCAACTTGTGCAATCTTCCTTGATCAAGTTTTATTAGATTGCGCATATTTTCAATCTGCGCAGACCTGCAGACAGGCAGATATTTAACGTTGAAGCACAATCTTTTGAAAGAGTTCCATATTTGTTTTCTAAGCATGCTAAGTAAATGCTATGGAATTTTCTCACCAAAATTTCACTTGTTAGGTCTTTTTATCACTTTCTGGTGGCTGCTATAATATTTTAAGTGAAAATTAGTGTTGTCCATACATGTTGTATAAACTAAAATGTATGTGGAACACTTTCCCAATCTTTGAATGTGCTCAACTTTTGTGCCTGGAACTGTGCAATTTTTAAAGGGAGTCACAGTGATCAGCGTTCATCCGGCCCTGGCCAGCGGTGTCAGGATTCCCATTTCCTTGAAAGTCTCCAGTTGTCTGGCACCAGTCAAGTTGGGAAACTGTTGACTTGAGTAACGGCTAGGATTCCAGTACAAACTACTTGTAGTTTTGGGGGTCGTTTCAAAATCCTTAGTTTCCCTGATTGTTATTTATTTTGTCTGGGATCCTACTTTTATTGCAGATATATTTGTAATTAATACATGCACAGCTCTAAGAATATGCCAAATTAAATGTCAACAGGGGAATTTAAAAGCTCTCATGAAGGTTTTTCTTCAGAGGGAAGCAAAGTCCAAATTAAATGTTGACAGGGGAATATAATTATTCTCACGTGGCAATATTCATCAAAATGTTTGAGTGGCGAAATTTCTCACGGCTGGCTAACATGACGTACCATATCCCGGCCCTATAAGTAGGTGCTACGCTGTACACGTACGTGTACATGCAGCACACACATCACCCGCGAACAGACCAAACCAAATCATGTAGTTGATGTCAGTCTCTTGCGTACGACTGTTGCACAACATTTAAAAATTGCACCTACAAATTTTAAATTTGCGTATTTGAAAGGTTGCACTCAACAGGCCTACAGTTTGAACAAAAAAGTGGTCACAAACTCACAAACCAAGTGGGCTATCAGGGGCAGATCCAGGATTTTCCAAAAGGTGGGGCGTGATCCAAAAAGGGGGGGAGGTAAACTAAAGTAGCAATTGTGTAATGCCCACGAGTGCATAGCACAAAGCCCTTACGGCATGGGGTCCAGGGCCCGCTTAAGGGACTCTAGGATTGAATTGGATTCTAGGCACTCTGTGGTGCAAAGTCAGGCAGTTTGACCCTTTTTTTCCTTCTCCCTCCCTCCTCTCTTTTTTATCTATTAATTTTTTTAAAAAAGGGGGAGAGCATGCACCCCCACACTACGTGCATCCGCCTCTGGCTATTTTCTGGTGAACAGTGTTAGCGATTATGTTGACAAAATGCAGTTGGCAAGACTTCTTTCATCACGTTCGTCGTCTGTATCCAGCGTGTGAAAAGCTGCAACATAATCACGATAAGCATGTATGACTTTCCTTTTTTCAAACTCCCAACAGTCTGGACTTGTTGAAAGACCCTGTGTCCACAAAATGTGACCATCAATTTTGCAGGTGAGTGTTATCGAGGTAGAAATCATTTGTTAATACGGCCGTTTCACAATAGTGCGCCACCAAGGGTTTGCAACGCATTGGCCAATCACACTGCGTGAAATTTGTCGACCCAATGCGCGTTTGGAAAGGGTCGACAAATCTCGCGCATTACGATTGGCCAACGCATCGCAAACTCTTGGTGGCGCACTATGGTGAATTGCCCGTATTGGAAGATATTAGTGTATCTTCCTATTTCCTTTCACTTCCAGAAAATTAACTGAAATGATAATTAACTCAGTTACAGATGAATCAAGATCGCCTTCAGTTAGTTAATCAATAATATCATAATAAAATTGACTTAAAAGGTGTACGTGCACATTGCTTTCTGTGTGAGAAACCAGGCCAGGGCTGGTTTAGTTCTGTAGCCAAGGTACATGTTTATTGTAAAAAGAAAATTAAGTGAAGAAAACAAAGGAGGTTAGTGGCGACGAGGAATGGCGAACATCGTGTGGTCCGTCGTTCAACCTCAGTCATTTTCGTTGTTCCAGTTTCTGCATCCTTGCTCTGTTGGACAATAGCCGGCGCTCGTCCGCCTCCTGCCCGCTGTGCAAAGAGCCGGTCACCAAACGGTAAGTCATCGTCCATCCCAAAGTGCCTCAATTCCTCTGGAATCCAGTGCCTCTGCTTGGCCGAATTTTGATGGAGTCCCAACAGAATAATCTGGCCACTTTCTACTCAGACCAGAGTCAGTAGCAGATCCAGCATAGACAACACGTGGGCAATCACGAGAGAAAAATGGAAGGAAATGCAAAGGAATCCTCCAAAAAATACCCCACTCAGTATATATTTGGGTTAGGGCTGTTTCAAATATATCGATTATTTGAATAATCGATCATCGATTGATTATTCAAATAGCAAACGGCCAGGATTCGAGTAAAAATACCACGCCGTTTGCATATGCCTGTGATGATAACAATAACCCATGCTCGTAGAATTTGAAAGCTTATGCATGTAATATAAGCCATCATGGTGGTTGTTGCTCAATAGACCAACAAGCCAGTTTCTTGAAAACTATGTCAAATTACTTACTGGTTACAATTTTTATCGAGTGGGGCACGCAAAATATTGTCCACCAGAGGTCAGCAGTATCGATTACTGCATGCAAAAAACAATGCATGTAGCCGTTGTTTGCCTTCGAATGCAGGGCAAGGGTTCCCCCCGTTTTCTCTGTTTTCTCCAAATGAAGCAGTCTACATTCAGAATTTGCATCTTGGCATGAACAGAAAAAAACCCCTTTTAACCCTAACCCTACATAATACTACAAATTACTACTTGTAGTAAAATGTAGTAATCAGTGCTGCCGCTTGTAAGAGGACATGACCAAATTATTCTCTGAAGCCATAAAATACAAGAGAAAAGACAATGTACCATACAGCACTGTGGCACTTTGAATGCATGGCTTTATTGTTCTCTGTACAAGTAACAATGGAAGGAAACTAGCCAGAAGTAGTAGTTTGTAGCGCTAGGTCCGTCGATATACCTTGATATAGCCGTGCATTGACTGGCGATAATTGAGCTAGCTTTGTCAACCTGTTGTCTGCTTCTGTCAGTTGATTGAATTTCTGTCAGTTGATTGAACCGGTTGCAGTACTGACTAGAATTATAATCCGACTGTTGGTGACTGGCGGAATTTTTGACTTTCACTTTTCTGGCTCAGGAAGGGTTAAAGTTCATTTTAGATCCCCAGTAACTGAAAAGTTGCCCATGCCAGATGCATTGTACGGAGCACCCTATGTTCGTCTGGGGCCATGACTTGCCACCTGTTATTACATGTACTTGTACTTCACAGGAGCCTGACTAGCAATGAGCGTCTGAATGAGATTGTCAGAGCAGTTAGAAGTGTTGTCGAAGCTGTGGAAGAAGACACAGGCTTGAGATGTAAGTTGTCCAAATAAAACCTTCCTTCTTCATTCTTTATAATTTCATTTTTCTTATCAATCAGTGTCTACAATTTTGAGTCCTTGTATCAAGTACTGTACTGGTTTTCCAGGCAAGATTTTTCCTTCATCAATGGATTTTGAGGCTATTTCTCCTATCATTTTCCTATTATTTCTTGCATTTTTAACATTGTTTACTGTATAGTCATTATACCTCTGGGAAATTTTTCACACCTTTCCTGCGGAGCCAAATGTCAGGTTTTCGAAGTCCCAAAGCTTTACTGAACCTACCACTCCGAGATCATCCAAAATCTACCAAAAGGTTTGAAGGATTATACAAGATTCAGGAAGATACACAACTGAAGCAGCGTGCCGTGAACGGATTGATGTTAATGTTCAGTTGATTTTATTTGGTTCGCGCCAATTCTCCATTTGGTTCTTGTTCTGTGGGGGATCCAGAAGGTTGCACGAGCAAAGCACTCCTAGGGAGTTTCGGGGTTGTTGACAGATAACGTGGAAATGTTGATTCCGAATTGTGCATTGTTTGTGTTCTGCAGGCACCCCACCCAGAGGTCCCAGAGTCCTCTCACAGCAGTCCAAACCTTCGCCCCAGGCGGCCAAAAAATCAAGACAGAACAAGCCAGTCCGCAGACCAACAGCGAGCTCATCAAACAAGGTACTTGTCAGGCCTGGAATCACATTTGGAAGAGGGTGGCTTGAAATATTGAATTGAAATAAAAGTATTGAAATAAAAGGGAAAAAAATCAGCTTTTGTTTGTTTTCCCTCAACAAATTTATGAAATGAACAATTTCTTATTTTTTTTTTTCAAGATTTTATACTGGACGTTAAAACACTTACCTGTGGAAACTTCAGGCAGTTCGTACCAAATATGTACGTTTTTTGAAAACACTAAAAAGCCACTCAGACCACTGTTGTGTGGAACATCTAGCTGGTTTACAAGCATCAGATTTGGAACCGTCTCAATGTAGGCCCATGCTCTCTCTCTTGTTCTCAAATCCCTAGACTTTGAGTTATAGTGTACCAATTGTCAAATGGATACACTTTTGACACCACCCGAAGTGATGTTCTATTAAGCCACTGCCTGGCCTGCACTCTGTTTTTTTTAAAATCCAAGACCAGTCGATCAAGCAAGAGAGGCAACCTCCGCCAAGCCAAGCCGAGAAGCACTGGCTCTTTTGCCGTCTACATTGACAGCGATGACACTGACAGCTCTGAAGGCAGCACTCAAGAAGTTCTCATAACTGACTTTGACAGGTATTTGCTCATATAATGTGTCGAGTTTCTTTTAAGAAACATTTAAGAAACATTTTTAAGTGGACATTTATGATGAAACCCAAATTAAGTCTTGGTGTTTTAAGAGGGTAAATGACAAACACGGAAGGACACTGCATTTAACTTTATTAAAAAAGGACTGCAAGCTGACTGTTTGATTTATCAATCTCAAATTTTATAGTTGTCCTACTGAAGATTAATGCAAAAATGTAGTGCACTTATTAATGTCTGTATACCAGTTGCATATGGATACTCTGGTTTGTTTCCTAATCCTGTTCTATGCTCACTCAAAACCCCTAAAAAGTTGGATGTAACCTTTTTAAAGCAAATAAAATTGTTCAAATAATGTCCTGGACTTAGCAACAAAGTCGGCTCTATTTTCCCGGGCTCTGCAAGACCTTGGAAACTAACTCTTTATTTGGTTCAAAACCTATTGAAATCTTTAAATGTCCAGTGCCCATTTGTAGGCAGTCAAAACAGCGCGTGTAACCACGTTGATGCTTTTTGTGGTTGGCAAAAGTTAAGAACATTTTTGAGTGTTAAGAGTTGGTTGGAAAAATTCCACTAAACCTGAAGTTACGTTGACAAAGTGTTCATCTTAACGATTGCATAGTAACTGCTATTTTGCTTTGAACTTGCAGTACGGTGGTTGGAAAGAATGCCATACAAAAAAGTCACAAGAAGCCAGTCACTCGAACGCCCTTACAACCAACCAATCAAGATTCTACATGTACAATGAAGGGAACAGGATCACACAGAGGCTCGTCCTCCAATGCCTCTGTTCTTCCAAGCAGCAAACACAGTTCCGAAAATGGGCAGATTGAAGATGGCCGCAATCTCTTGGAGGTTCTTGATGAAGGCTCCCAAGGCATCTTGGGGAATGGCACTCCTCAGGAAGAAAGACAAACAGGTAAAGCGAAGGACAAGTTTCCAGGAGAAACAAGTCACGAATTAGATGGTAGACTCGTGCGAGCGTTTGATCGGGAATCCCTTAGAATGCGTGTAGACAGAGCTGGAGAAGGTACATCCCAAGAGAAGAGTAGAAATGGCAAAGCTTCTAAAAAAGAGGTTTTGAAAGTGAACAACTCTGAGACAAGTGGATCTTGTGTGATTTCAGATGCAGATACTACTTGTCCAGAAAATGTCAGCAAATCTCCCACAAGCAAAGGCAGTCTTTCATCCTCAGCAGACGACGATCTGGAAGATGATCCATACGAGTTCATTGCCAGCCAGCGCACCCCGAGGAAGCTCAAACTGAAACGAAGCAGGCGTCAGAAGAACCCGAGTGGGAACGCTGCCAAGGGGTTTGACTACATGAAGTGGAAGAGGAGTGGGAGTGCAGAGAGAAAACACCCGAAAGGGAGCCAGGTAGTCGTCAGTCAACCTGAACCGCAGAATGAAGTGTGTAACATCACCAATGAATCTCTGCAGGTCTTCAAGGATCATGGTTTCATAAAACCATGCGATGCAGCCAGGATTACAGATGTTGATTTACCAATTTCTGGAAAGCAGCAGGCCGCAGTTGCTGAGCATGTGAAACCAGCTAGTTGTGATTCTATACCAAATGGTTGTGAACGCACAGCAGCCTTCCGCAGAAGGACATGGAGTGGAGAGCAGAAACAAAATTCAAGTGGAAAGATGGTTCATCACTCTGGAGAAGCTGTCCCAAATGAAGCAAACACACCACACCCTACAGACAAAGAGCTGCACATGTCCAAAGTCTGTCAAGATGAGGCAACAAAAGTAGAGATGAGGAAAAAGCCAACCTCTAGAGGAAGACAACGGAAAAACAAAAATGTCAAACAGCCGCAGGACGATTTTCATGAGGACCAGGGCAGGCTTCCACAACAGACATCCACCAGAAGACTTAGAAGCAAAACAAAAGTCCAAGAAGATGGAAAAGAAAATGGAGAGGCTCATACTTGTGATTCTAAAAAAGTGTTGAAGGTACAGAGCAAACAGGGTGGTGCATCACAGAGAGGCAGACAAACTGATGAACCGAATGAAATCAATCAATCAGGAGCTGAAGAATCTCACGTCCCTGGGAAAGACACGAAAGCAAGAGAAGCACTCGAGGAGTCACACATTGCAGGTATGAGCAGCGATGAGGATGGCGATTACCGATTTGAAGAGGCCAGCTGTCATGGGGATAATGACGGAGAGAGTACCCAAGTTAGCCTCACTGACCCATCTTATGAGCCATCCACTGTTGCGGCAGAACCCAGTACCTCTGTGATAATTCACGATGCAACACCGCAAAAAAGGCTCTCAAGACGCAAGGAAAGCTCGGAACTCATAAATGCACCTCACTACCTGTCTGCACTGGAGGGAGCATCTTTTGAGGATAGGGAGGAGGCATCAGAGGTGATGGGGTGCTCCCAGCCTGTAGTCAAGAAGCACAGTCCCCTGGCTACATCTGGGGCTTTTGGACAGGTGTACAAGAGGGGGAGTTTGCAAATCAAACAGAGCCCCAAAGGGGGTAATCTCACTGAAATTGAAGAAAGTAAGAAGCATCTTGATGACAAAGTTCAGATGATGTTTCCTTGTGACGAAGACAGTTTGGGAGAAGAAAGTGAAACGGCCACAGAGTCTGATAAAGATGGTATTACCGAAAAAAGCAAGACAGAGCATCATACAAAATCTGAGGGAATACCTCATGGAAGCACACCTGAAACACTTGTCTCTCAGCCAAACCTCTTTGACAAAGACAACCAGCCCAAAGATGATAAAGTTGTTGACCTCACAGAAGAATCGGATGTGGAGGACCCAAATGAGGACCAAATCTATAGTCACCCAGATGAAGTAAAGCAATCTATTTCAAATGCTGGTCTGGAAAAGGAGATCATACAAAAGGATGGCACAACTCTGCAATTGAAACTCTCTGATGCAGCAGCAATCAAAAGTGACTGGGAGCTGGCCCTTGAACTAGCGAGAGAATTTGACACTGAGCCTCGTCACTTTCGTCTGAGGTCCTCCAGACGAGGAAAGACAGAGACGGAGTTGAAAGAGGAGCCTGTCCAGGCAGGCAGAGCCAAACCAGAGCTTGACGTATTTGTGCATAGAGTGAGAGGTCATGTCAAGAGCAGACTGGCACAAGAGGCAGGCTCCAAGATATGCCAAAGTCAGACAGGTGCAAATGCTGATGAAACTGGGAAAAAGGAGAGTAGATCTCAGCCCAACAAAACTCCTGAAGCAGAACTTAATGAGGATCACATTATAATAGCTGGAAAGAAAACTCTCAGACAGCCCCAAAGATCAGGGAGAACTGATGTCGGGAAAAATAAGCTTCCAACTACAAGGAGCAAAGGGAAAAGACGTAGCAGACACTCATCAGGCCTCCCACCTGCCCATCTTGAAGGTCTGGATGGTGAAGATGGTGGAAAGATTGAATCCTATGATTCTAACCATGAACAAGTCCAGTTAAGATCCAAGAGAAAGAAACCAACAGCTGAACAAGTTGCAACACCAGAAGTCCAGAAACCAATGAAGCAAGATTTCTTCCCATCCACCTCCAAAAAAGAAGCAAACGAAGCAGTGATACATGTACCTCAAGATGTAGCTCTCACCTCAGACAAGAATTGGGATGAGATATCAGTCCAAAATGTCCCGGGAAACTTTAGTTCAAGGATGGAATTGTTGATGAGTCCATTGCCTTCAAGTCCAGTTGCCTCAAACAATGGCACCGGAGGAACGTCTTTCCCAGAGAGAAGAACACGTCAAAACAGTGGAAACTGTCACAAAGTCTCTTCTGAAAGTCCAGAAAAGATGGCTAATGAGGTTGCTAATTCTAAAGGTAGAAATTCCAGACTAAGAAAGACAAGGTCTTCCTGTAACAAGGTGACAAGGGCCAGCCCCACCCAAGTGACTATGAGCTGTGAAGGACATGATGGGATTCCACCGGCATCTTTCGTTTCTCCAAACAAAGTTCCAGATGAGACTTCACAACTCACTTCGGCAGAATCAAACTCATCCGTTAACAAGAAACCTGATTTGACTCCAGAAGTCACACAGCAGCATTCTGCAGGCTCTGCAAGCTTGTTCACTGAAGATCTGGGAGGAGAACAAGCAGAAGCACAAAAGCAGAAACAGACTCCAGAGCATACAGAGAGCAAGACTGCAGTCTGCACCCAGGGGACTGTGGTGGATACGGAAGATGACGGATGCAGAGAAGTCGAGAGTGATGGGGACACCACAGAGTCTATTGACCTTGGAAGCGGAGAAGATGATCAAGACGAAGTCAAATATGATCAGGACAATATTGGTGAGTTTCCTATTTGCCTCTTGAAATTCAAAAGCTGTTTTGGTTATCAGAAGTGATACGGAGCAGAGTGACCCAAAATACACAGATCTTAAAAAGTTAAATGGATTTATGTTTTGATCCTGCCTGAATCTTTCTGAAATATTTTGTTACCTTTGTCTCATGTATTTGAAAAACAGTCATTTACCATGTACATTTTGTTCGAGATAAGAAAGCACCATGAATCAAGATGATTTGTTGGGATTGAAAAGTTGCAAATAAATGTTGAATAGATCTGCCCACTGCTGAATTTGCCAATAACGATTTCATTCTCCCATTGTTGTTACTTTGCAGAACTCGCTCACAGCCCCTTTGCTGCTGCTGCTCATCTTTCAGGCTCAGATACAGATTCCATCGAGCTGGACCAGGACTCGGATAATGTCATATTCATCTCAGGACCCAAGAAGAGCCAGACAGCAAAAGCATCCATAAATCGGAAAACTCACCAGAGCCCAGAGGAGGGGCCTGAAGAGGGAAAGGTGAGATCAGCAGTGATACACTCTCCAGGGTCCCCCAGCCAGGAGATGGTTTCTTTCAAGAAGACTCCTGCAGGAAAGGCTTCAAAGAAAACAAAGAAGATGGATATACCAGTGCCAGCAGAAACATCTCCAATCAGTAGGAAGTTCATCAAATGTGGAGAGCCTACGTCAAGTAAGAGACGTGGTGGCTTGGAATCCAGCAGATCACAGAGAAACACAGTACCTGAGACAATCCCATCACAACCCAGTGAAGACTTTACTCTCAGAGCACGTCTGCCAGATAGCAACCCTAAATGTGAAACTGCAGTGATGTCAGGAAACGTTCAGCTGTGTAAAAACACACAGTCACCTCAGACATCGTTGAAGCAAAGATCAAAGGCCTCACCGGAACCTTCCTCTCTGAATACCTTAAGGGCTTCATCATCCAACCAGGAGAGTGAAAGAATGCTCATCTCCCCTCCTGCTCACTATCAGGAAACCTTCATGGCAACTTCCAGCAATGCCAAGTCTTCCATCAGCCAAGACCAATCTCAAGAAAAGCATCTCTCCTCTACAAGAAGCAAGTTATCATTGAAGAGAAAGTCCTGTCCGGAAGAAGTGAGCTCCCCAGGGACGAGATTGGCCAACAAGAGGCACAGGAGTGCAGGTGCTACAGTCACTGAAATCAAACACTGGGATATGGGAAGCAGGCGGAGAAGTGAACGTCTTAGCCGATCAGCGACCATATTACATGAAAACAGCAGCTCCTGTGAAATGACAAAAGATTCAGAAGACATTCCAACCTCCCTTAAAAAGGCTGAACATGTTTCTGAAGGCTGCATTACCATGAAGACCAACAATGATGTGACTGCAGATGTTCGGAGAAGGAGGACGAGTGCATCTTTATCTCGTCCCGAAAGCCAGCCACGGAGCCAGAAATCTTCATCAGGAGGTAAGGCGTCAGTATTGGTGGAAGCCTGTTCCCAGAAGCAACAAGCTGTATCGACAGCCTCACCGCAACTTAAGTTAAGCCAAGCAGTTCACCAAGAAGATGTGAACATTGAGCTAAGTGGGCATCAGGCAAAAGACAGTCCACAAACAATTTCTGGTTCATGCCCGCTCTTTGAAGAAGATTGCTGTAGTTTGTGTTCTTCTCAGAAGCTTACAGGAAGCCAAGATGCATCCCTTCCAGACATTTCACTTTTCAGTTCTGAAGGTTCAGCAAGCTCTTCCTTATCTCATTCAAGGAGTAGTCCTTCAAGTTCTGGAAAATCTTCTAACACTCACAGAAACCAAAAGAGTATCCTTAAGCAGGAGAAGGCTGAAAGTGGTGGTAAGAAAGAATCACACAATTCTGACACTGACCCTCTGCAAAAGAATTTGATAGACTCAACAAAGTCCTTGTTCACTGAAAACAGCTCTGTCCACTCCAAGAAGCACAGCGCATTATCTGGTAAACTTTCTAGCTCACTGAAGTCATCTGATACATCAAGGGCATCACTATCTATTCCCTTCCAAGGCAAACCAGATAATGGAAGACCCAAGAGAGGTTCTGGATCTCATGGAAGGAAATCCCAGGTAAATACCTCTAAACCACCCTCTGAAGAGTTTGTAGCAGCAAGTGAAGGTGCCTCAGTCAGTTCTGAATGCCTATCTGATCCAATCATCCTGTCCCGAAGACACCGTTATGGTCCGGCAGATGTTAGCACAAACGTTCAAGACACTCCTGAAAGTGCAAAAGATAAAGCTTCATCACAGCATCACAGTGCTGTTCGGGGTACAGAGCTAGTCCCAGGAAGTCGAAGCAGGAAAGGATTCAGCTTCAGGATGAAAAGTTCGAGGAATCAGGAAACAGATGTCAGCTCTTCAAGCCAGAGTCAATCAAACACTGGGGTCTCAAAAGATAAAAGTCAGGAAGTCAGGCTTGTAGACTTCAGTTCCAGCAATAGGTCAGTGAAACAGCAGAGCTCAAATAATCAGCAGAAACAACAGATGCACAAAAATGGTGATAGTCTCTGTCCTGAAAATGCTGTGAATACTGAGCCTCCGTCATCTCTTAGTCCCAAATCAAAAACAAGAGCGAGAAAGAGCTCAACTCTCACAGTGGGTAGAGTGAAACAGGCCAGACAGGGAGAAATTTATCTAGATAAAACTGAGAGTCAAACCAGCAGAAACATCAGGAAATCATCTCAGGTTTATGAGGGTCTGTTGCAAAGGGAATCCTATGTAGATTGCAGTGATCTTAACGAAGTGAACCTTCAGAAAGACAGAATAAGGGAACCAAGTCGAAGCCATGAAACTTTCCCTGATGACAGGGTGAGAGGAGATACAAGCGGCCTGAATATTCAGGCAAATCTCAGTGATAGGCAACATGGTCAAGCAGGTGGACGACTTGACTCGAGTGGAGATGTTGAGATGGTTAGTGCTGAGGATGATGAACCTCATTGTGTTGAAGGAGAAGGGATAGAAGGGGCTGATGATGATACTGATGTTAAAGAACATGATGTGGGAGAAGATGAAATTGATGAAAGTGAAGAAGACAGTGATGATGAAAATGACAATAGTGATCAGGATGAGGATATCATCATCCCGCCCACTCCACCAGGCCAGTCAACAGCCAATTTCCACACTCGTAAGCGGCCGGCTTATCTTGTTCATTCAATCTCCTTATCAAGCAACACAAGCAGGCTTTCAACTAGGAGCACTGCATCAAGCCGCTTCAAAGCTCATCACGCAGGAACCAGCTCCAACAAGAAAGATCCATCTCGTTTGAGTCAGAATTCAGGAAGTGGCAAGAAAGATCCATCTCGTTTGAGTCAGAATTCAGGAAGTGGCAAGAAAGCACGTCCTAACCTAACCAAGAATGGTTTCTCTGGGGAAAGTAACTTCAGCAGCAGAAGAGCAAACTCTAAGAGTGCAGCACAGGATAGCGGTAGCAAGGGCGGCTCTCATGCAGAAGACAAAGATATGGCTGACAATTCCTTTCAGAAGAGAATTTTTCCCTTAAGTTACAGTCCTATGGAGGATGATGCGAGTGAAGATGTTGCAGAAAACACCCCAAGCCTCAGCATTTTCCAAGAGTGTGTCAAAGATGAGAGCCCAAAAGATAAGTTGAAGAAAAGCCCCAAATCCAAGTCTTCTTCAAGAAGCAAAAAGAGTCTACCCATGGATCAAGCTCAAGTCCAAGATAAACCAAGAGATGCCAGAGCACAGGGGCATGAAGATCAGAGAGACAGCTTTTTAGAAAGTCCTTGTGAAAGATCATCAGCTGGAAGGATAACGAGAAAGCAGCAGAGTGAACAGTTGCCAGATATCCACCAGGAAGCCAGATGTGTTCAGGGACTTGCCAGGGAAAAAGAAGTCAGCAGATGTGAGACACCGGAGGTGGTCATACTGGAGAAGCTGACAGACGAGGCAGCTGTCATCAAGGACAAAGGGAAAGTTGGCGCAGGCATCTGCCAGGAAGAGGAGAGAGGCCAAGAAGAAGAAGTCATGTTGATTGGTGCGGACCAGCATTATGACAGTAAGTTTCAGCTTTTTCTTTGATTGTAGTTTTTGACTCGACCTCACAGAATGAGAGGCTTTTAAATGAAAATTGCATAAATTAAATCAATAGAATCCCCTAGATAATTTCCAACTTCATCAGGATGCCAAACTGATCCAGATGTCCAAAAAGGGCTCTGTTTGCTCTTTCTAATGCAGAATTACCAGAAAAATGGCCCTTAGACTTCTACTACGGGATCTTGTCCCATTTCATCCCATTTTGTTACAACTTTGAAATGAATAATCATCATGAATCAATCAGTAATCATCTTACACACTCTGAAGATTCAGTCAAGATGTCATCACCTATGTGATTGACTGTTGTGAATTGTTGAACTTTTCTCCGTTGTTTAACAGCCGAGGGCTCCACCTGCTCCGAGAGCAGCGGCAGTCACCACCTGAACCTGACCAGTGCCTCCTCGGTGCTGTCCAGTCAGAGCGAGCTTATGAGCACACAGGTAGGGTTTATAAAAACCACATTCATGGAGCAGAGCACACCAGCATATTACTTGGTGTTGGTTTCACGTGAGAATGGTCGAGGACAAGAACCAAAATTAGAGCACCTTCATTATTTTCACACTCTGGTTGATATTCTCCAATTCTACAGTGAACCATGTAAGGAACAGTTGCACCGACACAGTATGCACACATACATTTTTTAGTCTTTTCTCATAATCTTTAATTCAAACGAGAGATTTCATGGTGTCTTTCTCTTGACCTCCAACCTTACATTTATTTAGTCCTTTTTCGTGTGTGTGTGATGTTTCTTCCCCAGCAACGACTCAAGGCTAAGGAATCACTGAAGAAGATGGCTCTTGAGATTGCCCAAATGGAGGCAGCCCTTGCAGAGGCTGAGTTTGCCGAACATCTTGATAAACACTCTGACACGACCCCTGTCGAACACCCGGATGAAATAGTAGAGCGCATCCAACCATCTGCTTATCATCAGAATCGCGATAAGATTGAATTATCTAAAAAGAGCCAAGATGAAATGAATTCTCAGTCAGATGGAGATGATTTTGACCTGCATGATGACCCTGTTTCTGAGGCTGACCCTGTTTCTGAGGCTGACCCTTGCCAGACCTCAGACGACCCTTGCACCCCAGGTGACCTTTTCAACCCAGAAGCTCCCTCCCTTTATAATGCCCAAGATGACATGACCAAGGATGCTCGCAGTATGAAGCCCATCTCCCACTCTCGAAGAGCTGCACCAGAAAATAACTGCCCATCTCAAAGCTTGAGCAACAATCGCAAGTCATCACATTCAACCTCTAAGCGGTCAAGGTCGGTGATTTCAGATGAAGAATTGGAATCCGAGGAGGATGCTTGTGATGGTTTTAGTGATGCAACCATGCCGGGACAGAACATTAGAAGGCATGGCACCAGCATTGCCTTTGACAGGGAAGTAGCCTGTGTCAGTGACTCGGAAAATACTAAGCAAACGAAGCTGCTGACACCTGGAGGAAATCCCAGTATCCCATCTCCTCTCTCTTTACCTCATTCAACCTCCAAGAGGATGTCACCACATGCCGTGCTGCCACAGGAAGATGCATCAGTAATCGGTGCTTTTCCAAAATCCCAGTTGGAGATTCCTGGCGTCACTACCTATGGGAGTGATTCGGATCTGAGCGAGCAGGAGGATCCACACATATCCTCAGAAAGTCCCCGGTCTCCCTCACCTCCTCGCTCCCCTTCCCCTCCTCCGGAGCTGTCTCAGAGGACGGTCAGGAGGGCGTCACTGGTCAACCTCCCAGAGAGTGTCCGAGCGGTGAGTCTTTTGGTTGAGAAGATCAAATCCCGTCAGGGTTCTGATGAGGGATCATCTGTTAAGGAAGCCCGAAGATCTGGGAAGAGGAGGACTGCCGATGAGTCAAGTGATCATCCCGGGATGCGGATCATAAGCAATTCAGATTCTGATGACGAGGAGTACGGAGCGTTGTCACCAAAGTCACGCTCAAGATTTGGCAAGAGATTGGTACCAAGACAGGCAACAACTCCTGGACAGAGCACTTCAGGCTGGAAGAGCAAGGTGCTCGAGATGCTCTCAGACAGTCGAGCAAAGAGTAAAACCAGGAATGCCCCTAAAACTTCAGGAGGTAAGAAACACACCACCCCTGCCAGGAAATCTAGACAGCATACCCAAGCAGAACCGGAGAGTGAGAAATGGTCACACCATTCAAGAGGTTTGGCCAAGAAGAATAATCCAGGAGAGGTTAGAAAGGACAAGAAAGATGGGCCCTCCGGCAGCAACCATTTGACAAGGAGGGATAATCAGCACCAAGATGAGATTCCAGAGGATGGACCTCCCAGTCCAGTGATTGGACGGAGTCTACTGACCACCCCTGCCGCTAAGAAGAAGGCCAAACCCATGTCCTTTGTCACAACAGGCCTGAACAGGACAGACATGGTGAGTTCCATTGCCAAAATACAGTGATTTAAAGTTGAGCCTCCATTTACTCAATACAGAATAGTTAATCTTTGGGGCAAACATTATTCAGATTTACACAGAACTTTGTACCAAGAAGTTTCAAGTTCAAGTTTCACAGTTCTTTCCTTAAGGCCTTGAGTCTTTAGGTAGTTGCACCATTCTCACGGCATGGGACACCATTTTCTTTCTGAAAGAGGCTTTGATTGGCAATCGGATGTTTTAATTTCCAGAGGGACGTGGAACAGCTTACAAAGCGTTTTGGTTGCCGTTTTGCAAGCACTTTCAACGCCTGCACCACTCACGTCATTGTCAACACTGGTAAGTCTGGTCTAGACATGGACCATCTCCTTCTTAGCTTCATTTGTGTTTTCCACAGTGTCAGTGTCAGTGCCATCTTTATTGTACGTGTCACATGATGTGTCTCCTTGACAAGTGAGGTCAAGCGACCACGGTTTGTCAGACACTGGTCAATATTGCTTGGTACCCACGATATACTTCTTGTGGAGGTTACCAGGAAAAATCGACCAGTTGGTCAGCCAATGGTCCTCCCTCGAACCTGCCCCACATTGTTCAAGAACGTTCCCCTCTCTTTATATCTTATGAACTTGCGCAGGCTGTCAACTTGATAAACATGTAAAAAAGAACAATTTCACTTCTGTCCATTGGGCAATTGAACCATTGAGGCTGTGTTAGAGAAGCTTGCCTGAGTATCCACTCTGGATGTTGCAATGTGTCATTCAGTTTGTTTCTGCATCCGAATTCATGGCTGAGGCTAGCGTTAACACGTACCTATGGAAGCCGTGACTAGGCTAGTGGCCGCAGTCATTCCCCATAGATGCGTGTGCTACCCTCAGTCGCAGCCATGTCTTTTGGACACAGCCCGATTCTACCTTCTTGTTCTTTCTTCTAGATGACGACTTTGTGTGTGAGAGGACATTGAAGTACTTCCAAGGCATCGCAGCCAGAGTTTGGGTGGTGAGCTTTAAATGTGAGTACTCAAAACAGACTTGTTCTTTCTCCATTGGGAAATAAATACAAATTGTGCTTAGCCACTTCGTGCTGGGGTTCTCAACACGGGAGACCTTAGGTTTATACGCATAGCCAGGGGTGCCAAAAATCATACAAAGGAGCTGGGCCTTGTAACAAAAGACCGTACTCGGAACAAAAGACCGAGCTGCTGGGAATTGCCAACTTTTTTTAGTTGTCAATAGCAGAGGTACATCTAATCTGTCATTGTTTTGAAACAGCATACCACTATTTGTGGCATTCAGGGAAAGCGGATTATCACCAGGGAAAAAGTACTCCAGCGACGAGCGATACAATACCGCTACATGCTAATCAGGCCGCATTTGAAAAGACGTCAACAGCGCAGTAGGCCAATTGCAGGAACAAAGGAAATTACGCAACAACGCACAATCTGGGCTCTCTTTGCAAGGCGGCAGGCCTGGCTGAAATACTCGGGCGTTAATGGAGGTTGCCTGTCAGATTAGAGTAGCCACAAGACAGTCATTCGTGCACGTGTAAACGTCCAGTAAATGAAGTTATGAACATTTGAAGAATTTTGAAAATCGAGCATTTTGAAAAATCCCCGGGAACTCGTCATGCAAATTCTAATTAAACCTAACAGCATATGGTCAATATTTGTGGTAATCTTGAGAAATATGGTACATGTTTCATCTTGTGCAGTTTATTTGATTTATGTTCAAACCTACGTGTGCAGGCTTTTGGAAAGCATTGAATACATTGTCCATAAAATGTTCTGATCAATAAAAGTACATTCAAATTGGTAAAACTTTGTCATTGTCATCTCAAAGGCCTTAGAGTTAAACTGCGAATATTTGTCTTTCATAAGTGAAGCTGATCTCAAGACAGAATTGAGTGTGACAAACATTTTATTGAAATATGCACAAATGTAGTTCCCTGTTTTCATGAAAATGACGTTCTCCAGGGGTGACTGCCTGCCTCAAGACCGAGCAACTCCTCTTGGAAGAGCCGTTTGAGGTACAGGGCGACGTCGTCAATGGCCCCTCCCACAACGGACCCAGAAGAGCAAGGCTGTGCCGCGGGCCGTACCCTCTATGCAAGCACGACGTCTGCTGCGTTGGCCCCTTCACTGGCCTCACCAAAGGTAGGATGCACTATGAGGATGTGCCATTCTCACCTTCTCAGTTCTAGCACCCTCTCTCGAAAAACGAGTCAAATGTGTGGCCAAGTGGTTAGAGTTTTCCCCTTCCGATCATAAGGTCCGGGGTTCTAATTCGGTCATGGGGCATACACTGTGGCCTTAGGCAAGTCACTTTACCCTCGTTTGCTTCTCTCCACCCAGGAGTATAAATGGGTATACGTGAAGGCCGATGTAGGGTTAGTGTGGTCGTTGGCCAGGTAACGCCTGAAATGGTTTCACTGGGCTGTACATTCCCTGGGCAGCTGAGACAGTCCTAAGAATGTTTCTTGGCATGGTGAGCAGGGGTAACAGTGACCTACGGCACCATGAGCAATGCCACTGATGGATATGTACATGTTATAAATATCTTCACATGGTAGTAGTTATCAAATAGTACCCAGAGCAACTTTCTCCAGCACTCGGTAATTGTTGTTAACACCGCACTTCAGATGTGGCACTTGTACCTCCTTTGAAGAAGTCAATCAACATTCTTGCAAATGTGAATGTTAGTGATTGTGAGATTGCTAGCTGAATAAACGTTGTTTCCCATGGTCTCAGAGCAACTGGTCTCCTTGCTGGAGCTGATGGGGGCAAGCACTGTCCAGCACCCATCTCTCTTCCCCTACAAAGCGGGGCGCAAGGTAGTCATCATCGCTCAGGCAGAGGCCACCGATTCAGAGCACGATTACGACGGTAAGACCACAGTCCAAGAATTAACCATTGATTTTATCAGACTGCATTTCTGTGGAATTCCACTTCTTCTATGACATAAGTTTACCAGGATTTCTCTTTTTTTTTCTAGCACTTTACAAAAAGTACAGAGTGCCCGTTGTCTCCAGGGAGTGGGTTCTTGACACCATAGCAACCTACAAGATTCAGCCAATGACGGACTACCTTCTATCTGAGAGCGGGAGCTCTCAGCCAGTCATAGATCTCGACAGTGACGAGAACTGAAGCGCTTCATGGTGTGCCACCAAAATAACCAAATGGCAGACTCCCAGCCGTAACTTGGTAGAAGCTCCTGGCCAATCAGATGCCTCAACACTCACCAGACCTGGCAAGAGTGGGAGGACAAACTTCACCAATTTTTACCAGCCTCTCTAAATTTACTCTAGAATTAAATAATGCGAGGAAGCTACTGTGGATTTTATTCAAACCTTTATTATTTTGCTTTTGCTGTACAAATACTTCTAAACTATTCAAAGTATATCACTTTATATATTGCAATCGACCAATGTAATTGGGTGGATGGATGTTAATTTGGGTGAATTTTTGTTATCTTATGTAGATGTTCCAGCAGGCTCAAGGATTATGCTTTTTAAGAGGAGTACTAACTGACACGTTGTGTCCACCTTGTCTTCATTTTTTCACATCTCATTTGTAGCTTCATATTCATCATTGAGATCAGTTAATGTGTGTTGCGATACGCACTTTCAGATGCTTAAAATGATACAAAATTACGCCTTTTTTTACTGCACTAACTCAGTAAGGTTGAAAGTTGTACGTCTGAACTGATTTCATGAATGAGTATTTTCACTGTGAGTACTTTCTACAAAGCACTCTAACTGAACTCCTTACTTAGCGTAAATACTCAGTTATAGCCAGAGAGTTGAACTATGCAAAACAACACGAACTCTTAATCTGAGTATTCCATCAATGCATGTATTCATATGCTTGGGATTTTCCACATCTAGTCAGTACCGACATTTAGTTCATGTCATTTAGTTCATGTTACGTAGTGTTGGTCAAATGCCAATTACGAATGAACTTGTTTTGTGGCCAAAAAAAGCTGTTCTTTTACCCAAATCTTACATTTCATTGTGTAAAGTCTTTGAATGCAACTCGCTGCAACTGAAGACTTCTGAAGGATTTGGTGGCCCTATCCCGGCATTATCCTACTCGGCGCTTGAAAGTGAGGTTGTACCAAAGGTGTAATGTCCTTAGTTTTTGGACCCATCAAAAATGTAGAGGGCTCCACGCACTGGCTTTGACTCATGGGTAGTTTTGTAAGATTGTCACTGTATACAGTTTGATTTGAACCAATTGTACTCATTTTATAGCCTTTGAAATTTCGATTCAGTGGACTTTAGAATTTGGTTAATTTTCAAACTATGCATTGATGACCTATTTTCTTGGAATAAAGAAAATGCAATTCGAGATTATGTGTGTATTTAACAAACTTTTTCTGAATTAAGTCGTTTTATGCATGGTTAACAGTGAAACTTGCACAAAGGTCATTCAATAAATGCGGTCATTCTGTAGACTCTTCCTCGCCCTGTTACATCCTGGTGTAGGATTTTTGTAATTTCAGAACACATTCCTTAATTTCCATTTGTGCTTAAGTAATGCAAATTAGCTGCCAAACAAAAATGGTTTGAAGTCAATTTCAATGATACATGTATATCCCTCGTTGACTTACACAGGTCAGGTGTAAGGCACACGCCTCTAAATTTATAGAATGACCACTTTTGACCATTCATTCCTTGGTTCCCCTTGAAGTCGTAGTTAACGTTGCATTGGCACCGTCTTCCCCCGTTCGATTAACACTTCATCGGCAATTTGTGAAGCTGTCGAACTAGCGTGCAGACTTCATTCAATCACAGACGCACCTGTTTCATTCATTTCCTGTGCGTCAGTGTTTAACAGGGAGGGGATAAACGGTTATTAATCGTATACTTACATAACACTCAATGGAGTTGTGAAATAAGGTTATTTCCTTCACTTTGAACAAAATTTGATTTGACCAAACTTGTGTCCCTGAACCCTTAAATCGGGTTCATTCGCGCACTTGGAGCTGGATCGCCTCTCGACAACCTGTTCAGAAACTCTTTAATTTGAAGGAAACTTCAATCTGCGACATCTGTTCAACTAATGCAGCACGGTTCCACTTCCATTTTAAACACCTTTGATTAAGCCGGTATATCCGTGTAGAAAAATGCCATCTACGTGTAATGGATTTTCTTCCTGTTAACGAATAGCAGAAGAAAGCCAATTCTAGACTCCCTTTCTTCCAAAATAAAAACGCCAAATAACACTCAGTGCATTTGATTCATTTTTTGTCCATTCGTCTCTGCATAGGGAGCACCGCTGAAACAAAATACCTCTACAAATTCTGTGATTTTCTCGAGTGTTTTTTGGGAACAGGTGAAGGTTCTGGTCAGGATGACACTTCAGCTGTTCCCAGCCAGGTTATTGAATGGATACCCTGCACGACATGCGGAACCCCTGTTCCGCATGTCGTGGACAAGGGGACAAGCTGTATACCTTTGCAGGCCGCATACAGCATGCCTACCGCATCCCCCTCGGAAATATGAAAGGAATTCCAAAGATTCCATCAACACAAAAGAAGACACAATAGGGGAGGGTACCCTTTACCGCATATGTTGCATCATATGATTGAGTGACAGTTGACAGCATTGGGGAAACATAACAAGGATGAAACTTAATATGAGCTTACTTGAAACTTTAAAAAATGTTAAACGCCCTTTTCAAACACGCCAGCTTGGCTTTCTATCAAGAGCAGTCTGTACGGACCATTGTTCTGGACGTAAAATACGCATGCTCTCTTCCCAGTGAAGCGTTTTAAAGTGTACAAGTACATGGACAGTGAACAGCTAAATGGCATTCTAACGCTGGCAACCTCTGGGTTCAGTAACGTGGAGAAAGACCGGACTGCGAGGCCTACTTGGACCCGTCGAAACTGGTCGTCGAAGTACTCAGAATTGCCTTACCCCTAACGGCCGTAAAGCCAAGGAAAGTCGCCCAGGAGAGACGACACAGAACTGAAAAAAAGGACACAAGAGGAAGCCTTTGCGTTCTAGCTGGCAGGCGTACAAGGAGAAAGCGGTGTGGGGGAAAACAACCGTCTTACCCGGACTCCCCGCACTTCCGTGTCGCATTGAGGGCCAACGTTGTGTCACACTTGTAAAAGGCTTCAATATGAGCACGCTGGACCTGTGGTCCAATTATAAAACGGTTAGTGCTTTAATGATACTCATTCTTTTTATATTACCAAATTGGGAGCAGTGGAAGTAGGCCCTACGGTATAGACTCAGGGGATGCCAGTCTAGAGACGGAAAGGAACCATCTTGGAAAGAGTTCCACATGCGGACGCCTTGACACCCCGTGCATAAACCCTTTGAGACTGGTCTGAAAAAATTCCTAGTGTTTTCTAAATAAACGACTCGGTATTTTCCCCCAAACTGAACTTTTCTGGACATATGTTTTTGCTTTCTGATGCCTATTAAGTCACTGTAGGGAATAATTACTGGCGTCTAGTCTGTATATGGGACTCTTTCCCTAGCGTATCTGGTTTGAGAGTATCGCGGCTAGCCGGCTCCACAGCTCTTCGATACACGTGAACTGAGTTCACGTGCACGCTCTCAGCAGATAAGTTCTTTCCGTCCCTTTAATTTGACCCGTGAACCCTCCACTGTCACCAAGTGCACTTTCCACCTTCCCGACCGCAGGATAACAGTAACCCTGGTGTAGTTCACATGTGATCATCGTCACGATAGCGGCGCCATTTCCTTGCGCCATTTCCCGTATTTGCTTTGTCTCATGACTGTGAATGCTTGCAGCCTGGAAAAACACGTAGACACATTTTGCCCTCGCAGTGAGATCATCGGTCATTTTATGAAAACCGAATGATGACGCAGTTTATAATTTCCCCTGAAAGTACTTCATTGTGAAATAAGTTTAGTATGCAGCCACAGATTGAACGTATCCAAAAGGTGGGCCCATCCTACCTCCAGCGGTAGGTCTATCTAGGAGGGTAATAGTTACTCGAACAAATAGACCGATTGCGCTCGCTGAGTCACGTGACCTATAGAGCGCCCTCCCATAGCGCCCTCCCATAGCAAAGTGTGTCATAAGTGTCATTTACCAAAAAGAAAGCCGACAATCGGTAAAGTGCTCAGACTACTGATGTTCTGAGCTTCATTTTTGGTAAACAACACTACGTTATAACACACTTTGCTATGGAAGGACGCCATGTTTGATACCCATTGTAAATCAAGTGACTTAGCCGGTGCAATCGGTCTCTTGTGTATCAGTGAGTAGCTTAGCAGTTAAGCGGTAATGGAAGGATGCTTCGTCATCATTTCTCCCAATTCCAACACAACCAAGAGATAAACTTGGTGGAGAGAATATAACAGTATCCCAGCATTTTGTGCCAACTTTATTTTGAATTCATTAAGTCATTTGAATCCATAGTATCTCACTTATATACACTATACACATTCACTGATATAAAAGAAATCGAACGAGTTGCATAATTATATTAATTATAAAAACACAGAGCCCAGTTATTTCAAATCACATCCACAGTTCCTATGCTGATCAAAGGAATCACAATTTTGTCTTACACCGGGACACTTTGAATTTTATTTAAATACTTTTTGGTGAGAAACAAGACATAATATAAATACAGTGATATTCATCCATACTTCTTTTCCCAAGTTTACCCGATAGAAAACTTTTTTGTCCACGCTGCCTCACATACAAAAATGATAATCTGAACATTCAGACAGTAATTCTCGTATATATCAACTCAATTGAGGAAACACTTTCGTAACGCTATGTGTTGGTAGCATCTAATACAATCGAGGTTTGCTTTGTGTTTTTCTTTAAAATATCATTCATTAATATTATAAAATTATTTGTGACTTATTAAACTGTGTAGCAAGCTTTCCGCAAATATAAAACGAGTCGGAAAATGCGTCGTTATTTACACACACAAAGGTATTTTCGTACTTTAACACCAATCATTATCATTCAGATCTCACAGTTCCTGAATCGTGATTCCTCTTTCATCTGTTCTAACGCATGTTCTCTCATTTCCAGGAAAATTGAAAAATCCAATCACTTAATCTCACAGTATCTCGTTCAAATCATTATAATGCAAATTGAATTCTCTCGTAAGCAAAACTTGTATACTTGGCGATTCAGAATAGTGCGCCTCCAAGGTCAAGTTTGCAAACGCGCATCGGATCGACAGATTTTGAGCCCTTTGATTGGTCAATGCGCTGTAAACTCTTGGAGGTGCACAATGTGAATTGCCCGTATTGAAAAAAAAAAGTCCAGGGACAAACATTCACTTATAAAGCAAGAACGAAGCTACGTATATTGCACTTTTATACAAAAGTTTTCTGCTGCAAACGCGTTGATGGACACATCGATATTAATTTATCTGTACATAAAACATATTCGGGACGACATTTATCGCTCCCACAAGATTAACAAAAGAGCACCATTCTGGATCGTCCACTTACCTTTTTTTTAATCTATGTTCTTGAGAAATCCCTTTACAATTAACCAAGTTGTGTTCTCCGAATGTTCTCTATATACATGTACATGCTGTATTTAAAGTACATGTGTAGTTGGTGGAGTGGTATATCTTATACGGTTCGAGAGCACGTGTGTGTCACGCCCATGAGTTTGTTGATTGGAATCCCACCGAAGTGCCCCGTAGTTGTGTCCATAGGTAAGGCTCTTGACCACACTTTTTCTCCTTATCTACATAAACTGGCTAAATGTGCAGTCGGTGGACGTGATCATATACACCATGCTGATTCCTCTCCGGAATTGTCGTGATCATGCTAAAGTGCTTCATTATAACTACCATCCGTAGGTCAAAGCGGTGTTAAGAATGTCAAATTACCTGATAAGAAATGAGAGCTTTGCTCAAAAGCATCGTGGGTCACAGCTTCGAAGTTTATAAGAACAATGCTGGACAACAGTCACAGGATTGAACACCGAGAGGTCAGTCCAAAATTAAAAGTCAGTACTCTTGATTCACATGACGATGCATCCTCGCGATTCTCTCTCGACCACCACCGCCTTCACCCTGACGGGGGCCTGCACCTTGGACTCGCTCTTCTTGCGGATGCTGAGACGGCGGAGGGAGGTGGTGCTCAGGCCTGGGAGTGTGCCGGTCCTGCACGCCGACGGCAGGTCGATGTAGGACTTGTGGAGTTTGAGCTTACCCATGGCGGCAAGGGACGCGACCTCGAAGAGCTCGTGGACGCTGGACGGGTTGGTGCGGGCCGAGCACTCCACGTACGCCGCCGCGCCGATCTGTGAACCGATCTTAGCTCCCTGCAAATTGGCATTCCAAAGATGAACACATATTTATTTCAATTAGTCGCACCTTGTGCTAACTTACTGGGAGCAAATCACTTTGAGCGGTACTCGCTCAACAAAGAAATGTAGGGAAACAGATGCCGCAATCTTCGCTAGGGAAATGTAATCCAGTTGAATAATAATGGTCTGCTGAATTTCACAGATGCGTTCTCCACATTATAAAGACCGCTCTGATTGTCTGCTGCCCCCTAGCGGCAATCGTTACCAACCCCTTGTCATGGTTTTTCTAAATTTCACAAGACTAACCCACGCTTCCCAGTTCCCCACAACAATTCGATAAAAACCAATCTCTTCTTGGCAGCCAACTTTAACGATGGGTGTCTAGTGGACGGATTTTTTTATGGGTGTCTAGTGAATATGAAGTGACAATCTTTGTAAAAATTTTAATCAAAAGGCTCCTCTTAACCACTTTTTCTCGTCTTTGTAGCTTCAGTTTGTTCACCTTCCTAGTTTCACCTTTTTATTACAATTTACTGAACCGTCCGAAGGATTTAAGATTCAGAGCTAGTGTATATACCGTGTACGTGACGATTGCACTACAGTGTTGTTCACTTGGATTAAGCTGCTTCCAAGCTTGCCTGGAAACTTCCTGTTCCGGTCATGAGTGTGTTCCCTCGATAACAAGAGGTCATGAATATTACTTTTGTTCAGAACAATGGCAATACGGTCTGGAAAACCCGCGTACAAATCAATAGACTTCACTAAAGTCTGTACAGTGTATTGTGTAACTTTAAACCGAAAAAAGCTGAGTTATTTCGAACCATCTCACAGCCGGGGAGGGGCGGATTCCCTCCCCCAATAACTCTGCTATCCCCTACTCGATCTATTTACACATCAATTTGCATATAAAGACACCTATTATCAACACCACTGGTAAGCTTCAATTCAATCCGAGTTAGGGTTTTAGTGTTACGGTCATTTGAAGTTCAGGGACACAGGCTCTGCTCCCGTGCATCGAGCACGCCCATGGAAAACATGTCTCCGGGAAAATGGGCGCTACACGACCGCTCCGAGCGGAACAAAAGAGGGCGTGGTTTGTTTGTTTGTTGGTACTCATCGTATAGGCGTGCCATAAGACGCGCAGGTATATGCGCGTGTGACGCGGAGCACGCGGCTGAGTACGCATATCTAATTTATTTCAGCATGTACGGTCTTGGCGTACAGGCAGAACGCGTGCAAAAATTCGCTTGTAACCACCTGTCTTTCTTTTGCCGATTGGGGGTGCACTTCAGCTCGATGCGGATAGTATGCCCGCCCGTAAATATCACCAGAAAAAACTCTCTGAAGGCCCGGCGCAAAAAAATACATTTGTGAAGTTGTTCGGGAAAAAAATCCAGGGGTTCCGCCCCGACTCTTTTAGGGTTAATCCCAATTCAGGGCGCAAACATCGCTAACTCAATTTTCCTCCAGTCTTAACCGCACAAAGAAAGGTCAGGGTCGATCAATATCGCCTGAATCGGAGAGCTCAGTGTTTGAAGTGAAGTTGAAATAGCGGTCTTGGACTTGAACCAAGACTCGACTATGAGTGTGCGTGTCAATTAAAGTGAATTTGGCACGCTGGAAATAAAACAATGGGATCCTTCGACATAGACCTACGTTAGGAAATGTGGGTTTCAATGCACGCTGAGGGAAAATCAATCTCATAAAATGCACTAGAGAGATGTGGGTACCATAAATTCTGAGGGATATCAGTTGATATTGAGAATAAGCCTATATTTAGTGAAAACAACTACACAATTTCCACGATTCGACTTTAACTACATGTGATTGCTCTGTTGGTAGAGCACCGGTACGGTGTTCCGGAGGTCGCAGGTTCACATCCCGCTCCAGTCAATTTCTTCGCTCATTTTTTGTAACAACACGTGACTCAGGTCAAAATAGAAATGGGAACATAGTAAGAAGGGCTAGATTGGAACCTTTCCAGCTTGCAAATAAATGCTGCCAAAGTCTGGGTTCCGGGTGTATTTTGTTTTCACGTTGGAAAAAAAACTATCGATATCAGTGCTTTAAACTGCCCCTTTGTTTACGCCATCCTCTTTAATTACCTTACAATACGGTGTAATTCCTAGAAGTACCTGGATCGATCATTACCACATGGTTTCATAGTGACGCGCTGGTGCACAATCTGGCCGGATTATGGGTCATGCTATGTCCATGCTGGTACGCGTCACAATGCAACTCGCGTGAGAATCTCATTTTCTTTCGGGGCTGGCATCTGTGAGTTAATTTTCCAAAGGCTGCTCGTATCAGCTAAAGAAGTTATCAGTGATGGCTTTCACACGTGTTCTCGCGGATTCGGCTGACTCTGGTGAAAATTGGCTCTGTCGGTTTTTGGCTGCGTTGCCAAGCAGGAAATGGGAACTCGGGCTTGCGAGATTATCGGAATTTGCCGTTATATCCATTGTACTTTTAATTGGCGACGACTGATGACTTGAGTGACTGTGTATATTCCGGTGGGCCAAAAATAACCGTTATTTTGGCTCGGATTCAAGAAATGCATTACCAAGACCCGCGGAAGTATATAGGAATTCTTTAGTGCCACAAAATGTTGGGATTCCGAAAATCTCAGCAATATTTGCAAGTAGTTTTTCATATTTATATCAATAATATTCGTGAAATACTTTACACGAAAAATCTGTTCACTGATGAAGCTTTTTGTCAAAACTTGGTGTTAATTTCTGGACATACATCCGTCTAAAGAAATCCCAAACAGGGTCATTCATTTGGCCGTTGCAACACCAAAATCACATAAACTCAAGGAGTTTGTAACACTTTGTAGGGTTAGTCTCCTCGCCCTTGTGATTATGTGTTCTAAAGTGAGTCTACTAAAATATTTGTGACTTTGCAATTTAGGGTTTTTAGTCATCCTATGGGAGAACTACTTGATAGCGATTTACTTCGCTTTTTAGTAATCCCGTAGGGGCATGCAACTGTTTTGGTGTTTGGGTCTAAGTCTTTTTAGAAGGTTTGATGTTACATTTTAACTTTGTCTTCTTTATGTCTATACTACATGTAATTTTTCTCTCTCTACTTATTCTGTTTTATCCATTGTAAATTTGACCTGCACAATAATAAATGAAAAAAAAATGAAATGAAATGTGTCCAGTACACTCCCTGGTTAGTACATAAACAACTTGAAGGCTGTAAATGGTTTCTATTTCCAGTTGCCACCAACATTTGGGTCGAAAGTTTGTAGTCTGTACTTTCAAACTGTAGTCTAAGGTTATTTGTAGGTCAATTAATTTGGGACCTCTAAACTTTAAGGGGTTAGTTGTAATGATATTTACCCTGTCATGAGACACCGGTATTCCTCTGTCTTTGGAGAGTTCCGCCATGACCTGGATGTTGTTTCTGAGATCCATCTTGCAACCCACGAGAATAATCGGACTAGTTGGACAGTGCTTCCTAACCTCCGGATGCCACTGCATGTACACGAAAGAATCGATACATTCTGTAACTCTCGGATAACAGACACTAGAATCGATACCAGACAATCAAGTGCATGTATTTTGATCGTTATCATTTTGAATTACGCTCTTTCCCCCGTCTCTCAGAGACCTCGGCCCAGTGCCATTATTGAGCTGCTACTTAGAAAACGTCGCTCATCAAATTGATGTCCTCAGCCAAAGACAGCTGGGAACCAGTCACAACAGATATGCACTGCATGGCATTTGGCTGATAACCTACTTTAATTCGCTGAGCAGATATCTCCTTGGCTCAGCAAATTTCTGCCCATTAGCAGCTATCTGAGATTCAATACTAGGTTTTGTCCTTATACAGCCGTATGTATTCACAGAATTGCTTCCTCGTGTGGGATTCGAACTCGCTATCAGTGCCGACGTCTTAACCACTCACATGTGACTTCACTTGAGCGTGCAGTGTGAACATATTTGTCGGTTTGGAGGCAAAACCCGGTATAAACTGAACACTTCCCCGAGGGGTAATTTCGTTGTCTTTGAAATGTGCCCCTGTCTTGATAACAACAGCAGGAAGATTTGCATTAATTCCAATTACCACGCCTCCTGTGAAAATGTAAATATTTCGACACCAACATAAAAAAAAATATGCGAAGTGTCTCTCCTTTAAATGACTGATCCGAACTTCTGGAGTGATTTATGCATGGAAACCTCTAATAACGAATTTATTAATAACTGCGCGGAGCGTGACCCCCAATTGGGACATGCGCAAATCCAGGAGGAATGTTCGGTGCAGTAGCACTTTCGAAAACGCCCACACAGAAAATGCACGAGGTAAAAATTCCCCCCCCCACTAAAAATGTTACCATTGCAACTGACTGTAGTCTTTAGATCGGTTATAGTTTAGCTTTTTGACACTTTACAGTAAATTTACTTCCACAGCTAAGTAACTCCCTCTGATGATGTATTTCATCAAGAGCTCGTCAACTGCTCGTCAAGGAAACCCAATTTAAAAAGGACCACATTATACTTGAATGCTTTGAATTGCAGGCATGTCATTTCCCAATATTAATATCTTACAGACGTCTGCACCGGCCATCTGCAAAATGTCAGCGTTGTAATGTGGACTTAATCATATGCGGTACTGGTTGTTTACGGACGATGGAATATCAGCTATTTGCTTTTATAGCATGGTAAAACAAGTGTGTGAATGCTATTTCACCAGTACAAGTCATGTGTTTTTTTTTCAAAATTGGAATTTCAACGTGATATTTGATATTCGATTTCGAGCTTCTTTCGTCTGCGACGTAGTAGGCCTATACGTGTCGGCATGTACATGTATCTACCGTAGTTTGAACCACATTATTATATCCAACAACTCGATGGGTTGAACCCATCATTCGGTGTATAGTGCGTTACGGTGTTATCTACCAACCTTTCGTACGACGTTGTGCAGTGTGAAGGGCCGGCTGATGTCAAAGCATATTAGGGCGATTGTGATCTCGTTATACGACAGAGGTCGCACACTGTCGTACTCTGGTTTCCCTGTGGAAGGAAGGAAAAACATGTATAAAAGTGTTCCACGAAAATGTGCAAAACCAGTAACATCTAGTAGTAATAAACATGCCAGAGGGTAATCGCGATTTTTTTTTTTTGAGAAAAAGAACAAACTCTACGCGTCAGGTCTATCGCTCTTTTGGATGGTACGGTAACTCAACACCGACGGCTGAGATGGAATGTATATTTTGTGTATTTTACTACCGCACTGCTGTTACTTTCACCTGTCGCACTTGCATAGTTGGGGTAAAGGTTGTCTATAAATCAAGACGTTATGGCTGTCGTCGAGAGCAACAGCGTCGCCCGAGAAGGTCTGGGTCTTGTGAGGTTAAAGAAACTGTAGTGTTAATGGTCACTCTCTTATTTTCAAAGCGAGAAACTAGGTTAGACATTTCGAAGTGGAAAATATCACCCTTACTTGAGAATGACCTATCATGCGCCCTTCAGTGGAAACTGCAGTTTCAGGGCGTAACTTGCACTGTTGAGCATTTATTTTGTCTCACTGATAAGCGATGTTGGGACATGTTATATTTATTCAGAGAAAATCTATAGTCATGATTTATTTAACGGGTTGTGCCATAGGACGTATGGTATACCAGCACAATAAATCGAGTCCTTCACTAGCTATCTGGAGATGGTTTCTCGGCTTTGAAAGTCGAACTGTGACTGGTCAAACCCTTTTTAATGGCCGGTTATGTGACTGTATGCTAAAGATGGGAAATTGATGCAGACAATTTCAAGGGTGCAAAATGGCGGAAAACTCCTCAGCGGCGCCCACTGTACGACAGTGGTTTAACACGACAGACAACCGTCCGGAAGGAGACGGGCCGTGGTGGGCGGGACGGCCGCCTCGGGATCTCGCCAGCCGGACGCGGGTCTAACCTGCCGGAGATAGCCCCCCCCCTTCCGACGGTCGCTCTTCAGCTCATCGCCCACAAGATAAATCTCGTTTTGACTCGGTTTGACTTCGTGGACGGGGAATCCGACCCGCAATGCCGACAGGCTTAGGACGAGCAACTGCGCCACGGAGCGCTTGCGCAGCTGCAGCTGCACGCCGCTTGTAACTTCCGCGTTGATGTCCATCACCACAACTTTCAAAAAGTCTGGACTCGTATCCCCTCATCTCTGCCAGGGTACACTTGCGCATGTGTTGATTTCCTGAAGTCAAAGGGTCACCTTTTCAATCTCGCACATACTGTTCTGGCAAGACCCGCGCATGCGCAGACTAATCATGCGCACACTATTGGCATAAACATTCCTCATTCGCTGAAGACCTTACAGCTTTCCGAGCCCAACGACTTTCTGAGCCTAACGCCAACGTCGTTGGGCGTACATTTGTACAACTCCAGTTTGCAAGGTTTCGAGAGCTTCCCTTGACCACCACCAAGGTCTGGGCCCTAGGAGATCAATTATAGCTCGTAACCAACCTAATTTGGCACTTGAAAACTGGCACCAGATTAACATAACAATGCACTTGCGGTTGCAATAGTCATAACACAAAACCACCTTTGACAGACGTACCAAAACACAGTCTGTGTAATGCAATTATACGGCTGTCTACAGTATGTTTGTCGTGAAAGAATTTGCACAGGTCATTTCACGGTCCTTTTGTTTGTAACAATAGTCTGTCAGTGCTCTTTGTAGTCTAAAACTCTTCCACGTTGTATACACACGTGTATTCATATAAGTGCTACAAACAAATACATACAACTTCGCTCCTGTCGATTCGATTGACTTCATTTCCAAAACGGAAAACCTTTCCAAATGAACCTAGCTCATTAGAGGCTATCTCTCGTCGTTTCGTTTTTTCCCCCTTTCCTCTGTTTATATTTGTTGCCAAAACGAACGATCTGAATCACTTTCTAATTACAGTCAACCCTGGTTGCATGAGAAGGTTGCTGCGGACTAGCCAAATTCCATTGCTGTAGGCACAACCTTGAAATGACAAGACTATGGGAAGGGAAAACGACGGGAAACGAAAGAATCCGGGAGACTTCCGACCTCAGAATTTGAACCTCTTGGCAGGGTTTTTTTATGTTCTACGGGATTTTGTTATCCACCAAGAATAAATCATTTGGGTTGTGTTTTTTTTTTCGTGTATTTTCCACCTCGTATTTCTCACGTTCTTCCAGACCTGACATGAGAAATTCCGTTCCACTTCGCAGCAGAAGGGAGGGAGTGGTTACAGTATTCAGAACAAATTCGTCAGTCATGTGTTGAGTACACGCGACCAGTTCACTGCCCTGTTTGCGCATAAAATTCCGGAGAAGATTATCCAGGGAAATCAGAAATACATCCCCATAGCAATAACAAACAGCCCTCGCGCCCCAGTGGGAAAAAGATAAACACCTCTCAGAATAGGAATTCGTGGAGAAAAAAAACCACTCCAACCAACGCAGAAAGAACGAAAATGTCCCTATAACAGTTCTGAACCCTGCAATTTGAATGTGGTTTGACACGCACCCGTAAGGAGCTGTTCAAAGTTCATGCAAAATATCATTTAAATGCATTTTAGTTACAAGGACTTGAGCCTCATTATGCTGCTTGCGAAATACTGCCTAACTCTATTATTTTTAGAAGTGCTAATGCATACTTTCCGACACCACGCACAGTTTTTGAGACATTTCGTTTTGTCAACATCACTCCGTATATTCTTGCTGGTATCTTTTATCCTCGCAGTCAATTCCACGTATGGCCTATGCCACAAACCACTTTCGTCGACCGCTGGATTTTGACATGGAAGTGTCCTTTAATAAAAATATCACAAAGCACTCTAAAACCCACTAACTTCGCGACTGCAACTCCTCAGATCGGCAGTGATAGTGACGTCACAAACTGAACTGGTCGCGATACCGACCTTGATTGATGTTCACGTCGGCCTTCGTGGCCCAGCGTTGCAATATTTTGAGAACGGCAAATCATTCAACTTCTGACTCGGCGGAGAAGGTGGCGTAACACGCCTCCGTATTTTCTTGTTAATTTTACACGTGTTCACCTCAGTAATTGTTCTCGTGACCTGAGGTTGAAAAAAAAAATGCCTTGTCATGCTATATGTTTTTCTTTTGTCTGTGAACATGATTTACACAGGGGCTTTAAAACTCGGTGTAGGAACGGCCGTGTAATTTATGTTACCAGCAATATTTCTGATTGTTGGCACATGAATCCATAACATCGAAGTTGCGTATACTTTCAAAGTAATCTGTAGGCACGTAACAGTCACCTACTCACCTTGAAGTAAGTGACGAGGAAATTAATTTGTAATGGGAACCACCCCCGCGGATTATTCCCTTCATTTCAACTCTTGACTAATCCGGGCAAATATTAAGTGTATTGATGCCACTTCATCTTCACCATCGGCCGTTTCTGTCGACCAATCTTCCAACCGCTGGGATCACCAGAGGCGGTTGTAATGCAGCCGACGAAACCGTGTAAAAATACTGGTACATAAACGCACCTGCAAAAAAAAAAGGAGCAATCCTCGCTGGTCTCCCATTGTTGCGCGATCGGGTCACGGCCGGGAAAGTACAGGGTATGCCTAGGGTAGGACCGTGAGACTGACCCAAACGAAACTGAGAAATGACACCAAAAATTCCCAGTCCCACAAGGGATCGCGCTAGAACCGTGTCCGCGCTCCAACAAAGTGGACAAAAACGATCCCTTTTGGAACAAACAAAAATCTGTCTGAATTGGAAGGGATCGGGTGGGTGGTTCTCACCGAAGCTCGAATTTGGGATTCAATAAATGAATAAGTCATACATAAAAAAAATCACTTGCATTTATGGACTTTGATTAAAATGAATCGGTTTGTGTGTGGTCAATAAAAAGTCTGATGGTCAAGTGTAGTCTTCACGTTTTTGAGATACCGGTTGAGTATTTTAAAGAATTTGGGTCAAACGTTAAGTGGCATTTTGATTTCCCATATTGTGTGCAGTTACTATGCACAGTTTTTATCATTCACCTTTTTCTAAAAACTATTGCCGAACAAAAAAAAAACACAGCCTGTAAGTAACCATGGCTGCAGAGGCGATACGGATCTCAGGAGATTGATTGGCGGTCTGAGCGCACGACAAATAGTCTGCGGTGGACATAACCCACCAGCGTGGCCTCGCCGACCCCTCGGACCGAATGTGTCAACACCGATATGCTATCCCCCGCGCCCTGCCATTGTCACTTCGGCCCCGTCCAGTGTATTCCGGCACGGGCGCCGTTTCCCACGTGGACCCTCCATTGTCTGACCCTCCAGCTTTTAAGTTCCCCCAAAATAGACTTTGTGCGCTCCTGTCTTTTTTTTTTAAATAAATTCTGTTGTACTTGTAGGACTTCAAATCGCCGAACGAGGGCGAAGGGGTTGGCGTTCATAAGCTTTTACGCACTGAACCAAATGTCCGGGGGATAAAATTACGACGGGTCCGGTCCGCAACGCGTGGCCCTATTAAACTCAACAGACACCCCAGGGTTGTATTGAAAACCCCTGGTCAAATAAAACCCCAAATCAATTTGAATAAAACAGGCTGTGTGGCAGGGCAAATGGACCGAAAGGCGAAAAAAAAACCCCGCTTTCCGAAATGAGATTAGTTTCACGCATGAATTGTCTGCAAAAGCAAAGTGTGTTTTTCGGGTGAATTCAGCCGAGACAGAAGAAAGCATGGAATCTGTGAAGGCGAAAGCGGATTCCGGCTGAACAGGTGGTCGACGGCGTGGTTACTATTTAACTGTAATTATACTGATAATGTGAAAGCCCTCTTCCACTTCACGCCTTCTTGGTAACACTACCCCAGCCTTGACCCGGTATGTAACTCCCTGGGGCTATAACTGCATGTAACTGTATATTCATTACACTAATAACGAATGTTTTTGAAATGGTCAGCCAGCAAATCTTACCCACAATACCACGCAAAGCCATTTTCATTCTACCCTTTGGCATCAATTTTAGTGCACTGTACCATGTTTCGCTCGTTTCTTATATACAAGTTAACGTTACTTTTGCGTGTCTTTGAAATATATTACGGTGGAATTGTTGTTCAATTGAGATTCACGTACCAGTTTTAATTTAAATTTCTGTTGCCGCCATCCCCAATTGGTGCTACGCCCCAGGGAGAATCTACTCAATATGGCCAGTAAAATTTAATGACCCAGGGAAAGTCTCATGACCACTTCGTTTTTGTTTTGAATCCCAGGTCCGGTCACAGGTCCACGCCCCGTGGACACGACGCGACGCGTGTCTGAGTCAGTTACATTATCACCTGCCCACCACGGCATTCCGCGCATTCCTCGTCGACTCGAACCCAGCACGCGAGCTCCAATACCTCATAATCGTCCGCGCGTGAGGCTTATCCTTCTTCCTTCTTTTCAGTCAATTTTAGTCCCCAATTTGAAACAGATGCGGAACCATATTATTTTAAAATTCGAGGCTGGATATACTTCGAAAATTCACGGCAGGAATGTTCCCGTACTTTCCTGTGAATATAAAATTCTCTTTGTGCGCAGCACGCGTCGGAAATCATTACGGTCTCCATTAGTCGAGACGAGTTGCAAGAGAGTGTGACTGCGTAGGCCTATATACAAAAACTGGTTGTTGAATTACGCCATATGGAATTTATCTCACGGTTTATCAAGTCATGCGCATATAAACATGTATATTTTTCACTATCGATCGGCTACTTGTTCTTGGCTGAAAATGAAACCGAGTTGCCACCAGTGGCGAGACTTAATACATATTTGTTTGCACTCTCGCTAGGTTTCTTCATTTCTATAGTGTGAAGTATTCTCCAAGTTTAGTCCATGCCTTTCTGTAGAACTCCTTGCCGGAATTCGGCGGCTCTCCACTAAATTAATCATCGCTCGCAGCTTAAGCGCAGTGTCAACAATTTCACTCGCCCGCTTCTTCTGTGTACAGCCGCCGCCCTGGCCGACCTTTGCCTTTCTCATTAAAATATGCGCAAAATTGTTACCAGAGCAGATAAGATTGAACCGAGGTCAGATCTAGAGTTGAATATGAAACAAGTGTCCGGTTGCGTTCTCTATAGGTTTAACGTCGCGCAGTCAGGATTTTATAAAACGCTGAAGTCGTGTTTCGACAACTTGGTCACAAGTTGAATTTGTCGAATCATCCACGATTCTGCAGTAACATTTTTTTTTTTCGAAAATGTATCGGTTGACGCATGGTGAGGTGTGTGCCGGCACTTTGCGGGGTTACATAAGATCGTCACGTATACGCGTACACGACAATTCCTTGTAAACATTGAGGAAATGCAACATGGGAATTTTCCAGCCGTATGTTGCAACAGCCCAGCACGGTAGGGAAGAGTGGAGACCAATAGTCCGACGTAATTGTCACACTGGGCTTTTCTATATAGAAATACTGAAATCTGACCCATTTTGGTGAGAATGTTGGTCCTCTGGCCAACACCTTCGCGGCACTGGAGTTCTACGAGATTTCGCGGCAGATTAATGCCTACCCAACGAAAAAAAAAATACATGCTGTCCCAAAATTACCGGAATATTCGAACATGCTCTCAAAACATCTTGTTGGAGTGGTTCTTTGGCTCTCTTCTCAAGGTCATAAAAACGGACTGTTGTGTATTGTCTTCGCGCTTACTCATGATGTTTAGCAAAACCTTGCGAAAGAAAGCTTCTCATTATAAGCCTTTTGATGCATGCTGCGAGTGTTGTAGGGAGTACCCGACGTGATTCATCGTGCATGAAATGATGAATCACGGCGCCATGAATAATGAACACGCGACAAGGGTTTCGGCGGCAAAACCAAGATGTCACAATTATTGGACGTGTCGTTCGTTTAGGAGTGCGCTTTACACGGTTACTCATCAATCTGATTGGAAGAGTCAATTGAAAGTGCCATATCTGCAACGGTGTTGCCATGAGAACTGGATTAGCCAGCCAACCCATCACTTGTGACTTTGCTTAATTTTCTGTGACATCATAGATGCAGTCTTTGGTTTGTTGATGAATGGATAAAAACACGACTGACGAGGGAACAGATATAGCATGTCTGGAATTAAAAAAATACAAAAAAGTAAGCCACTGTGAAAAACAAACTGTGATAAACAAATAAGTTTTTTCAGGACACAAATTCCCCCCAAAACAGCATTCTAAATCTGGGATATTTCGAAGGCCACATTTTTCGCAGTAACTGATGTTTTTCCCACGGGAGGATCTATAGTTATCTGTTTTTTGTTTTCCTGCAGCTATTTTTACACTTGTCGAAAGTCTTGCGACAGATCCCAGAGAATACTGGCTTCCCCCGGGGGAACATCGCTTTCAAAACAACAGGCAAAGCCAGGGAGTTCCCCTGCAGCGAGACAACCGAATGCCTAGCTGGGTGACTCAGAGGCGAGTTCACCGCCATGACATCTCCATGGAATTTCATGACATCATCATTCACACGTACGGGTCCAAGCTCGTCCGCTAAAAACCCATCTGGACACCCGCGTCAATCTTCACAAAAATGAGTCACCTAATGAAATAATTCGCAATTTCATGTACAAATCTTCGACTTGCACGGTAATCCAGACGGATTTGGGAACTTGCTGCTTGTAGGGAACCAGTGGATTTGTAGCTGTGTCGGCATATCAGCCGAAACCGCTTTCGTTTTCGTTCAGATTTTTTAAAATCAATTTCCCTTAATTTTCAATTGGTTGTCAAGCGAGTACCATCCTCGAGAAATATCAAACCGCATCAATGCAGAAAAATGCAGTACACAAATTTTACAACTTAATACTTTAAAAGGTCCCCAGGACGATAACACGACATTTATGGGAACACTTATTTTTGTTCAATATTCGCAATGTCGACTGCCATGAGCTGGCAAGCCAAACAAAGAAATTGTTCTACTCTTCTTGATGGAGATCAGGAATGCGTACCCTGCGTGCAGCTCCGCGCAGGTGGCTCCTTAGTATATTCATAGAGAAAGGACACATGGTATATTTGTTTTGAAATGGAGTCGACTTGAACTTTGCATAAATCAATCACCACTTGCCAGCGCCCGACGTATGTGCACAAGTCATGCACGCGACTTCGTGCTTAATATCATTCAACGCGCAATGTTACGGCACGAAGCACGGACTCCAAGCAACTTCGGCGTAATACATCGTGTGGAAATTTTGCCTGGTCTTGGCGCGGCTATGTGGCGAGTGTGTCACTGATCAAGACGGCGCTGACACTTCTAAATTCCGAAATACCATCCCCGCCATATTTTTTGGTTATTGTCACAACACTCCTCGGGACCTGCTTTTTTTAACCCCAGGCTAGGCTCGGCTGTTTACTAAATACAACACACGGGGTTGCAATGTCTGACTGACATTTCAAGCGAAATTCCTCTCACAGCGCTGACCTCTTGCCCCCCCGTAAACCACAAAGAAAAGTAAGATGCATCGCAGCAACTTTTGCTCCATTAACAAAATATGAAGGTTTTGTTCAGGTTATTCATGTACATTAACCTGCAATCCTCCTCGACATTGAGCAGGAAATTAAAAGATCTGGTCATAACAAGTCAACCGCTTGTGAGATTTGAGCCGACTTAGCGCCTCGACGGAGGCCAAGGCAGTTAATTAAGCAAACTCAGGCGAAAGGTCGACTGTTTACGTCATTGTCTTAAATCTTACAAGTTTCCGAGTGAGGAGATCCTAAAGAACGGGCTGCAGTAAGAGTTCTTCATTTCCAGTTACCGTTTCATTTTTCCAGCAAAGAAACTTGATTTCACCTTAGCTGTCATTTCCTTGGGCAGTGGAATTTGGTAGTTTAAGTACATGTTGAATTCCTTTGCTGTCAGTCTCCCTTCTGGTATTATGTTATAGATAAAGTCGCCTCGCTAGGAGTTAAACACTTGCGCTTTTCACATTCCCAGCTGGACAAACTATGCCAGAAAAAACAGGACACACAATACCATCTGCACCAGCGGCTGTTTACGCTGATCCATATCCATGGGCGAAAACAAGGGCTGAATCTTTTTAATAAGTCGACATTTTTGCCCTTTGGCATAGCTTGAAGTTGATAATATCAGAGAGGTGAATGTTCCCTAGTCTGAGTCGCCGCATTACGAACTGTTACATCTCCATTTCCGCTGATTAATTATAACATACACACTTGGGTCGGCTGCCGCAAATCACCTCCTCCTATAGCAATATATAGGCTAACGTTACTTTTGGAAATCGGCACATTTCCATGGTGTCACCATAGCAACCCTGTTGTAAAATGTCTGCGATTAACTGAAACTGCGCACCGGTACGCACGCACAAGCTGCATATGAAGCTAATTCACAATGTTCATTTTTTTGTAATTTCCCTTATTTTATATTGACTTTCATACACGCCTGTATTATGCGAACATTACTAATTAACATAAACGTGATACAGCTTGTTTTAAGTCGTTCAAACACGGAACAAAGAAATTGTGTATGTCTCATCTGATCGGCGACTTTGCTCTGAAGAAACCCTGTGCTGACACTATCTCAGTATCTGACATATCAAATAAAATATGGTTGAGTATTTCGTAAAAGCCCCCTTAAAAACATTCCAGGGTTTTTTTTTTCAAACATGCTCTTTTCAAAGTGCCTCACTGAAGTATTTTCACACCGGCAGTCTTAAGCATAAAAAAAGATTGGAAATAGCCAAACATTCTGCACCTGCCGAACGTGGATTACAATGCCAATACGGTTGACAGGGTTTGATGAACGACATGCCCCAGTCTCAAAATACCTCCAAGCACTCCCCCTCCCCCCCACACACAATTTTCACCTCACAATCACGAAAAAGGGGACCTACCTGAGGTGTCCCATATCGTGAGCTCCATTCGGTATTTGTTAATTTCCATTGTCGACGAGTAGTTCTCAAAAGTGGTGGGGGTGTGCACCTGCGTTGGATAAAACGTACCATTTTTACATACACAATGTTTGGTGCAGATTTCAGCAAGGTCTGCAGGTTAACATTTCATCATCGGAAAGAAAACGGTTTGGAATTGAATTAAATTGGAAATAGATTATAGGCTTTTTTGAGGGAATGACATGACCACATGTGTACGTGTAGCATGTCTGGTGTCGTGGTTTATTTTGAAAGCAAGTGGTTTTGAGGGGTTTTAAAATTCTTTACGCGAGGATAAACTACAAAACAGGAATTGGTCGTGGAAGAACTCGGTTCACTCGTTGAAACGCATAGATAAAAAAAATGCACTAAAATTAATCACCCATTAAAAACCGCACTATGTAAAATAATGTCTGGTCATCGTGTTGGCGTACACCAGACACTTTTTACGGCCACATTTTTTTTCACAGCCATATGCATTGTCTCACCACTTGCTTGTACATGTACAGACACTTTACTCATTTCCTGGGCGGTGTGCCCAATGCCATCGCTGTTTCCTCCAAACACGCAAATAATCCTGAAGGAAGGAATTCTTCAGAGCAACCTTCAACTGTAACAGTTAAGCGGAAAGTTTGGCTTTGTTTTTTTTTTTCATGAGACAGAACGTCACGTTGGAGCGCCATTGGTACTGTGTCCGTTTATCTTCTCTCACTCAGTTTTGGACACGAGATCGAGAGCAAGGTTGCTACTTTCAATCACCCAGATGCTTACGACGACCATCAAGTGTCTCCAGGTTTGAACATTTCGGTCCCAACGTTAATTTTCATTTCATTCATTTCATCATCAGCTGGAGGGACATTTTTATTTGTAGAACCATGGAGGAAAGATAGAACTTGTGAGGCTTCTGTTTAATGATCTTTAAAAATGGCAACGAACATTTCATCTGGGAATTCAAACTTCTCGCGTCGCTCTGTCAACTCTCTGGCCTTTCTGGAAGTGGAAATACGGAGCATGGGCATCTACTTACGTCTGTAAACTGGCGACCCAAAAATGTGTGCAGCATGGCTGTTTTCCCGCTCAAAGAATCCCCAACGACGACGAGCTTACACCGCGTTGCCTCGTCCAAGGCCATGAGAGATCGCTGTCGACGCATCCTGATCAAGTTCTGACTCTTTAAACTGCCGAAAAGCCAACGTTTAGATTTTGAAGTGAACTCTGCAAAATTTAAAACTGACCACTGTTGACTGAATATTCCTTCACGGCCTCACGAACCATGCACGAACTAACTCCGCCTTGTCGCTCGCTGAACCAACAATAAGATGACGACGATGCTGCTCGTATGCTAAAAAGCTGACCGAACTTGGGCACGTCACGTGCCGTGCTAATTTATTCCCTACGTCAGAAACGCAGCCAATCAAATCGCATACCGATATCGCTGTTGCGGGAGGTCTGACTCGGTTACGTCAACCAATCGATGATCTGTAAATCGACACACCTCCTTCACGCCTACTTTCCATGTGACAGAGGGCGCTAGACTCAATCGGAATCAACGCGCTCTTGTAAACTGTGTTTCAAAAATACATGTACACTGCACATGTACAATAATACCGGTGTCAACAAATCCGTGGGTTGTGCTCCTGGTTAAAATTTCACGGGCTAAAAAAAGCAGAGAGACCAGAGGAAAATTCTCACACTAGTCTGCAGTCAATCCGCTGTTTTATCAATCTGGTGGATGATACAATGGGTTTGTATTTTTAATTCAGATCTAGTTGATTTGTTAAGCTAAAATGTTCACCTTTGTGGTGGTGTTTGTCCCTGTAAAAAAGGCAAATCTCAACCTCGTTCCCAGGACTAATTGGATGTGAACAACTGAAGAGTGCATTTATACCGTACATTTAGGTAGTTTAATGTTCTTTGTATATTAAGACATCCACTCACGCTCCCTGACGACCCTTCTTGTCCAGTCTATACGATTTGCATCTACAGGTACATGCATATGTAATTTTGAATGTAATTTATTCTAATAACAGCCATAGCCCTCACCGCAGATATAGAACTTCCACTTAGCAGTTAAGTGGATATTGAGTGACATGTCCAAACGCGTAGGTGATACTGGAAATTATTTTACAGGTGGGGAATTTTTAGAGGGGGGGGGGTTCAGGTGCCGAAGGATTTACTTAAGCATTGAACAGGGTGATGATTAAATGGTATCTGCCAGCAACCTTTAAACTTTGATGCCGACTGGATGATCCATAGTTATAGGCCATACTATCACCATAAGTCACACACACACAGAGACCGATTTCAAAACAAGCAATATTTTAACTGTGAACTTTAAATAGTTGAAGTCTTTATTACTCTCATTGCGTAAAAATTCCAATCACAAATGGACTTCGACAGAAGACCAGAGAGATAACTTCATGACCAAATCGGCCAAATTTTGCAAGGTCGATTGGGAAAAAAGAGTTCCCATCCAGTGTGCTGATCCATACTTTTGGGCGGAGTTTAACATTTTCCGGGCAAGCAATGGGCAAGATTTACTGGCATCTTTAGTTGAATTTGTTGTTGGTACTGCTAATGGCCTGTTGACAATCAACAAAATGAGACCAAAAGATCTGTGTTGTTAATGTCACCATCAACAGCTTAAAATTGCTTGTCCATGCAAGGCTCTGTAACATTGTCCTTTGTGCACATGTATTTCATGTGATGACATGAAAGGTTTTCATTCATACGTCTCCAGATATTGTTTCAAGATTGGAAAGGGCAGCGCAGATGTGCAGCACAGAATCAAGGTGTGGAAGTAGATCGAGCGACACCTTGGACCTCAGGATCCCAAATGTTCGCAGTCGCTGCTGCAGCTTGTCAAAGTGGCAGTTCAGGGAGGCGGCATCCTCTCGGTAGATGAGGCTCACCTCGGGGAACTGGGGAGAGACGGGCGCTGTGTGAACCTTGATCCCTCGGAGGCTGGGGAGATACCTGTCGGGCGTCAAAGAGAGTATCTCATCACCGGAGTTCAGAAAGTACTGTAAGGAGCTCTCTTGGGAGAGTTTGTCTTGGGAGATGCTGCCGCCAAAGAGCTTTGACACAAAGCAGACGTAGCCACTAGGGGTCAGCCCTATGAGTGCCTTCACCTTGAAGGCACTGTCCAACTTGCAGATCATCAGCAGTTGGTCAAACAGCTGCGACAGGGCCTCCGTCTCGATTTCCAGGCAGTCCGTGATGAGTCTGCAGTGTGGAAAGCTCCGTCGGATGAAGGCCGGCATGGTGCTCCGGACAACCGACTTTGGAGGCCATCGGATCAGGCCGGACGTCAAATCGGTCAGGGTAACCAGGATGAGAATGAATACCTGTTCAGCGGTGGCCGGGGACACGCCAAACTGAGCAGCAAGATGCTTGAAGGGGGTGGCCATTTTAAGTCTCATGAGGAACACCAGAAGATTGTTCTCTGCAGACAAACCCCACTGCACTAGAGAAGCCTTAGGGAGATACGGGAGGAGAAGGTTGAAGGTACCCAGTGACAAGCCGGTAATTTCTTTGACGAGAGGTTCCAAGTAGCAAACATCCTTCCAGCCGTGAAACCCTGGGCAATTTCGCAGATTTGTGGAATTTCCAGGAAGTCTGTATGAAGTACAAAGTATAAAATGTAACTTTAAACTCATAGGGCTGTGCGGGCAAAATAAAGTTGATAAGCTGTCCATCATATTTGATTACATGTGCTGCACCATGTTAACACACACCTAAATGCATACGACATTGAATTTGGATCATGCGATTTATTTTCCTTAAGAGCTTGAGATTTACTACACATATTCGAAGGTGAGAAATCAAGTTTCCATAAATCAGCTAGTCTGCACAGGACACCGCTAGTCACAACAAATGAATGTTCGAGTCCATGAGTGAGAATGATTTCATGCGGTGAAATGAAACATTCTGAATGAAATGATTCCTTTCGAATGACAATGAACATCCACGAATGTGAACCATTCAGTATTTGTTCCATTCAATGCCTGTATAAATCCTTGTCATTTGATTGACGACTTGAATACATGTGCTAGTATTTTCATCAACGTTCTAGTTTTGCCTACAATATTTCACTAGTGGGGGGGGGCACAAGGGGCAGCAGCACCTTACGGGGGGGGGGAGGAACCAGCTCCCAATGGTGTGGTTTATTGGGGGAAAACTTTTGTTAGCCAATATCCATTCATCCGTTTTTTTAAGGGGGGCACCTAGAATCTGTGGTGGGAAACATGCCCCCCAAGGCCCCCTGTGGTTATGCCCCTGGTTGGGGGGAGGAGATACCCCTCCACACACCCCAATATACATTTTCAAAGACTTTACAGGAGAAGATATACAAATAAACAAAATTATGCCCCAGAACTGGCCCCTCCGATGCTGATGGTTTGTCAATGTGCTTCTCTTGGGTCCCCCTTGACCTATACCCACCCTGGGGAAAAGTCCTGTTGATGCCCATGCGATGATGCAGCACTGTTTACACTGCAGCTGGATTCACAGAGCGCCGGGTGCTTTGGAGATTTGCTGAGAGGATTATCCACTTCCATGCCATTTTTTTTAACCATCTCGTCTTGGGTTCTGCCTGTCTCTTGCACATGGTCCGAGCACCGCTCTTCCTCCGCAGGGACGAGGTCACTGTCTGGCGTTCTGGCCACAAGGCGAGCACTCCTTTGTCTCTCCGTCTGCCTGGGTCTGTTTCCCCTGACGGGTGGAACATCCTGCTTGACGAATCCGGCCGCATCCAGCACTGTCACAGTTGTAGCCCTCAGACTATGATTGGTGTATTTTACACTGCAACCAGCTCTTTCACCGATGGTTTTCATCTTGGTAGCAAGCGTGTTGATCCCCAGGGGAGCGTTGGTGTACCATGGTCCCTTTGTTGGGGCCTCGAGTTTGGGCCGTTGCCACATGCAGTCAACCTCAGGGTTTAAGACTTCCTTGAAGGCGAGAAATGTAGAAACTGGACATTTACTTGATCCAGGAATTTCACGCATGACGCCACTGTACGCTTCATCTTCTCGTTTTGCTCTTGCGAGCATGTCACGATGGATGACATATTTGTGGTCTCCATCGTTCTGAAGCACGAAGTCAGTGATCTTCATTTCTCGAAGATTTTCCCTTCCTCTGTTTCCAAAATATACCATGATGTCTACAAACACTTTATCCTGAAGACCCTGCGGTGTGTTTACGTCCAGTGATGAAATGACCCTGGCCATGTCCTGCTTGGTGATCGGATCTTTATGCTTGACCGAACCCTTTCCTTCCATTTTGAGTTTCACCATCATGGCCCTATACGCTCTGGAACTGTTAACAAAAACCTTCACATCATTTATGTCGATTCCTCTCACCGACTGGAAATGGCGATGAAGTCCATAACGAATTCCGTGCATGGATTTCTTTGTGTACAATTCGCCATTTTCCCTTCTCAGCGCGACGTAAAATTGCGACAAGAAACTATCCAGTTCAGAATCAGTAAGTGCTTCGACAGACGTCCCCGTGTGCTTCGCAAACTCCTCCAACCGCGCGACAGCATATTTAATCTGTTTCTTTGTATTAACGGAGTCAGCATCACTTGGGCCGAGTTCTGAAATCTCTTCGTCCATGTCCTCCGTCGGCACAAACGCTGTTTCACGTTCTTCGTCAGCCATTTTGCCTGCAGAACCGCGTTATAGCGCCGCCAACGGTGAACCGTGCAATGCGGTGTATGGAACTCGGTTCACCGTGAAATAGAACCGTGATTGATTTGTTGCGATGTCGCGGCGGTCAGTCGTGTTTGATTGGTCACAACTGTGTCATGCAAGCCCACACGTACACAAAAAAGAGCACGTTCATGTATAGAGAAACGTGGCAATTATTTCGTAACTTGACATTATGAGATGACGTCAGCCTCGTAGAATGGAGCAGTCCATTTGCCGCTCGATAAAATTGTTCTGAACAGTTACTGTTTTTGTTTATTTTGTTGTTGTTGTTTTTACAAAACGTAAATAAAGCCCAGTCACCTGACTGGAAAAACAATTGTTGATTTTTCTCCTCCGGGTCTATGGAATTATTCTTCCAAATCTGAACCTTTTGGATGCAATCGGGTCCGAAAGTAGCATTACTAGCCGTTTTGCAGAGGGATGCATTTTCAAAATGGCTTTCTAACGGGCAGTTAATTTCCTTCATTTTTGGAGTGGTTTGGGAAAAATTATGATCATAAAGTCTTTTAAGTGGACGAGTGAAAGCAGTACTATTTGTCTTAGAACGCCTCTCCCATAGATTCTGCTTTAAGTTTGTTAGATAACTGATTAATTTGATCTAAATACATATAAAAGGTGTGTCTATGTTAAATAGAAAGTTGTGGAAAATTTACCTAGCACTTCCAAATTACTTCTTTACAAAATAATTTTATTTGAACCAAGCCCTGCTGCATTGGCACTTCGGAACGCGTGTATGCGCATCCATGGTGCATGCAACGTTCGGATAACTTGCACACAATTCCGCAGTCATGCAATCATGTCTTCGATTGCTACTAGGTAGGGCTCCGAGCTGGACCAAGAAAGGGCACTTTTTTTCCAGCGGAGGATCCTTCGGTAGTAACTGCACATCGCTGGTTCTCGAACGACTATGAAACGCAAACGTTACAGTCACATCGCTACCAACAGAAATATGAACCGACTCCCGACCAGAATGGTTCTCTTCAACCGATGAGGGGGCTCTTCTGCTCGAAGCGGATAGCGTTAGTTTGGTCATGCATACTAGCAAGAATAGCGAATGGGAAGTGACTAGCTTTGCTAATTAGGTCACAGAATCTGTGGGCGAAATGGTGTAAAAAAAATAGCGTCATTTTCGGAGTCCCTTTAAATCAAGGGGCGTCATCGTTGATGTGGAATGATGCCGCCCTCACACCAACAAAAAACGCAGAGCTCTGTGCGTCAGTTATCAGTGTACGGAAGCCGGATAGTGCCGAGGGATGCGCGCTTTTTTTGAACCACGCGTGCCCATGTACATTTTTTGAAACCATCATATGACAGTCGCCACTTAACTGGCGGCCCTCAGATAATAAGTGGGGGTGTAAATGGTAAAACTGCCCCCGGTAAATATGTCCCCCCCCCAACTCTAACCGGGTTGCACGCTGGTAAAACGTGTCCGTAAGTTTGGTAATTAAGGTAATTTGTTACCCTGCAAAAAGGTAGATTCCCCCCCCCATGTGTCCCGCCGTGCAACGTCAAAAAGTCTTCAACCCAGGCCCTGGTTTCCACTGTTTGGCGATACAAACGACGTGCCTTTTCACGAATGCTTGTTACGTCAAAACACAGCGGTTGGATAAGTGAGGCTGTTCAGAAAAGAAGTTCCATAGTGTTATCCCTGAATGGCACTATCCGGCTTCCGTATCAGTGCACTTCCATACCAAGTGCGTGCGGTATGAAGGCCGGACATTGACACTGTGGGTAATCGATTATTAAAACCTTGAGTCGAGTAAGTAAAGTCTTTGTTAAGTCAGTGCTCAAGGTTTCGACAGTGCGAAAGACTATAGTCATTGATATGTGTCCCTACCTGGATTGGAAATGCACATAGGCCTTATTTTCGGACAACAGAATTTGTAAAAATTAACTTCGCTGGCGGTTCTTCTGATGAATTAATAAATATCCCGAAAGTCATCTTCGTGTTTAATTATTCTTACTTGTTACGATTTCTTGAGTGTCCCTTCCATTTTCATTTCCCGAGTGTTGAGAAGGATTTCTCGCGCCATTTACACTCACTTTGGTGATACCTTTGCTTCGCCACAAACGACTCAAACCGCCAATCAGAAAGTTTCGAAACCTTTTTCAGATCATTGGTCAATTTCTATCAGTTCCCTTGTTCTAAAAATACCCCGGCGCTCCAAGTCCCCGCCGTAGCCAAGCTGACCGTGACGGCGTGGCACCGTCACGGTGACGTTGTTGACAATGGGTTCACTCCCCTTGGGGCTAGCCGGGGCCACGGTCCACTGAGCAAGTTACACGATAGCACGCTTCCGCAGCTAGTAAACAAGGGATTCTTATATTCTACAGGTTGGAATATGCTCGTGGTACTCGTGCTCACAATTTTTTAACACCAGTAAGATCAAAGCAAAGTACATGTACTGATTTTATGCAAACGTCGTAATGTAATAATTAATACAACAAATGAAAAGTACAAAAACTTGTTGATTTTTACTTCAGTGTAAGACTTCCACAACTTAGTTCCTCGTGTCTAATAGTATTTTGAGCAAAAAAGTACGAATTGAAGTAGTGATGGAAATGGATAAGAATGGACGTCAAAATTACGAACCCCCCCCCCCAAAAAATCGGGAGGCATACTCAGCAGAGATAGATTGCGGACACGAGGCACTAGTACCAAGGCGCCACGTTCAGACTCGGGATGTTTAGACCTTGACACGTGGAACTCCATAGGTCAGGGTTATATTACCTACACAAACAGCATGAAAGCAGGGAGAACGGAAACGGAAAAATCGGATTTTTTTCTTTTTTGCAGGCACTGTCACATTTAAAGTGGGCGAGCTCATCGGAGTGCACCCACGTAAGTAGGCCAGAAATATGTCCATCAAAAAAGCTTATTAATAGAAGTTATAGTCTCAAAATATTTCATAGAGAGTCCTGAGAGCCATGGAATTGGGGAATGGAAGAAATACGGCACTGACCCTCTGGCCCGGACTCAGGGCTTCCAATTCGGAGCAATTTGAATTCAATCGGGTCCGAAAGTGTCACTATTTAGCCGTTTTGCAGAGGGATGCATTTTCAAAATGGCTACTAGTCTCTTGCCGTAAAATTTGCTTCATTTTGTAGTGCACTGAACT
>NW_019091364.1:2430220-2444368 GCF_001949145.1 Acanthaster planci
CCCCCAGATGGGTGCCCCTGAATCTACAGAGATGATCCTGGGCCATACTGACACAATTCCACCATTTCTTGGCCCAAGCAGACCCCTCTTTTCGAAACAATCTCTGAGGGGGTACTTTTTGTGCGCCTCTGCCTGGCGGAGAATTTTCCTTGAATTGGGACACTGCACCCATAGGTGGTCTCTGCTTCGGTTTGGGTGAGCATTTCTCAAAAATTCATTGGTCAACCCACTACAAAATGAAAGAGGACATGTCGAACATCATTTTGCTGTCTAGCTTGGACACCTGTGAGAGTTGTAAGTATTTTGAAAATAATTTTCAAATGAAAGGATTGATCACTGGTGTCTATGGGAATTCAGTTAAATGGGTGCACTCATCCACCCTGCCATGGAGTTCGTCACGGTCATGTGATCCGCACTGAGCATGTGACACACAAAGAACGCATCGAATCCGTCACGTGTACGGCCAAAGGAGGAAGAAATAGCTGGTCCCTGCCTATATCTTGCTGGGTTCACGCGCGCTGGTACTCGGTAATCTGGCCGTGAACACTTGAATAAATACTGTGCCCATGCATGCCGAGCCAGGTGTAGTCTGTCTAGGTCAGCTACATCGGGGAAGAGCTCTGCTGAAATTGCCATCAAAACTTGAATTGTTTCAATCACTGACAGACGATCGAGCCTGTTTTATCTTTTGCAGAGACTCGACAGAGAGGTGAGTACTCCAATTCCTAAATCGTTATTGATCGTCATTGTTAGCATAATTATTAGTATTAATTAAATGTTGAAAAAAAATGGCCCGAAATTTATTATCGATATACATATTTTTCCAAATATCTCAAGTTATCGCATGCATACGAAACAAAGTGTTGATTGTAGATTTGTGAAAAAAAACCGGTCATTTCCGAGGGTCGGAGTGCATGCATGTCTAGCACTTGGGTTTCTCCAGGTCGACGAAATTCTCTGACTTGCTGTGCGCTTGGTTCTGTGGACGGGCAAAATGGAAGCCCTCGCTCGGTGGTTGAGGTCTGTATTCAGTCCAGAACTGTATAATTAAAGTTTAGTGTGTTAAAGTTTATAACCTAGGAGATAGCCATGTATAAACTCCCATAAACACATTTTTGCTGTTCTGATCGTGTCAACTTGCTCTTCCATCACAGATACATGTATTTATGTATTTGTGCAACCAAATTTCATACAACATGCCTTCTTGGTGAAGTTACATGTCACATCATGTCAGACAGGGAGGTTTATTCACCTTATATCCTTGGTACGCCCCAACTATAGCATCATTCTCAACTATAGTTGGGCCCGTCCCAACTAGAGTGCTACAGTTGGGCCGGCCCAACTACAGCAGAGAGGTCCTGTGTGCATGATGTGCCCAGCATGTGCCAAAGTCATATTGTTTGCAAATGTCATGTCATTTGTCATAGGGCTAGATGAAGAGATGAAGTGCCACATTTTAGATGAATTGTGTCAAGTGTGAAACACATTGACTTGGATAATGTTGAGACATTTCCCACAGGCATTGGTCAACAACAGTTGGGCCTGCCCAACTGTAGTACTACAGTTGGGACTGTCCCAGCTATAGTTGGGACTTATGCTATAGTTGGGGCGTAACATCCTCATTAAAATGGTGAAAATTAAGATTCTTGAGCATTTTGCCTATCTACACTGACAGAAAATCGGCAGCATGCACATGTACTCTCAACAACTGTCAGCTGTGTGATAGCATAGCTTGACCAATCGCAACACGGCTCCTATCTTTTCCTTTTGTTTTTGAATAAACCCCCCCATCTGACATCTAGCTTCACCAAGAAGGCAGGTATGAAATTTGATTGCACAAACAGCCGTGATGGAAAGAGTAAGTTGGCACAATCAGAACAGTCAAAATGTGTTCATGGGAGTTTGTACTTGGCTATCTATGAGGTTTGTGTAAACCTTACAGTTCTGGAAGTAGTCAGTCTGATGAGCGAGACCTGTATTCCACATTTTCATCCAAAGAGTGGAGCTTGCCAGTGTTAAACGCAAGCTTGAACCAGCCCCGTAAACAGGGCCCTACGGAGTACTCCTCCGTTGTATACTGGGCCCTGTCCCGATTCGTAGGGAATTCTTTCAAACATTTTTCTCCGGGATATCTAGGGCATCCGCTGGATTTTGTGAGCTGAAATTGCACCGGTATGTTCACTACTTATGGGATGAACTATCCGCTAGGCTGCTAATAGTAGGAAACTCCGTAGTTGATTTGCCTTTGAATGAAATCCGTTGATAGGATAATCAACTTATATGAAGGAGGGGGATACAAAAAATTTGTACAGGAGTCAAGATGGTGCTGAACGGAGCCAAATTAAAGTATTACGATTATTAAGCTTACATGTACTGTAACATTTGTAGATGGGAACGTGTTTGGCCTTTCATTAGGCAACAGGGTAGTCTGGTTGGACTTTTTTGGCCCCAGCAGGCTTGCATTGCTTCAGTTTCCATGCACCGGGACTCTGCCGGCGTCCCTGGCGACGAGGCTAATCTGCTTGGAGTCCTGCGTTCCTTTGGAATTGCTTGGCTTTCTTAGACTTTGTATTTTTTCTTTTCGACTCATGTTCCCTCTTTGCATGAATTTGTTCTCAACAGACTTCCACAAAGTCCATAGCCACACGGCTGCCAACGTGGTGCCCAGATAGGGCTTAGAATCTTTTGTCTTTGTCCCAGTAGATCACATACTGTAGGCAGCTCCTTTACTGGACCGGAAATATTACCAGAAATTTTTATTCTTTGTTTTGGTTTTTGTATTGTAAACTTTATTCTTGTAGTAATGCTAAATAACTAGTCAATCATTGTACCGTTTTTTTCTTGAAATGCAGGTTTTAGTAAATACGTGTATGTGCACAGTTTTTGCCCCCCCCCCACAGGCAGGTCATATTGAGTGCCAACTCGTGTCCTCGTACATGTACGTGTGTGCATGTCTACCCTGAAAACATATACAGTTGTATACTAATCTTCAGACTTGGGCGTTCTTTGAGTACTCAGTCAGATGGCTTTTGTGATTAGCGAGACTAAGATCTATTTATTGAGCCCTGCTGAGGGGCACCGCCTCCCCTCCGCCCCCCCCCTCGTTAACCACACACTTGACCTGTAGACTCCCAGTCATGTGCGTTACCACAGGCCTGGGAAAATTGGTCACGTGTGCAGGCAGTTTGACGCAGGGTCACCTCAAGCAGCCCAAAGTTCTGTTGACTCACTTATTTTCACAGTCTTCCAATCATACACAGTATTTTTAGATTATTGCATCCTTTTTCATGCCTTTTGACCTTGTCCTGCCCACTGAACACATACACGTACCGGGTACCAAAGGCGTGGGGGGCGTGCACCCCCTTTTTTCACCAAAAAAATAGATAAAAAAAAGAAGAAAGTGCACCACAGACTGCCTAGAATCCAAACATGCCCTACACCATGATAAGGGCTTGGCGCTTTTTTGGTAAATCCGGGATCACTCCCCCTCCTCTGTGAAAATCCTTTATCTGCCCCTTCGTACATGCACGTACATGTAGCATGTACATGTATGTGCCCTTTCTGTGACCTGACTGCATGCATTGTGTTACCTGGTGTCTCTCCCATGGTGGATTCAGAATCACAGCGTTTTGTTCACTTAGGTTGGCACGTAGGTAGCCCGGGGACTTTAACAGTTTTCGGTTGGTCAGAAGTAGTGGCCACGGGGGTAGATACAGTACATGTACACTGTAGATACAATAATAACATTTCATTGGACATACAGGTGCATACCTGATGGCCCCGTTAAATGGCAACAAGTATTGTATTGGGTTTTCTGCAGAATGGTTGCCATGGAACGTACATGTATGGGCATCAGTCGTCAGTTATCTGTTTTGTGGACCCTTAAGTAAAAATGTAGTGGGAGTAGGCCTACATGCTTCATTTGATCAATGTTTCTCAAACCAGGAATTATTTGGAAAATGAAATCAATTTGGCAAAAGTACACGTACAGTACATGCACAGTGTACATGTATGTGCCAAGAAATTACATAATTGAAGTGGTCAGTTCTAAACTGCTGCGGATTGCAACATATTCGTCTGCCAATATTTTCCGGAGGCCTGAAACAGGGCCCTGGACCCCATGCTGTTGGGGCTTTGTGCTTCGCATTTGCATTAGTTCTGACTGAAGTTATGTTCCCCCAGTTTTGAAAAGCAATTGATGCCCATAATAAAAAGATGGTTCTGTACAAAAGTACCAAAATGACAGTACCATCGTCACCAGATTCGTCCATAAAAGTTTCACCTCAAATCTCCGAGGCTTTAATCTGTACAGTCGTCGAAAGGTTTTGCATAAAATTCTTGAAAGTCCAGGCGATTGAGTCAAACCTCACTAATTACAGGTTCCTTGGACTTTGCAGATTACCGGTACCCTATTAGGAACCTTGTGTTATCAGGAGAGAAAACGATAAAGTACAAAGGATCAGGACCTATAAATGCCCTTGCTGTATAAAAAAAGCAGAATGTTCTATCCACAATGCTCAATATCAGGTTCAACTGTAGATGAAATGAGAGACCAATTTTACAACTTCTGATGCAGATGTAATGCATACTGAATGTACATGTATGATGTACTAGTGCACTGAAAGTCCTCTTGCAGGAAAGAACCCATGATGTTATAACAAGGAAATACATGTAGGTCGACATGTACATGTAGGTATGTACCTCCATTGAAACTAAGTCGAACATGACAAAATATTTTGGGAAAATTTCAACGCGGGTTTTTTGCCACGCTATACCGTATGCACTGACATGATTCCACTTCAGTTCACAGTTCCCATTGTTGCCAAATTGGGAATGCGTGTACATTAAGGCGCAATAAAGGGTAGTGGTTCCTGTTTCTTTATTTACCGGTATCCCACTTTGGTGGTGTGACTTATAACTGCTTTGGGATGGGGGGGGAGAATTTGGGGAATATGTGATACTGGAAACGAAAAAAACTGTTGCCATTGTTCAAATGCGGTGCCAAAATGTTCAGTGGAGTTTACTTATTATAGAGTACTGAAATGAAAACGTTATGTACACAATTATGTACATTTATGTTAAAGGCATTAGTGCGAGAACTGGCACGTGGACCAAGGCACGCACCCGTACTCCGTTCCTTTGCACTAGGCCTACACTTCCTGGTTCTAAATGAAGTCACACATTTAAATGAATTGAAGGTTGAATATTCAAAAAGTGAATTTTTCGAATTGACTCAGCCCTATTGTCACATGATTTCTGGTAAATTTCAAGAGATACATGTACTTTAGTTTTGGGTAAGATCAAAAGGATTTGGTGGCATAGTGAGTTGGATTGGAGCCTGTATGCAACGCTTGGGGTTTGATTGCGAGTCAGTCAACTTTTTTTTTCTTATCTCCAGAATTTTACTTTTTTTATTGATGAAAACTATTTTTTGTGATGCCAGACTCTGCAAAAGTTGTTTTGCCATTGCTGGCAAGCACCACATGCGCTGTTAGCATGTGAGACTTCGCGTGGCCACACTATTAACTTGCATGCTCGGAAACACTGGTGTTCAACCTGGCGTGGCATCACGTTCGTAAAGTCTGAAAGACTTTGCTGTTCTGACATAGTGACTCTCTCAGTCATGGAATTTGTCTGGTTCTTCGTTGTCCTTCTTTTGTCGTCACTTTTAAGAAATTGGTCAGTGGGTGCCCAGAAACCCTCCTCCGGCACCTTTTTTCCCCGCCCTGCCCCTGTTCACCGTCTAGTGCTTGGCCTGCAAGTTGTTATCAATGCATAAATATAGCTGAACTCGGCACACTGAAACAGTACACGCATCTGTGTGGAAACTAATCAGGATTGATAGTCTCGTGACGTTACACTCACCATAGATTAGGAGATCACCCGGCCCAAGTCTCGTGACGCTGATGCAGAGTGTCAGTTTTCAACTACCAGTAGTTTCAATTTTGTCCTGGGACCTAATCTCTTGTCCATTCTTGGATGACTGAAGTGCTTTGTAAACTTTCGTAGTTGTTGGTTTCTGTTGTTTTATTTGTGATTACAGTTTGCACTCCTGTAGGCTGTTTCTGCTCCATTTCCTGGTCAGGTTGTAAAGAGAAAGAACCTCCGTGAGAAAATTTGTTTGCTTTTTTAAGGGCTTTGCGATAGGGCCGAATGATGTATTTATGTCAGTTTGTTTTTTGGATTGTGATTGTTGGGCTAATTCCACTTAATCAGCAGTTCTTGTTGATAACGATTGCCTGAGCAGTTTCATTTTTGAAAAAAAAACATTTCATTGACTCTTTGTTTAGCAGAATACAGGTACAAGAACAAGTGATGTTGCTTTTTTGAAATTCTGATGAAAACTGCTCAGTCAGTATATAATCTGTGACATCCCTCCTTTTGTGGTTCTCACGTTTATGAGGATCAAGTGGTTTGTTTATTTAACATCAAAAAGATTGAAACTTTGTAGCCAAAGAGCCAAGTTAATTTTCATTGTACGAGATTCAATACGAGATTCAACAAAACCAAATGTTATTAAAATATATGTATGCTAACTGTAGAGAAAAAATCAAACTTTAACAGTTTTTTGGTAAAAACTTACAAAGTCTCTGAAAGGTCTTTCTGTATTTTTTTTGCATTGTAAAGGCCGGTTCATACTTCAGGCCAGAGCGAACACAGATGCAAATTTGTGACGGGCGATCAGGTATTCATGTATTGCAAATGTGCAAAATTTGAACACATTTCAATTTGTGCGAAATTTCGCATCGAAGTTTCCTTTAACGTCATATTCGCTTCACTTTCGCATTCCCCTGAAGTATGAACTGGCCTTTTATAATGAGGTAAGGGTTAGTAAAACAAATTCTACAACAAACATTGTACTGGGCTTTGTATTATTCTGGGCTGAAAAATACCGACTATTTAAAATGACAAGATATGATGCATGCACCAAGTTAATGATGGTCTCTTGCATAGTTGAATTTTAAAACGCCGACCCTTGGTTGTTATGTGTTTGAGATTTGTGTGACATTACTAACTGCATCATCATTTAAAAATAACTGTGCATGGGTGTGGCCAGTCGCCACTTGAGGGCTCCACATGTGCTCAACTTTCACGGACTAGTTCGAGCCTGTGCGAGTGTGAAACCATTGGGAATAATTTATTCAAAAAAATTCAGCAAGAGACATGTTTGTATTATAATGTCCTTCATGTTACGGGCACAGCATATTCCTGCACCTTTCTATGTCATGTGACTTGACTTGGTTTAAGTGACAGAACAGTTGACAACTACAGTACAGTACATGTAGTTGTGAAAACCGAAAAGGAAAAAAAAGTGGAATTTAATTGAATCAGAATTCAGAATTTAATCAGACTGATAAAGACGCCTTTAAAGTGCTTGCTATGAAGAACATTTCAATGGATACTCTGTACAGAGACACGTCTTCACTTCCCCCACTGTGTTTGTCGCCAGGTTTGATCGGTGTATTTCAGCAGGGGCAGGGAATTCAAGTGATTGGCTCCTGACACAAAACAGAAAGTTGGAGCGATCTTTAAGGATAATTTACAATTTCAACAGAAACTGTGATTCTTTTGTTTTGATCAGGGATGCTTCCTAGTTTTGCCTTCTATTTTGTGTAAGAATACTTCTTCCAAAAGGAAAGAAAAACCAAAACCTTTGGAATGCATTGCGCTATAATGTTGACTTAGCATAGAGTTTTGCCGGGTGTTTATAGATTTCCATCAGCTTCCTTCTTTAATCAGTTTCTTATTTATCTTGTCTAATTGTGCAACTTTTGGTTTCTGTCTTTCGGGGAAAGATAGTCTGAAGTCTGTTTGTCCTTGTTGAAGTTCTCTCTCACAGTGATAATTTCTCATGCTCATCGTAGAAAGAAGCAGAAAAATAAGCCAGATTGCACGTCCATGGACAAAACAAGTGGCTTTTCCAATTATTAGCTTGGAGAAACTTTGGAGGCAGTTGGGGGCTTCTGGAGGATTTTTAATGCAGGTTTTTGCCTACTCAGAACTTTTGATTTACATGCACGTGTAGATGTAAGACAAAGCTTGACTGAAAATCTCATGATTAGGGGTTTTGCATGACCGCTTATGCATATAACCGTTCACTCAGGATTACCAGCCGCAATATGTGATTGACAGGAGTCACAGGAACCCATGGTAAAAACAGGAGGTGACATTGATACTGTCTGGCATCACAAAACCTGCAATTTCTCACTTTATTTTGCTTTGTTCTCACTGCTTTCATAACTGCTGATTAGTTGTTCCTATTTTTTTCATAATTGCTGGTTAAGAGTTAAAAATACCTGGCAGCAACAGAGGTGTTTTTTTCCAACAGATATACCACACATGCAGCTGATCAGAACACAATTCCCTTGTCCCTCCCTTTTCAATTTTTAATACTTAATAGTCAGTGTGTTGCTACGTGAACCTGCAGGTGTTATTTAAACTGGTTAAGAATAACAACAGCAGCAGAGACTCTGTGGAATTTGTTTCCAATATCAAAGTTAGCAAAGAATTGTTGAAACCACATCTGTTCGCTTCTGTTCTTCAGTGGTTTTTACGGGCGATTTGTCCTCCTTGGGGGTGATTTTGTGTTGTGCGTGTGATTTTTGTGAAATGTTGTATCCACTGTTTTTAGTTTTAGTGAATTAATCGCTATTTTAATGTTCATTATATTTCAATGTCAATGTATACTGTGTTTTAATGTTAGGCCCAATTTGATATAATGTTAGTACATTATGTTACATGTAATTATATTTTAATGTTTTTAAACTGTTTGGAATGTGCATTTGAACATATTTGTAGTGAAATCTGCACAATATAAATGAATAAATTATTATTAAAGGGTACTTTGATTCTTTTCCACATTGGATCATTTTGCAATGCATTGAAACTACAATGGACACGTGTGTGTCTTTATATCCAATTTCCCAAAATTCCCCCCCCCCCAAAAAGTAAGGGTTGCATCAAAATCCCAGTAGTTGTAGGTTGGGGAACAGGAAGCATAACTAATTTCTTGCCTTATTTGTATTTATTTAGTGTTTATCAGTCATGACATGTGTAAGTTTAAATGCACCAAACCGTTGAACCATGGTCCAACAATCAACACTGTCCCGTGACATCATGTGACATCATGTGATGGGATCATGTCCCACAGACTAGCAGTGACCTGTGACAACACACCTTCCCCATTGACCGCAGATTGGTCGGATGATTCTCATTCCGGGGAATGAAGCATTGGTTGGACAATAGACTCTCTCAAGTGGTGAGCCAGACATTGAAATGAAACTTAAGAGGGAGGCAATGTACCGGGACCCTGACCCGAAGCTCTGCATTATAAAAGTAAAATAATTCCTATATTATGTCAACAACAAGAGCTCAGTGCGTGCGATAAGGTCTTATCTTCAGCTGCAGGGGTGTGTGAACATTGAGGAAGTAAAATGCTGTGCTACAGAAGTCACAGAACAGTCCCAGTCACCCCATGTGCCTAGTCAATATTAACTCCTAAAGGGTCTAGGTCACAGTTGCCGAAACTGTTGAAATCGTGTCAGTGTGTTAACTTGAGAAAATACATGTATACCAGTGTATGTACTTGACACATGGACTTAAGTACATTGTAGCTCACAATGTACATGTACCTATTGCATTTTGGGCATAGTCAAGGGTCAGGTCACTATGGCTAAACAATAGGAATCCTCTTGTAACCACAAATTTAAAGAGGGTTCAGGAATTGGCTTGGGGAGCCATTTGTGTTTTGTTAGCGCATCATTTTTGCTTCAACTTTGTAGTTTCCGTTGTTCAGTTCAGCCTTGTATCTGGAAAGCGGGTACATGTAGATTAATATCAGACGGGAAGTTACTTAATGTTTGTCTTACCCACAAAGGCATGCATGATCTGGGCACCTTGTGATGCGACCACATCCTCGCCGTCCTACCAAAATGGACAGGCGTGTACAGAATGTGTAGGGTTCCCCTTGGATCAGACCATTTCCTCTTCTTTCCCTCGTTGCACGTGACAGTTTAAGTGCCACTCTCTCATTACCGCAGAAACAATTGAAATATTTTTTTTCCCCAAACCAAATCAGTCTCGCAACAGGGGTCCTCAAAGCAGCCAACGTTCTTTTGTTAGGACTTCACCACCAGAGCCCCCCGCCACCCCCCCCTTTGAGGAAAAAGAAATACCATTCAGTTGAATGTGTATTCAACTTTCCTTGACACTGCTCTCTTGCTTACATTGTTTCTTGGAGCTTTGCTTGTGTAATCAGCTCACCTCAGCAGAGACTTTCGGTTGCAGTTTTCACCTCAAATCTTGATTTGAAAGAAGAGATACCAGCACGGTGGCCTTCAAAATTGAAGCCAAAGCACCTGCTTTTTTTCATAACAATCTTTCGAAAGTTATTAAACCCCAACGCACCACCTTTGGGCAGTATGTTGAAATAATGGTACTGATCAATGTGCTTTTGGTTTCATAGCTCTGCTACTTGTAAATGCATGTTCAACAAACCAGCGAGTTGGCCTTGATATTCCTACCACTTTCTTCTAACAAAACACGTTCACAGCCGAAATAAAAGGTGTCAAAGTAATGGCAGCACAGGGATTCAAAACTACCATCATGCTGTGGTACGTGAACAGGCTTTGAATTGTAGGAATGCACTGGCAACGGACGGAATGGCTCCACCATTATTTCATGTCCATGTGGCATTGAGGGAGAAGACAATGCATGGTATCACCGTAATGTACACTGAGACTCTTGAAGGAATCTGTAACAACATAACAAAGGCAAACGTTTATCCCCGAGCAGTCTTGCTTGAGGTACATGTACATGCACCAGGTATTTTGCTCACAGCTGGCATTTAATGAAATGGTCAACTCCATCTCACTACCAGAGTGCACTGTTGTACTAGCCTTTATTATAAAACACTCGGAAATGACCGTAGCACCACTTCTGCAGAATGAAAAATGAGCTATTGAATATGCGTGCTTGCGTACTTAGCTTGGCAAAGAGGGCGCGCTCTGCTTTTCTGTACATGTAAGGCAGACAGCTGACTTGCCAATGGCTCATTGATTGTGTGTGTAGTAGAGCTCTTCTGTGTTCTGAGTGCCATCTGTTGTTCAGTGGAGCCTGCATTGGCCCTGAAGCAACAACCACATATGAGCTGAGCACAGTTATGAGCCCCAGTGGTAGGGCTGAGTCAGTTTGATTAATTCACTATTCGAATATTCGACCTTCAATTTGATCGAATACCCAAATATTCGGTTGTACCAACCGGCAGATTGTTAATGAACAAACCATATCAGTTAGAATAATGCAGACAGTTGTATATTATGATCAATATAATAGCTTCTCACATCTGGAAGTATCTTCAGCCACGATTTAACAAGATTTAAAAGATGAACAATACTTCTTGCCCTGTTGACAATTTCTGTTCCTTTTAAATTGTTTATTGAATAATTTACTTTTGAAATCATAAGATTTCTGACGCTTTTCATTTGAACTTGCTTGAAACAAGCCTCCACGCTGCAATTTTCTCATTTAAAACAAAAGAAATTTTTCCCTTCCTTTTCATGAATTTTGCTTACGAATATTTGAATATTCAATAATCGATCGAATATTCAGTTATTTGGATATTCTTCACAGCCCTACCCCAGTGGGCTATGCAATTGTGGTAGAGTCGACTGTAGAAACTGTGACATCATGAGAAATAGTCATAAACATTTTTTCGATTGAATGCTTAGACACGGATTGCCAAATGTGGCCAAAAGAGGTGCCAGTTGAAACAGATTTATGCTGCCAAGACTTATGGGAAATTTTGGGATGGTGGATATAAAACAAGATGCGAAAGTTCTAGAAAGAGCCATGTTTTGTATGGTTTAATTCCCACATGCTCAAACATGTATGAACCGGTATATGCGCTAAGTTTCCTTCCCCCATTTTTTCTTTTTCTTTCACTTCAGATTTGCAGGATGAGACACGCTTTGCTTGCAGGAATCCTACTGACATTGGCATATGCCGCATTTGCCGATGAGGTACTGATTGTGCTCAATCCTTCTTTCAGGATTAAGAAATGAAGCTCATAGTTCCAAGTTTACCATGTGTTTGATTAACTCTGTTTTCATACTGAGATGTTGAGTCAATCGGAGTCAAGTAATTGTTTGGACTTTTTTTCTTTGCAGTCCAACTTATCGACTGATTACATGATTGACGTCAGCTTAAAGGCCTGTTCATATTGCTGGCAAATGTGAATGTGAAGCAGATTTGATATCACAAAGAGTTGCAGCAAAACTTCGCTGAGTTGAACTGTGATCAACTTTGAGGAATATATGATCTGATGTCACAAATTGGCATCCGTGTTCACTTTCGCACCAAATATGAACTGACCTTAACTGAAGAAAATGTCACAGCATTGTTCACCCATGAAACAACTTCTTTTTCACAGGCGGTGAATGTGGTCTGCCCGGGTGGTCAGTACCAATGTCCATCTGGTGACACCTGTTGCAGGCTAAGCTCTGGACAGTGGGGCTGCTGTCTATATGCCCATGTAAGTCCCTTGTGACCTGGCGATGAGGGTTTTCTGGACATCATAATTGACCGCACAAATCAATGCAACACCAATGTTCTTTCCCTCAGATTTTATTTAACTCATCATAATTCTGCTCATGGCTATGCAAATAATTTAGGTTTTCCTCTCTTAATTTTTTTCCATTGGAATTTTCCTGCAAACATGGCAAATGGACACAGTTTGTTAGAGCAAGTTTGTTGTTCTTGTAGCACTGCAGACAGCAAAGAACGACTGATTTGTTTAAGGCAGCACTGTATGCATGGTATGTGTTGTTATCCAGTCTGAAAGCCAAGTCACCACGTCATTTCTTGGTCATTGTTCATCCTGCTATTTAATCGTGCATGGTCTTGGGGGAAGACTTGTAACAGGAGTTACGTATGGCAGGACTTACGTATCGTACTGGACTGGAAACGCACCATGGAAGCAAGTTGTGGTCCTCTCTTCTCATGGTGAAGCAAATGCATGTCTGTACCTGTTATTGTGTATGGAGGGTTTGCGTGGCTGCCATGCTGCAGGCCAGCTTTTGTTCCACAGGGTATGCACAAAGGAGGTTTCCCTTTGGAACAAACAACCTGCCCTGCAAGATGGCTACCATGCAAAGCTTGTATTGCGTAATTGTGAAATGGCAACTTTCATGCCCTGTTTAGAGGAGACACTTGACACTTTCTGAAAAACAGAATTGACCAATTGTTCGTTAAAGGCCGTGTGCTGTAGCGATCACATCCACTGCTGTCCTTCTGGATACACTTGCAACGTTGCCAACGGAACATGCAACCGAGGAGACCTCTTGATGCCGTTGGCAACAAAGAACGTTGCCCAGCCAGTTGAAGTAAGTGTAATGAGACCAAACCAAAACTGTGCTTGCAACCGAGTTCGGAAGTCAGGTCGTAGCTGTAATGAACACGACATGGTGGCCTGTCCCACGAATTAATGTGTCTGCATTGTGCTCAATCCTTCTTTCAGGATTAAGAAATGAAGCTCATAGTTCCAAGTTTACCATGTGTTTGATTAACTCTGTTTTCGTACTGAGATGTTGAGTTACATCGGAGTCAAGTAATTGTTTGGACTTTTTTCTTTGCAGTCCAACTTATCGACTGATTACATGATTGACATCAGCTTAAAGGCCTGTTCATATTGCTGGCAAATGTGAACGTGAAGCAGATTTGATATCACAAAGAGTTGCAGCAAAACTTTGCTGAGTTGAACTGTGATCAACTTTGACGAATATATGATCTGATGTCACAAATCGGCATCTGTGTTCACTTTCGCACCAAATAAAGTAAAAAGTAAAGTAAAAAAAATGAAACTGAAGAAAATGTCACAGAAGATGTAGCATTGTTTACCCATGAAACAACTTCTCCTCCACAGGCTGTGAATGTGGTCTGCCCGGGTGGTCAGTACCAATGTCCATCCGGTGACACCTGTTGCAGGCTAAGCTCTGGACAGTGGGGCTGCTGTCCATATGTCCATGTAAGTCCCCTGTGACCTGGCGATAAGGGTTTTCTGGACATCATAATTGACCGCACAAATCAATGCAACACCGATGTTCATTCCCTCAGATTTTATTCAATTCATCATAATTCTGCTCATGGCTC